>WNWK01000771.1:0-370000 GCA_009830355.1 Cherax destructor
CATAATCTATTTTACATTATATAACAAATTTACACTATCAGCAGGAACTTACTAGTCTCGTGACCAATTCACTCATTATTACATAAATTAAAATTACAAAGCAAATAAAACTATTCAAAACGTATTTCTCACCTTCCGCAACCCATGTCTCTAAAACGTTCCATGTTATCGACCACAAGTGTAATGACATTCAGACGAAAGATGAAATATACCAGCATTTAAAGAAATTATGCTGGGTTCTGAGTCAGGCAGGCAACAGCGTGAGAGTGGTGCCTCTCCCAGAGAACCACAAAGCTCACCACTGCGTTAAGGTTACCCAATGTCGTGTTTCGGGAGTGAGCTTTATCTTGATTTGACAAAGCCTCTCTAGAATAAACACCGTCTTGCTGAGATTACAAGCCTTCATACACGCTCACTTTGTTTATGATATTAAAGTGCCTCACTTATTGTACATCCCACTATGGTATTCACTTAGGTGATTACAAGCCATTATGTTATACACTGCCTCAGTGATTCAACACCTCAGTAACACTGCTAGATAGTAATGCCTAAGTAGAGCAACTATTGTCCAAACTATTGCAGCGGTTGCACTCTTAGTAGAATGACTGACATTATCTTGCCTTCCCATCTGAAGTGTACCAGTGCAGGCTGGCAGACCTCACTACCACTACCATCCTGCGTGATGGCTCTACTAGTTAAACACAGTTCACTTTTTGTTCTCACCTTGTAACAGTCATATAGACCATCGCAGATCATATGGATCAGTCAAGCAAGGAAAAAAATCTTGCATGAGGGCGTCACTCTACCGGACCAACTGTGCAACGCCAGGGATTCGTATTTATTTATGGGGAAGCGCTAAACCCAGCGTCTGAGGTATGAGAATTAATCAATTTGATCGAAGGAAGAGGTTAAATCCAATTCCTCTGATCACGAGTCCTTCACTAGTTCCAAGGCACAAACATATGGAAGTTCAAAATAAACCAAGTGAAAAGCATGGGTGTAGTGGGCTTAACAAGAGAACACTGTATCAACATCCGTGGCCCCAGACTATTCAATATCTTACCAGAAAATATCAGAAACACTGCTGGGACAAGTGTAGAAGCCTTCAAGAAACTAAACAAGTATATTCACCAGGGTGCCAGATCAACCAGGTTCTAATGGACATATGGGACAGCAGGCCACCAGCAGCAACATCCTGGCTGACCAGGCAAACACACAGACGAGCCTGGCAAATGGCCGGGCTCCGGGAGTAGAAAAACTCTTTATACATATAAGTATGAGGGAAACTAATATTTATTAATAACCAACCAATACTTGATGGTCCGGGAAAGACCGAAAAGTCGTCTAAAGTTTGCTCACTAAAATTGTGGATTAGATGTGAACTATCCTTAAATTAAGGTCCCAGGATTGAAACTTTTTCTAATATGTCCTAGTCTCTCTCTTTAAACCATATTGTGGATTAGTTGTGTATTGCTTCACCCAGGGGTTTGCGAGTTAGGTCTTCTTATAGTTAGGTTATTGTAGTTTAGTTCTTCATTGTTACAACCAGGGTACTGTGGGTTAGCGACTTTGGTACAACCAGGGTATTGTAGGTTAGTTCCTCTTTATTACAACTAGGATATTGTGGGTTAGTTCCTCTTTAGTACAACCAAGGTATTGTGGGTTAGTTCCTCTTGTTACAACCAGGTATTGTGTTGTTCCTCTTTGTTACAACAGGATGTGGGTTAGTTCCTCTGTTACACCGGTAGGGGTTGTTCCTCTTTGTTACAACCAGGTATTGTGGGTTAGTTCCTCTTTTGTTACAACCAGGGTATTGTGGGTTGGTTATAAACTGCTATAGCCAGAATATTTTTTATTTGTTAATATTTAATCTTCCACTAGATTACTACGTACTGAGATAAGAAACCAAATATGGGTGAGTTTTATCAAGATGCTGTGATGGATGAGTGAAGACGGTGGCCCCACACACTTGGAAGTGTCTTGAGCTGCAAGACAGCATAGCTTGCTTGGGTAAAGAGAGAATGAATCTGTATCCGTGAGCCTAGTTTAGAATTTTAAGCACCTGATACTCCCAGGTAGTCTAAATTCCGTCTCCGATAACACTTTAACGCACACGTTAACGTCAAATATCTTACGAAGTAAAAGCGAGAAACAACTTGTTCAATAAAATAATTGTTTTAAGGTTATGTCCATTATTTTATTTTATGTGAAGTGCTAAATCCGTATTGGTAAATCGGAACAGGAAATAGCGGAGGCTCGATCATTGTAAGAGCGAAACGACTCTGGTAACCAAGCTGGAGTGACTCCACAAAGGCTTTGTCAAAGTCCGACCAACCAAACACAGCCTAAATAAACCATACACACGTTGTAAATATGCCCGTTTACTTAAACCGATTGTCGGTATACACATACCATGCGTACCTTCAGTGGTACACAAGGTGGAACACATGTTGAAGTGACAGTTACTTGATGTGTTGTAACTATCACTTTAGGACACCAAGTAGACGTTAAGTGACAGTTTTGCTGTGTTATAATTAACACTGGTAGTTGGAGCATGACAATAAGTAGCACTTGTTGAAGTGAGTTACTTGCTTGTGTTATAATTAACACTGGTAGTGTGGAGCATGACACCAAGTAGCACTTGTTGAAGTGACAGTTACTTGCTGTGTTATAATTAACACTGGTAGTGTGGAGCATGACAACAAGTAGCACTTGTTGAAGTGACAGTTACTTGCTTGTGTTATAATTAACACTGGTAGTGTGGAGCATGACACCAAGTAGCACTTGTTGAAGTGACAGTTACTTGCTGTGTTATAATTAACACTGGTAGTGTGGAGCATGACACCAAGTAGCACTTGTTGAAGTGAAGTTACTTGCTGTGTTATAATTAACACTGGTAGTGGGAGCATGACAACAAGTAGCACTTGTTGAAGTGACAGTTACTTGCTGTGTTATAATTAACACTGGTAGTGTGGAGCATGACAACAAGTAGCACTTGTTGAAGTGAGAGTTACTTGCTGTGTTATAATTAACACTGGTAGTGAGGACATGACACCAAGTAGCATTGTTGAAGTGACAGTTACTTGCTGTGTTATAATTACACTGGTAGTGTGGAGCATGACAACATAGCACTTGTGAAGTGGATGTAGGATACACATCTTGAGCGTCATGAAGCATACATCACCATCCCTCAGATGTAACGCTCCACATCAATGACTGTTGCCACATTACATGCAATGTCTTCAACAGAAGCTTTCAAGAACTGTCAAGAGTTCTTGATCCAAGGTAACTCAAGCTATCTTTCCTTTCTTCCGATAAAATCTTATTACCTACATAACCCTAATAATAATAATAATAATGCCAAGTGTTTCCTGACATGGGTTTTAGTCATGATGATGACCCACAGCTGGAGCTTATGGTCACCTGACTGAGGCCTTCCGCTGGCTTACCTCCAACCCTTTAAAATATGGTAATGATTATAACCTTATCATGGTTTACAGACGAGTGATAACATTATTCTACCTACCATGGGGAGAAGCTTCCTTTCTATATACACAGGTCGCCGCCACTGCCTCATACTCGTTCGCATACTGTAGACAAACAAGGTGCGCCTGAGGGCCACATCCGAGCTCTTCCTCAGTAAATGGGAGGGCTGATTTGTCCCAAAGGGAGGATCCTCTGCCCCCTCTCGGGGTAACTGCCTCATCCACACGACGAAATAATGGCGTCCTCTCGTGGTTGCTTGTTCCCCTGAGACGTCTAGCGGTATTCCTCAACGTCAAAACCTCGGCTTGTTGGCTCCAAAGCTCGGCAGGTGCACAATACACTAACCACTGCCATCCACAGGATGGATACGAGTGCACAATAAACTAGCCACTACCTTCCACAGGATGGATATGAAGTACACAATGAACTAGCCACTACCTTCCACAGGATGGATATGAAGTACACAATGAACTAGCCACTACCTTCCACAGGATGGATATGAAGTACACAATGAACTAGCCACTACCTTCCACAGGATGGATATGAAGTACACAATGAACTAGCCACTACCTTCCACAGGATGGATATGAAGTACACAATGAACTAGCCACTACCTTCCACAGGATGGATATGAAGTACACAATGAACTAGCCACTACCTTCCACAGGATGGATATGAAGTACACAATGAACTAGCCACTACCTTCCACAGGATGGATATGAAGTACACAATGAACTAGCCACTACCTTCCACAGGATGGATATGAAGTACACAATGAACTAGCCACTACCTTCCACAGGATGGATATGAAGTACACAATGAACTAGCCACTACCTTCCACAGGATGGATATGAAGTACACAATGAACTAGCCACTACCTTCCACAGGATGGATATGAAGTACACAATAAACTAGCCACTACCTTCCACAGGATGGATATGAAGTACACAATGAACTAGCCACTACCTTCCACAGGATGGATATGAAGTACACAATGAACTAGCCACTACCTTCCACAGGATGGATATGAAGTACACAATGAACTAGCCACTACCTTCCACAGGATGGATATGAAGTACACAATGAACTAGCCACTACCTTCCACAGGATGGATATGAAGTACACAATGAACTAGCCACTACCTTCCACAGGATGGATATGAAGTACACAATAAACTAGCCACTACCTTCCACAGGATGGATATGAAGTACACAATGAACTAGCCACTACCTTCCACAGGATGGATATGAAGTACACAATGAACTAGCCACTACCATCCACAGGATGGATATGAAGTACACAATGAACTAGCCACTACCTTCCACAGGATGGATATGAAGTACACAATGAACTAGCCACTACCTTCCACAGGATGGATATGAAGTACACAATGAACTAGCCACTACCTTCCACAGGATGGATATGAAGTACACAATGAACTAGCCACTACCTTCCACAGGATGGATATGAAGTACACAATGAACTAGCCACTACCTTCCACAGGATGGATATGAAGTACACAATGAACTAGCCACTACCTTCCACAGGAGGATATGAAGTACACAATGAACTAGCCACTACCTTCCACAGGAGGATATGAAGTACACAATGAACTAGCCACTATCTTCCACAGGCTGGATATGAAGTACACAATGAACTAGCCACTACCTTCCACAGGATGGATATGAAGTACACAATGAACTAGCCACTACCTTCCACAGGATGGATATGAAGTACACAATAAACTAGCCACTACCTTCCACAGGATGGATATGAAGTACACAATGAACTAGCCACTACCTTCCACAGGATGGATATGAAGTACACAATGAACTAGCCACTACCTTCCACAGGATGGATATGAAGTACACAATGAACTAGCCACTACCTTCCACAGGATGGATATGAAGTACACAATGAACTAGCCACTACCTTCCACAGGATGGATATGAAGTACACAATGAACTAGCCACTACCTTCCACAGGATGGATATGAAGTACACAATGAACTAGCCACTACCTTCCACAGGATGGATATGAAGTACACAATGAACTAGCCACTACCTTCCACAGGATGGATATGAGTACACAATGAACTAGCCACTACCTTCCACAGGATGGATATGAAGTACACAATGAACTAGCCACTACCATCCACAGGATGGATATGAAGTACACAATGAACTAGCCACTACCTTCCACAGGATGGATATGAAGTACACAATGAACTAGCCACTACCTTCCACAGGATGGATATGAAGTACACAATGAACTAGCCACTACCTTCCACAGGATGGATATGAAGTACACAATGAACTAGCCACTACCTTCCACAGGATGGATATGAAGTACACAATGAACTAGCCACTACCTTCCACAGGATGGATATGAAGTACACAATGAACTAGCCACTACCTTCCACAGGAGGGATATGAAGTACACAATGAACTAGCCACTACCTTCCACAGGATGGATATGAAGTACACAATGAACTAGCCACTATCTTCCACAGGATGGATATGAAGTACACAATGAACTAGCCACTACCTTCCACAGGATGGATATGAAGTACACAATGAACTAGCCACTACCTTCCACAGGATGGATATGAAGTACACAATGAACTAGCCACTACCTTCCACAGGATGGATATGAAGTACACAATGAACTAGCCACTACCTTCCACAGGATGGATATGAAGTACACAATGAACTAGCCACTACCTTCCACAGGATGGATATGAAGTACACAATGAACTAGCCACTACCTTCCACAGGATGGATATGAAGTACACAATGAACTAGCCACTACCTTCCACAGGATGGATATGAAGTACACAATGAACTAGCCACTACCTTCCACAGGATGGATATGAAGTACACAATGAACTAGCCACTACCTTCCACAGGATGGATATGAAGTACACAATGAACTAGCCACTACCTTCCACAGGATGGATATGAAGTACACAATGAACTAGCCACTACCTTCCACAGGATGGATATGAAGTACACAATGAACTAGCCACTACCTTCCACAGGATGGATATGAAGTACACAATGAACTAGCCACTACCTTCCACAGGATGGATATGAAGTACACAATGAACTAGCCACTACCTTCCACAGGATGGATATGAAGTACACAATGAACTAGGTCCTGCTCTTATGAAATGATATTGTCACAAAGTAAACAAAGTTGCAGAATAAAATTTAATTAGTACAACGTTTCGCTCTGTGTAGTCTTATTAACCGACGACCTAATAAAAACTAAACGAAACGTTACCCCCAATAAAAGTTTGTTTTGCAACTTGCATCTTTGTCTTCAAATAAAAGCAGCACCATTAGTAATGTTAACAGAACACGTACTTTTTCACAGCTAATGCAAAGCTAAACCTATCCCAACAAAAAAAATCACACTAACAAGACAAAAATAAATACTATTATGAAGCTAGTATGACTGGACTACATCAGGCTAGCCAGCTGCCTAGCATTAGTTGGAACTGCAGGCTGGGGCCGGCTTCACCTGGCTGTCATCAATCACTCTCGAGGACAGATGCTGGGTAGTCTTCAGAAAAGTCTTCGCCTTAGCCAGTAAGAATATTGCACTCAAGCAAGGTTCACTGATGCTGGTGAGGGGCTTTGCTCTCCTCCCCTCGGCCAGGCAACACTATACAGTATTTGTCTCTTTAAAATTCTCGCACCGGCACAGGTGGTTAATTTATGGTCTTCGTTGCAATTAATCGCTATCACCCAAGCTCGTCTTTACCAAGTAATATCGTATTAATAAGTACAGTACATTGCTGCCGATGCTGCAATAACGTCGTGTTTACTATTTACCCCATGCTCCTAGTTTATTGTTTACCCCATGCTTCTCCTAGTTTATTGTTTACCCCATGCTTCTCCTAGTTTATTGTTTACCCCATGCTTCTCCTGTGAGCAACTAGACGAATAAGTAGGTAGCGTGCCTCTCTCAAGGGGCGGTGGCTAGAGCCTTGAAACACTCCTTGAGATCAATAACCAATATATATTATAAACATAATAAAAATTATAATCCTGTGATAAGTGAGACTGCAGGGGGCACAGCGGGTCTTTATCAGACCGTAGTGTGTAAATAGTAAGCGCGCCATAAAGTAATGGTATCGGCCTAAAATTGAGTATCGGTAACGGTATGTATTGGCTAATTTTCATGGTATCAGTATTGCCCAAAAATTTAGTATCACCATCGACAAAAAAAATTTTGGTATCGTCCCAGCCCTGGATAGTTGTGATATAAGCCACGTTAAGGAAACTTTCCTGATACAACACTAACCATGTTACTACCACAAGAACCTTAACACCTGGACACCACACTAACCATGTTACTACCACAAGAACCTTAACACCTGGACACCACACTAATCATGTTACTACCACAAGAACCTAAACACCTGGACACCACACTAACCATGTTACAACCACGAGAACCTTAGCACCTGGACACCACACTAACCATGTTACTACCACAAGAACCTTAACACCTGGACACCACACTAATCATGTTACTACCACAAGAACCTAAACACCTGGACACCACACTAACCATGTTACTACCACAAGAACCTTAACACCTGGACACCACACTAATCATGTTACTACCACAAGAACCTAAACACCTGGACACCACACTAACCATGTTACAACCACGAGAACCTTAGCACCTGGACACCACACTAACCATGTTACTACCACAAGAACCTTAACACCTGGACACCACACTAACCATGTTACTACCACAAGAACCTAAACACCTGGACACCACACTAACCATGTTACTACCACAAGAACCTTAACACCTGGAAAACGGTATTTGTAGGTAAGTAGTTTTAAAGCATTTTGACCTGGGTAGTTATTCAGCGATCTTGAAAAAAAACAAATAATAAAAGAGGGACACTCAAGGTAGAATAAGCAAACAATGAAAAACCTAACAGAGGAATAAATAAAACCCAGAACACAAAACCTATCACATTAAGGCAAAATAACCATGATGAAAGTGAAAAGGCACAAGTTGTGGGCAAACAAATGAAATGAGTTGCAGTGAGCTGCACGCCACAGTCTACAAAGGAAGGAAGGGGAATGAAAGAAAAGTGGAGGAGGACCTGCTACAGCTGAGATGTCTTTTTGATCCTCAATTGACAGTAGTCTCAAAGCGACGACTCCTGTTTATACACACACAACCCGCACATATTTTATTAAATCTGTTAAGTGTTTGTCATGAAAAAAAACATAACATGGGTGCCTGTCATAAGGTGACACATCCATATACCTGTACATCAGCCCGTAAGTGTTACACCACCAACACAGTCACCAACATCACAGCAACGTTCGCGACTTCTAAAACACGTGCAGCAAAGTTACCAGACCGCTGGGGGTCGAGATGCTGTAATTAGATTCAGGCCGCTGACAACCAAATCAGTCATTATCGTTCATGAATAAAGTTTATCCACAAAGTTAACGGCTACATTATCTTTTCAACGCTGACCTCAATGAGGTCAGGACACCATGTTTACTAACATGTTTACGGCAGCCACGGCACCGATCTCTCACCTGCACACGTAACATTTACGTTACATTACATGGGGGCGCAGACTGCAGGACACTTCCACTACAAGTTAGGTTAGGTTAGGTAAGGTTTGTCTGAAAACAGGACAAATGTTTCCCGACGTGGGTCTTAGTCATATGACCCGCAGCTGGGGCTTTTGGTCATCTGACCGAGGTCTTCCGCTGGCTTACCCGTCCACCCCTTTAAAAGTTATGGTTATAATTATAATGTCATGGGAACGTCTTCCACCTGAACAAAAAATTAATGAAAAAATAAATGATAAATAATAAAAACTGGGATATTGAAAAAAGATAAGTTTTTCTGGATTTTACTTAAAATATAAATAAAGATAAAAAAAAGTGGCCGTTGTGGTTCTGATCTGCTGGTGAGTCAGGAGTATGTAATGACCGGATGTGGGAGAAATGATGTTGGTTTTCTCAGGGTAGATGGTAAGTCTCCGGAGTAGATGGTAAATCTCCTGGGACCACTAAGTTGAAGTACCACACTGTAGATGTTCAAAAAGTGAGATACTTAACACAACACCCTCTAACGCCAGCAAGTTAGGAACTTGAGTCAAGAGTTGTTGTGAATTCCCGTTAAGTCCAAGGGAATCTTGCTCACTAAGTCCAGCGTCTATCCTGGAGAACCAGTCCAAGAGCAGAGCTGATAATGAAAGAAAATATTCTAGTTACCATAGGTTGTGAAACATTTAAGATGGAAAAAGGTGTTCCATAATGGCCAAGTCACTACTGGTAACCAAAGAAAACACAGTAATAAACAAAAGTAATACTCCTGGTAGATCGCCTTACCTGGTTAGAAGAGTGAAGGTGAAGCGACTCTCCACTCCCCAACCCACACCAGGTAAGAGTAATGCTACCAGGAGTAGCAAGTAAAACCCCCAACAGACAACCGAGAACAAGAGTTTTGCCCCAGCCCGCTAGATGGCAGTGCTGGCTGTAACTCGTTAATAATGCTCCCGGCTGACTCAACCGTAACCCTATTTACAACTACTTTTCCCTCACATATAACCACCATTTTAGTGTGTACTCCTACTATTTATATTTGAGTTTCCTGATGCTGTTTAGTCACCGCACTGCTAACAATAGTGTTGTAGAGGTTTGACAGCTCACACCTCTACAACAACAATTGTCATTAAAGATTTGTTAAGTTATACCATGAATTAAGGAAAGATCCTGGACTTCACCTTACGAAACGGATAAAGCAAATGCGATAGTAATTATGGACAAGGTAGATTATAGTAGAAAAATAAACGTTATAAAAGACGGGGGAACTTACGTGCCCCTTAAGTGTGGTTAAAAGTACACTATATTTATACTTTCATGTCACCTAACCTAACCCAGGCTGAATCAGTTTCCATGGTTACACAAGAGTTAAAAATGTGATGCTGGGAATCGCGTAAAAAGAGGATATAGAAAAAGACATGTACAGTTCTGGACATTTTAATAAGTGTCTTTTTCCACATCTGGTCGGTATCACCAGACCATTTCTCAAAAAGAGGATAGTTTGCAATAGCGAGGCCATGTACCAAGAAGTAACTATAATTTACTTACCTCTAATATAGTCTAGGCCGCTGAGATAAGGATAGTATATCAGAAGGCTCTCTACCTGTTGTTAACGCCTAGCGGGGGTCTGTAAACTTAATGACTGACATCAATGACGTAGAGAACACCAAGAGCTGCTAATGGAGGCCGGATGAAGAGCTCTTACCCTCTTACCCGTTCTCCAATCAAGTGAAATTAATGTTTCAAAATTCCGACAACTGCAATAAATGGATCTTCATTGGATAACGGCAAAAGCCTTTCATTTTTTTTGTTTAGGTTTAACGTCATATTCTACAATTGTATTTACTTCAAAAATCCACCTGGCAAGATCATTACCAGGAGCGCAGTGAAGATTTTGTTGGAATTATTAACCAGGAGGGTTAGTAACCCAATGAAGTCAGGAGGTCAACAGACTTTCCATTGGGGTCCTTTAATTCTCTCCCCCAGGATGCGATCCATACCAGCCGCCTAACACCCAGATACCTACTTACTGCTAGGTAGGACAGCAGGTGTAAGGAAAGATAGCTAACGTTTCCGTTCCACCAAGGATCGAATCCCGGCCCTTAGTGTGAGACCTGAGAGAGGTACCAAGCGAGCCTCGAGTAGCCAGGAAGTTAGGGCAATGAAGGGCAAGGTAACATATCAGGACCCGGCAAAAACAAAGGAAGAATGTAGATAGAACACTGGGTTGTGAGAAGTAGAACAAGCATACTCAGTGCCCCCATAACACAGTTCTCCCAAGCCAAATAAACAACTTGACTCAGCGGTAACGAGCACCTGTTAAAATAACGTGTCAAAGGCACTTGTCAACAGACACTTGGTGTGTTGGGGGGGGAGGGAAGGGGGTTCTATTTGAGCAAAATTTCAGTTGTAAACAACCTGACAGTTTACCTTTGCTGCTATACTGTATAGTAATAAATCGAGAAGTGTATATAAAATGACGAAGTATACAAAAGCAGAGGAACTAGCCGCCTAGTTATTAGCTCTTACTGCACCTCTAGTACAGAGAACTAGCCCAGTTTCTAGCTCTTTATATCTGCTTCTCTAGCTTCACATCTATTAAGGAAGAACTAGCCCAGTTCTAGTTTTTGCTGAACATCTAGTGGAAGAACTAGCCTAGTTTCTAAACTCTTGTTATCTACTGCTGCTCTAGCTTCACATCTAGTACAGAAGAACTAGCCTAGTTTCTAACTTGTTATCTACTGCTTCTCTTGATGAACCTGCAGTTGATTCTTTCAATAACAATGTATTAATATTGGTAGAATTACCAACAATATATCACGTAAAAAGGACACATTATTTGCACTTGTGTCTGTTTACCTAACAAGAACAATGTAGCCATAAGTCATTATTGAATGTGGCGAATATGTGCAGTATGTGAGTATGTATTTGTAACTGCAGGAACATAGCTATGCTTACTGAGGGTTATGGGGGTGGGGAGTGAAGGAGGGAGAAGAAAAAGGGGAAGAGAAAGAAGGATTACCTTTCTATTAATATACTTTTGATGAGTTCCGAAAGTTTTTCTATTTCCGGAGCCCGGCCATGGGCCAGGAAAAGGAGGAAGCACCTAGTAATAGCCTACTCTCCACACTGCCTGTCGACTTTACTGAACAAGACAATACATGTTTTTCCCAGAGTTGCCCCTCTACACTCTGGTGGAGGTAGTGGTACTAGGTCCTGCACGCCCTGACAACTATCTCACTCTGGTGGAGGTAGTGGTACTAGGTCCTGCACGCCCTGACAACTATCTCACTCTGGTGGAGGTAGTGGTACTAGGTCCTGCACGCCCTGACAACTATCTCACTCTGGTGGAGGTAGTGGTACTAGGTCCTGCACGCCCTGACAACTATCTCACTCTGGTGGAGGTAGTGGCACTAGGTCCTGCACGCCCTGACAACTATCTCACTCTGGTGGAGGTAGTGGCACTAGGTCCTGCACGCCCTGACAACTATCTCACACACACACACTAAAACACACACACCTTTACTGGAGCCACCTCCATTATCCAAGAGTCCCTACTTGCCTCTCCCTAGCACGCACCCCACACGGAGAGGATTTACCAGAGCTGTGAAAAGCAGCTCTGCTAATCACGCTATAATACTTGGGGAACAACAATGATTACATGATACACAAATGTTAAAGTGTGTACCGAAAGTCAAATGATTAAATAAACAAAAATTACGCTTTTAATTACATAATGTTTATAAGGGATTACAAATGTAATTAAAATGAATTAAATACAATCCCGTTAAGCTCTGGAGAAAACCATGGAGCTGACAGCTACAGTTCCTAAACATTTACTCCACCTGGTGAATTAAAACATAAGCAACATCTGGGTATCTTTATTCTGTAAACGTTTACAATAAAGATACCTAAATATTAGAGGCGTTTAACTTGTCGTTATTAAAAACATAAGAAGCACTGCAGCAGGCCTACTGGTCTGCACCTGTGAACGTTCATCTCGAGGACAGTGTATCTAAGTGTTAGGTCAAATCACTAGCAGTAGAGATAAATCCTCAAAATGAAGAGAGGTCAAGGTTGTCATGCTCAGCATGCTCTCAGGTGATCCCAACCCCAGGATATGTGCAAGCAATTCTGTGTGAGGAAATCTAACAGGGAGACAGTTACACTGGTTAAGAGGTTGTGACACTGGTAGGGTGGTGGTGGTGACAATGGAAGAGTGGAGAGTGAAAGTGGTGATGACAATGTTGGTGGATGCGTGAAAAAGGGCGTGAGTACTGTATGTAGATAAATGATTCAGAGAACAGACAAGCTGATAAATTAGACACATGTGCAACACTTAGGTATGAATAAAGATTCGCAAGTGTTGCACATGTGAGTACTGTAGTGGTAACAGCAGTGGTGGTGTTTGGTGGTGATGGGGGGCAAGAGCCAGCAGCACCTGTAACAAGGGCGGCGACCACAAGGAAGACATGCACTCATTACCAGAGTGGTAGTTGCGCCAGCACGGACAATGGAGGACACCCGTGAGGAGGATTGTCATGAAGGTGTTGACCAGGGCAAGGATCCCCAACTCACCCGCAACAAAGGTGGCGGCGCCGCTGGAGACAATGGCACAGTGATGGCTACGGACACCTCCATTTACTGCGCCACCCTCGTATGAAGATGTGAGGGGGACGGAGGGAGGGGACGAACGGGGAAAGGGTGTCCCGGTGGTGGCGACACACACTGGATCACCTAGAGAGGAATGAAATCTTCAACGACAGACTAGGGGAACAGACCACAAACCTCATATAAGTTAAGAGAGGAAGAGCAACGCAAGCATATCACTTGAAACCCACAACAGCCAAATAACCAGAACGTTGTTAGGTAAAGGACACAAGTGCCACTAATGTCACATTTGATTGACAAATAGTTGCACCTGTGTATTTTTACCTAACATATTATCGGTAACTGTACCAACATTACAACCAGAGCGTCGTATGGGCCTCTGACACTTAAAACCATTTAACTACTGCAGAATAGTCTTCGTGACCCTGTACATGACATGTGTGCAACTACAGTACACATCAGCACAGAACACTCATCTCAACGCTCAGACATTTCATGCCTCGACATGATAGTGGCTTTCTTTGTACTAATCAAGTTATGAAATGTAAACACACATTGCAACCTTTGCAAAGAAATAAACTTTTGTTTTGTTTGCTTGTCTGGATCTGAACTAAAAAACCTACACAAAACACAAATAAATTTAAAAAAGTCTGAAGATATATTAAAACTGTTTCCGGGACTAAGAAATGAGTTACTTAAACTGAGAATACTTAACCTTCTCGGTGGATACGTAAAGACAAAATAAGAAGAAATTTATGGAAGTTTCCTAGAACTACCAACAAGGAAAACGAGAAACAGCAAATATAATCCGACATAAAAGTTATTAATAAAAGTTTTCTGGAATGGAAAAGTTAAAAGATGTAAGTTGTGTCCTAACAGGTGATAAAATAATGTTTACAACAGTGCTCTGGTGTCAGGTATGACGACCATGATTCTTAAGTTTAAGAAGGTGTGGTTGTTAAAGCAGGTGTAGTGTGAGCACCCTCATGACAAGCACAAACCACAAAATTATTTTATGAGGCGCCACGAGCACTAAGTGACCTCATCTGAACTTATAACAAAAAGATTTAAAACTAAAATCAACGAACACACATTTTGTGTGTACACTCACCTATTTGTGGTTGCAGGGGTCGAGTCATAGCTCCTGGCCCCGCGTGCGTATGCGCGCGCGCGCGCGCGTGTGTGTGTGTGTGTGTACTCACCTATTTGTACTCGCAGGGGTCGAGTCATAGTTCCTGGCCCCGCCTCTTCACTGATTGCTACTAGGTCCTCTCTCTCCCTGCTCCATAAAAAATGTGTGTGTGTGTGTGAGAGAGAGAGAGAGAGAGAGAGAGAGAGAGAGAGAGAGAGAGAGAGAGAGAGAGAGAGAGAGAGAGAGAGAGAGAGACAGAGAGAGAGACAGACAGACAGACAGACAGACAGAGAGAGAGACAGAGAGACAGAGAGAGACAGACAGAGAGAGAGAGAGAGAGAGACAGAGAGAGACAGACAGACAGAGAGAGACAGACAGACAGACAGAGACAGAGAGACAGAGAGAGAGAGAGAGAGAGACAGACAGAGAGACAGACAGACAGACAGACAGAGAGAGAGAGAGAGAGAATCCAGGAAGAATATAATTCAAATAAGAGTGGTAGTGGTTGGTAGCCGAGGTGTGGCCCCCTTCCCTCAGATTGCAAGATCGTCGCTTGAACCACCATCCACGTGTTTGGGTAGCAGTGGTAGCCTGGAAATACCTTCCCGGAGTTTGGTTTGAGAATTTATATGACTATCTGTCGTGCACTGTTTTAGAGAAGACACTAAAACAAATGCCATATCTTATATTTCCTTGATGAGTTTCGAGAGTCTCACTACTTTCGGAGCCCGGCCATGGGCCAGGCTCGTCTGGTGCTTGCCTGGTCAACCAGGCTACTGGAGGCCCGCTGCCCCACATATCCATCACAGTCTGGTTGATCTGGCACTTGGTGAAGATACGTGTCCAGTTTCCTCTTGAAGACTTCTACACTTGTTCCAGCCGTGTTTCTAATATCTTCTGGTGCGATGTTGAGCACCCTGGGGCCACGAATGTTGATACAGTCTTCCCATGAAGGAAAAAAACTAGGAGTGGATAATAAGAACATTTAAAACAGGAGCAGAAATAAGGCAAACAGTGATACTTATGCTCTCTTTAGAATACAGCTGGAAAAGAAACAAAGATCGTTTATTAACCATACCACGGGTGGGGTTAGAACCCGCGATGCGTTAGCCACTGGGCCAGCTGGCTACAATAAGATTCATCCAACTAGGTATATTTATACACCATAGGAAGGTTAGCATAGGCACCACTGTGACCACAAATGCAAGTTTTTACAGACGAATCTCCTGCTAGTGTGGCCGTGACAAACTCTAGCTCAAGTTCCCTCAAAGCCGTCATCATGACTCAAGAAATCGTTATGACACGATTGCAAACAAACCATACCATAATAGTCCTCAGGTTGTTCTTCAACTCTATATATCCTTGGTTAGGCCTCATCTAGATTATGCTGCTCAGTTTTGGTCACCGTATTACAGAATGGATATAAATGCTCTGGAAAACGTACAAAGGAGGATGACAAAGTTGATTCCATGTATCAGAAATCTTCCCTATGAGGATAGACTGAGGGCCCTGAATCTGCACTCTCTAGAAAGGCGTAGAATTATGGGGGATGTGATTGAGGTGTATAAATGGAAAACAGGAATAAATAAAGGAGATGTAAATAACGATTCAGGAAGGATATAGGAAAGCACTGGTTTGGTAATAGAGTTGTGGAACAAACAAACTCCCGAGTACCGTCATAGAAGCCAAGACGTTGTGTAGTTTTAATAATAGGTTGGATAAATACATGAGTGGGTGTGAGTTGGACCTGACTAGCTTGTGCTACTAGGTCAGATGCCGTGCTCCTCCTTTAAGTGAATGTGAGTGACCTGACTAGGTCAAGGTATTGGCTTAAGCCGGTCCGAGAATTGGACTTGCCTCGCATGGTCCAGTAGGCGTGCTGCAGTGTTCCTTCTTTCTTATGTTCCTATACCAAGGGTGGGGTTAGAACCCGCGATTAGAGTCATAAAACTCCAGACCGACGCGTTACTGCCCACAGAACCAATATTGTATTTAACCTTCAGGGGACGCTTCATATTAATTGGAATATAGTCTTTGGAGCGAAGTAATACTTGATAATATACGCAGAGAAGCTTCTAGAGGGCGCCACAGACCCAGTAAGAGAACACTATATCAGTGGTCCACGACTGCTACAAACAGATATCAGTAATATCGTCAGAACAAGTGAAGTTTTCAAGAGGAAAGTAGATCACTATCGTTGCTATGTAGTAGAATACAATAATGCAGGTACATCACTATCGTTGCTATGTAGTAGAATACAATAATGCAGGTACATCACTATCGTTGCTATGTAGTAGAATACAATAATGCAGGTACATCACTATCGTTGCTATGTAGTAGAATACAATAATGCAGGTACATCACTATCGTTGCTATGTAGTAGAATACAATAATGCAGCTACATCACTATCGTTGCTATGTAGTAGAATACAATAATGCAGGTACATCACTATCGTTGCTATGTAGTAGAATACAATAATGCAGCTACATCACTATCGTTGCTATGTAGTAGAATACAATAATGCAGCTACATCACTATCGTTGCTATGTAGTAGAATACAATAATGCAGCTACATCACTATCGTTGCTATGTAGTAGAATACAATAATGCAGCTACATCACTATCGTTGCTATGTAGTAGAATACAATAATGCAGGTACATCACTATCGTTGCTATGTAGTAGAATACAATAATGCAGCTACATCACTATCGTTGCTATGTAGTAGAATACAATAATGCAGCTACATCACTATCGTTGCTATGTAGTAGAATACAATAATGCAGCTACATCACTATCGTTGCTATGTAGTAGAATACAATAATGCAGCTACATCACTATCGTTGCTATGTAGTATACAATAATGCAGCTACATAACTATCGTTGCTATGTAGTAGAATACAATAATGCAGCTACATCACTATCGTTGCTATGTAGTAGAATACAATAATGCAGCTACATCACTATCGTTGCTATGTAGTAGAATACAATAATGCAGCTACATCACTATCGTTGCTATGTAGTAGAATACAATAATGCAGCTACATCACTATCGTTGCTATGTAGTAGAATACAATAATGCAGCTACATCACTATCGTTGCTATGTAGTAGAATACAATAATCCAGCTACATCACTATCGTTGCTATGTAGTAGAATACAATAATGTAGGTACATCACTATCGTCGCTATGTAGTAGAATACAATAATGCAGGTACATAAAAGAAGTCATGAAGGCTGTGTGAGCCAGAGGTCCTTCAAGACTTGGTCTAAGCAACAATCACTCGTTACTCAGACATTCTGTTTTCAAAAGAAAAACAGATGAGAACAGAACACAATTGAAAATGTGTTTTCGGTGCAGACGCTACAACTTAGCAGTCCATCTTCTGGAGACAATATTTGAGATCAACATACTTTACGTCATTCGCCTCCCATCAAGACTATCTTCAGTGAATTTTAAGAATTAGACACATAAATATTTACATGCAGAAAAAACGTGACAAGACATTGGGCCAAGTCCTCAGAAGTAAACAATGAAATTTTATATTATTGCTAAGATAGCAAGCTCAGAAGGTAAATAGTACAGGAAGTATACACACACAACCCGCACATATAAAAGAGAGGAGCTTACGACGACGTTTCGGTCCGACTTGGACCATTTATCTGCGACTTCAGTAGCTGGGAAACCAATTATAATTTAAAATACTTTCTCGCGTAAGAATTATATAATAAATATTTAGTAAACAAAACCTGTATATTCGAATATTACATGTAGTTGTGATACATTGTTTGTGCAAAATTCAAATATAACAAAGTTTTATTATTATTATATTTAAACTCTAAAGGACAGTATGAAAATATTTCTTGTCAAACTTGAAATATATGCATCGATATTTGCTCCCATTAATCTTACCGAAGACTGATCATCCAGCGACAAAAGCAGCATAAAGCCTCATACAAGAAAATTAACATTAGCAGCCAAAATATTTACAACTTTGAGAGCCCGACCGTAGCCTCATTATTATTGTCGCCGCCGCCGCCGCCGCTGCTGCGCTGCCTTCATTGTTGTAGTTTTTGCTCTGCGACACAGGCACCCTGGACAACAGAGATGACATCTCTCTCTACACAGCAGCACTCTGAATGCGCTGCTTGCAAAACTATCGAAGGGGAAGCCTATGTAAACTCACTAGACACTCTTAATAAAGTGTTAAATATACATGAAGATAAGAATCTGATCAATGTATGTCAGTCAAGTTGGTTTTGAAGTCTTTATGCTAGGAAGGTGGAGCTCTATAATTAACAGCACGAGGGGTCCCTTCCCTCCCCCACTGAAATATTACTGTTGCTGGGGCCCTTCAAGAGGTGGGGTCCCTTGAGGCTGGTGAAAGGCTCTAGATCCACGGAAACTGAGCTACCCTCCCATTCTTCAGATCAAATTTGATTACTTCATTCCTTGGGCGATGGGTTAGCGCGACCCCAGGATGATTACAATGTTGCATGGGGTCACAAACCATCCCCAGCCACATTGTGACTTGTAAACCACCGGTCACAACGTTCGGTACAAAACCTTAAGGTGCCGGGTTCGATTCCTGGGCAGTGTGAAACTTACGGGTAAGTCAAGTCTCCTTACATCGACTGCCACTGTCCACTTGACAGTAAATATGTACCTCGTGTCCAGTCAACTGTCGTGTACATAATGAAGACTACGGGGACACTACGAACACTGCTCACCTTCTAAAACAAACACCTGTGATGTATCAGGTACCTAACACACACCTGTGATGTATCAGGTACCTAACACACACCTGCTGCTGCACTTGTGCCAACTTTACACTCGTGCAACCTAAAAACAAGTGTACCTTACCTTAAGACGCTTCTTGTGGTCATTACTCCCGCGGCCCAGTCCCAGGCCAGACCTCATGATCGACAAGGCTGTTGGTGCTGGCCGCACACACTCCATGTGCACCACAGCCCAGATATCTGATCAAATTGATTTAAGGAATTTATGAAGTTCGCTCTTAAAGATAGAACGAAGGGGCCTTTCACACACAACGAGTTCTGTGTGTACTCAACGCGCCCCTGTTTTATATATTAGGTACTCTGCGTCATCTGACAAGTCTCTTGCTTTCATATGAAGTGATTTCAGTGTGCAGGTTTAGGATCAGTTCCCCCATAGTTCAGATGATAGTTCAGTAATCTCTCCTGGCTTGGAGGAAGGGGTGTTAGTACACAACAATATTCCAGCCTGGGAAAAATAAGTGGAGTATCATCATTGGTCTGGTTTTTTACGTTACTTGTCCCGTTCATAAACTACTACTACTGATGTAGCCTAAGTTGGGAACTCGTAACGAAGACAATTAACACGTGAAAATTGAGTAACCTAAGACTGGCCTTTGAGTGGCGCTGACAGGTGCTCCTCAAAGGTTTCTCTGGGATTCAAATTAGGGGAAAAAGTCGCAATGACAGGAAAATTAAAATCCCCGATAAAACTTTCCAATTATTACAAGCGTTCATTACGTTTTCCCATTTTCTCTATGTCCTTAATTAAGCTCTTCTCTAAAAGTTACTCAAAATTACCACAAGACACTTGTTGTACTTCAGCTCCAGCAGGTGAAAGTACACTAGATCCATAGCATTTGTTTAGGAGCAAGAACGAAGTTCCCTTGGACATCTTAGATAAATTAATAACGTGACAAACTTAATGAACACTTCTTAAGAAGCAACTCTCCATGTGTTACACAAGCGACCAGAAGTCAAACCCAAACTCTGGATAAAAATAAAAACCATTCCCACCGCCACGCCGACACGTGGAAAAAAAAAACTTTCAATTTGTAACTAAATATTGCTGAAGCGAAATGATATATTCCTGACATGCATTTATTTACGTCTGTGTGATGATTGTTGATAAAAAACTTATTTCCTAATTTAAAAGTAATATCATATTAATAAAAATAGTAAAGAAATTATGAATGACTATTTAGTAACACTTGGGAAAGACTGGCTCTTGCTCCCCCTAACCCTCTGTCAAACGTTTTATGGCCATGTCGAAATTAATTAAGATATAACTAGCATTTCTTTAAGCTACTCCCTAGGTAATAAGATTTCACTGCAACGTTCAGTTTGTGTAATGGCGGTGATGGTGGTGGTGGTGGCAGCGGTGGTGGTGGCAGCGGTGGTGATGGTAACTTGCATCACCGCAGATGCTAAGGAGTGCATGTAAAATTGTTTAACTGGTTCTTACTTGTTAATGGTCGTGGGTATCACCACCTCAGTCTCTGCCTCACACCAGGCCTCGTACATTGCCAAGTTAATATAACAGGAATAACAACTATTAAGAAACACATAAAAGTAAAGATAAATATATACTGAATGAAAGTAAAAGTCTGCAAAATTTACCTGCCATCTTACACACTCGTGAAACAAAAGCCCAGTAATAATGCCAGAGTGCACAACATATAACAGGCTCCCTTTTGAAGTTAATCTCTGGAGGGTAGTACCGCCCGGGATGGTTGCTCTTACATACCTACATGTATGAGGTACACGTTATATAACACTTTCATACATATGATACAAGAACACGGGTTTATTTATGAAGACATGGTGACACATGTTACCACGGCGGTAAGGCCTAAGCCGAGAGTAAACTGGTAAAATGTGTCCCACATTTAGCGACAAGTTACAAAGAAGAAATGGGGAGGGGGGGGTACAGGAGCACCTGAGAACAGGTGACTATGGGTGAGGAGTGTGCCCGATCTTCAATCGATAGAGATTCGTCTCACGTAACGATTCTTGAAGAACAAGAGCCAAACATCCACATCCTCCGGAACTCAATATAACCTGTTCCCAGTCTGTAGGGCCCACCGGGTTCGCCCCTACCCAAGGACTTGTGTGGATATGGCCCGTGAAGTGGGCTTGCTACAGAAGCCTTTGCCTCGGCATCTGCTCATTCATTACCAGGGACACCAACAAAACCCGCAACAGAACTCCATATCCTTGAGTCATGTGGGGAGACGCACTAACCACTTCTGGATCTTTGGAACCACAGATGGACAGAAGCATACTGGGTCACGGGAGACAGAGCACAGAGAATCTGAGAACACGGTGACCGAGAACTATCTTAGCCAGGTAAACAAACCATATCACGGGTGGGGTTTGAACTCGCGGTCAGAGAGTCGTAAAACTCCAGACCGGCTTTAGCCAGGTATCTGTACAAGAGCAGCAAGGCCTGCATGGAGCTTCACAGTGAACACAGAGGACTCTCTTGGTGACCATGCACAAAAAGTCTCTCCAAAACCACCCTCGCTCTTTGACTAGTCAGTCAAGACCTTTATCCTTGAAATTATTCAATTCCATCACACTCTGGAGGGTGAGGGAAGGAGAATAAGGAGAGAAGCAGCGGTTGTACGTAGTAGCAGGTAAAGGTAGCAGTAGGTTTTAGTAGTATTTACGGACCACTTTGTCCGCAAGAGGGATGACGAGGAAAGAGAGAGAAAGAGAGAGAGAGAGAGAGAGAGAGAGAGAGAGAGAGAGAGAGAGAGAGAGAGAGAGAGAGAGAGAGAGAGAAGAGAGGACGACGACGGACGAACAGAGATAGAGACAGTATGAGGGACGTGGGTGCTTACTGTTATGTACAAGGTCAACATGTCAAAGTACCACACTTGGCCCACTCGAGGACAGCGAGAAGCAAGTTTATACCACAAGACGGCAGAGCAGCAACTTCACTATGGCTGTACCTTTTCACCAGAACATCACTTCATCTGAATCATTTATCCCCAGGGTGACTCCGAGTCTGAACCATTTGTACAGCATTATGATCAACAGATAAAGTCTTGATCAAATGAAAATGCTGGCCCACAGATGGCTCTAGCTTCATCCTGTTCCCTATTTGTATATTTCATAACAATAAAATGCTTTCAAATGAGCTGATGTGTAAATAGCTTGTCAATAAAATTGAATCTTTAACTTGTAATAGCTTGTCAATAAAGCTATGATCCTTAACATAATCTGTCAAACCCATGTAAAAAAAAAAAGACAGACGATAGAGAAAGAAAGAAAGAAAGAGAGAGAGAGAGAGAGAGAGAGAGAGAGAGAGAGAGAGAGAGAGAGAGAGAGAGAGAGAGAGAGAGAGAGAGAGAGAGACAGAGAGAGAGAGACAGACACAGAGACAGAGAATTATCCAGGAGGTTCGTGAGGTTCAAAGTGAAACTCCTGGAGAGATAGTATCGCTTGTCGAAGACTTTATGGCTTCATTATCTCCACAAACAACACTGAACAATTCATGGCGTTGAGAAACGCGGCAGGAGAACTTTATCTCAAGTAGGAATCGCAACACAACCTCTGCTGCTCTACCCAGTAATCTACCACAAGAGCCTCTATCTATCTATCCAGTAATCTATCCTGGAAGTATCCTGTTGGCTGCTTCACACAGCCAAAACTACATTTCATGCTTGACACTGAGAGGTGTATGTCTCTCAGTGTATATATGATGAGAAATAAAGGATTTAAGTTAAATAAATTAGGATTAGAAAGAACATAGGTAAGTATTGGTTTTAAAACAAAGTTGTCGATGCGTGGACCAATCTTCCGAGTAGGATAATAGACCTTGGGTAGCTTTAAAATAAAAGACAGAACAAATATACGAGTGGAAGGGGCTATAATCTCTATTTTAGGTATTAAAGTATTCTTGTCTGGTGGTAAACAGGTTACGTGCAGCCTTAATGACCGTGTAGTCGATAGAATTTAAACCTCATTAACAAACTATCATGCAGAAACACGTTATACTGTTCCTTCCCTTACACACCACACAGCATCAATTTCTGGAGGTTGCCAACTGCGGTGTTTATGTTAGGCCAGGTTACCGTCTCCGAACTAAAGTCGAGACGTGGAAAAGGACACTTGAGTAAAGGTCATTAAAGGAAACGTTTCGTTACATAACTAACTGTGCAGGTTTCTGTTTAATACTTCTTTAATCTTCACTTGCGGTACTTGCAAATTACATTTCTATGGGACACGCTAAACCTGTAAGGGTCCTAAAGCATAAGGTAGCTTTACAGGTACTAGGAACCACCCCTTTCCCGAGCCTTTCATATACCTTTGAAGAGTTTCGAGAGTTTCACTACTCTCGGAGCCCGGCCATGGGCCAGGCTCGTCTCGTGCTTGCCTGGTCAACCAGGCTGTTGCTGCTGTAGGCCTGCTGCCCCACATATCCATCACAGCCTGGTTGATCTGGCACCTGGCGTTATCAAGAGTTTCGTCTGTTGGGACTACCCGATAAGATTCAGTCCTGGACGAAACGTTCTAATACACTTCAGTCCTGGACGAAACGTTGCAGCAAAGGTTTCTCTGCAACAGCGTCTTTCCAATCACCTCTTGAAAACCTCTACTTACAAAGCTACAACCACTTAACCTCTGCTTGAAAATGTGGTACTTAGAATACAACAGTTACTTTAGAGTTCCCTTGTAGGGAATACTGTGGTACAATATTACGGCCACTTTTGCTTGTAGGATATACTGTGGCACTTACAATGCTACGGCCACTTAACGTCCCCTTGCATGACACTTGGAAACCAGAATTTGCTGCCTTCTCTTCCAACTTGACATACGGACCGTAACTAACTTCTAAACCCAAGTTTGAAACTAACTTATGGACTAGATGTAGATGGTCGCAAGCGTTTACTTGCACTTACACCGCAGTATTTGCATACCCCAGCATGCCACTACCTTCAATTACTCTCAAAATATGGCTTGTTGAATTCATCCTGTGTGTTCACGCGTCTCTGTGCTTGCCAATCTTACCCATTAATCCACACGATTTCTTTAAACACCAGAGGAAGATGAATAATGGAGGAGAAATAGGAAAAAATATATATGTATGTTTGTAAAACGCTATAGATTCGAACTTATAAACTCCCACAAGGTAGCAGACTCCACAAGGTAGCAGACTCCACAAGGTAGCAGACTCCACAAGGTAGCAGACTCCACAAGGTAGCAGACCCCACAAGGTAGCAGACTCCACAAGGTAGCAGACTCCACAAGGTAGCAGACTCACAAGGTAGCAGACTCCACAAGGTAGCAGACTCCACAAGGTAGCAGACTCCACAAGGTAGCAGACTCCACAAGGTAGCAGACTCCACAAGGTAGCAGACTCCACAAGGTAGCAGACTCCACAAGGTAGCAGACTCCACAAGGTAGCAGACTCCACAAGGTAGCAGACCCCACAAGGTAGCAGACTCCACAAGGTAGCAGACCCCACAAGGTAGCAGACCCACAAGGTAGCAGACTCCACAAGGTAGCAGACTCCACAAGGTAGCAGACCCACAAGGTAGCAGACTCCACAAGGTAGCAGACCCACAAGGTAGCAGACTCCACAAGGTAGCAGACTCCACAAGGTAGCAGACCCACAAGGTAGCAGACTCCACAAGGTAGCAGACTCCACAAGGTAGCAGACCCACAAGGTAGCAGACTCCACAAGGTAGCAGACTCCACAAGGTAGCAGACTCCACAAGGTAGCAGACTCCACAAGGTAGCAGACTCCACAAGGTAGCAGACTCCACAAGGTAGCAGACTCCACAAGGTAGCAGACTCCACAAGGTAGCAGACTCCACAAGGTAGCAGACTCCACAAGGTAGCAGACTCCACAAGGTAGCAGACTCCACAAGGTAGCAGACCCACAAGGTAGCAGACTCCACAAGGTGAGCAGACCTCCACAAGGTAGCAGACTCCACAAGGTAGCAGACTCCACAAGGTAGCAGACTCACAAGGTAGCAGACTCCGAACAAGGTAGCAGACTCCACAAGGTAGCAGACTCCACAAGGTAGCAGACTCCACAGAGTAGCAGACTCCACAAGGTAGCAGACTCCACAAGGTAGCAGACTCCACAAGGTAGCAGACCCCACAAGGTAGCAGACTCCACAAGGTAGCAGACCCCACAAGGTAGCAGACCCCACAAGGTAGCAGACCCCACAAGGTAGCAGACCCCACAAGGTAGCAGACCCCACAAGGTAGCAGACTCCACAAGGTAGCAGACTCAACGAGGCTCCGGGTACAGCAAGTGAAGATAAAGATGACGAAAAACAGATAAAACAACTCAAATCAACAACTGTAGGAACATCTGAAAAAAATGTAAGCATCTGAAAAATTGCAGTAGGCCTATTAGCCTATGCTATATGCACCACCACCACCACCACCAAACAGCAGCCCCATAACCACCAACAGCAGCAGTAGCACCACCACCGCCATAAGCAGAAGCAACACCAACAGAAGCAACACCAACAGAAGCAGCACCAGCAGTAGCAGAACCAACAGAAGCAGCACCAGCAGTAGCAGAACCAACAGAAGCAGCACCAGCAGTAGCAGAACCAACAGAAGCAGCACCAGCAGTAGCAGAACCAACAGAAGCAGCACCAGCAGTAGCAGAACCAACAGAAGCAGAACCAGCAGTAGCAGAACCAGCTGCAATGGCAATATGATGTATGTGAAGGTAGTGGTGGTGGTGTTACACCCACTACATCATACACCTGCCCACCCTCCACCCACTAACAACTAATTAAACTCACTATAGTACTTAAGGTGAATGATTTTTTTAAGGTAATCCGCGCCACGCTTCTCTTGTCTAATTACTAACACCACCATTCAATATTTTTTCTCTCAGCTGAGGTTAATAACCCTGTACCCGATCCTATTATAGAAGAGTGTGCACACTTGCCTTACCTTTGAAGAGTTCGAGAGTATCTACTCTCTGAGCCCGGCCATGGGCCAGACTCGTCTGGTGCTTGCCTGGTCAACCAGGCTGTTGCTGCTGGAGGCCCGCTGCCCCACATATCCATCACAGCCTAGTTGATCTGGCACCCGATGAAGATACTTGTCCAGTTTCCTCTTGAAGGCTTCTACACAGGTTCCAGCCGTGTTTTGGATATCTTCTGGTAAGATGTTGAATAGTCTGGGACCCTGGATGTTAATACAGTGCTCCCGTATTGTCCCCACCGCACCCCTGCTCCTCACTGGGTTTATTTTACACTTCCTCCCATATCTCTCACTCCAGTATGTTGTTATGGCAGTGTGCAGATTTGGGACCAGGCCCTCAAGTACTTTCCAAGTATATATTATCATGTATCTCTCTCTCCTCCGCTCCAATGAGTACATGTTCAAGACTTGAAGGCGTTCCCAATAATTTAGATGTTTCAATGGCTCAATGTGAGCCGTAAACGATCTCTGAATTTGTTCCAGCTCTGATATTTCTCCTGCCCTGAACGGGGCCGTCAGCACTGAGCAGTATTCTAAGTGAGGGAGCACTAGCGATTTGAAGAGTGTCACCATCGGCATTATTTCCCTTGTTTTGAAAGTTCTCAATATCCACCCCGTCATCTTCCTGGCTGTTGTGATCTTTGTCTTGTTATGGTCTTTAAAAGACAGATCAGCAGACATAATTATTCCCAAGTCCTTAACGTGTTCCTTTCGTTCTATGTGGTGACCCTCTTGCGTTTTGTATATAGTGTTCCTTTTGAGTTCTTCATTTTTTCCATATCTAAGCTGCTGAAACTTATCACCATTGAACGTCATGTTGTTCTCCACTGCCCACTGGAAGACCCTGCTTATGTCTTCCTGTAATTTTTCAGTGTCTTCTACCGTGTTGGGTTCCAGCTCCTACGCCCGCCTCTTAAACCAGTATCTTTCTAAAACTGTCTCTTCAAATTTGCATAAAAAATCGTACTTGAAGCTTCCTCCCTTATTATATTATTATTATTGTGTTCCACCCTCACTACCCTCACACCACTATTGTGTTCCACTCTCACTACCCTCACACCACTATTGTGTTCCACTCTCACTACCCTCACACCACTATTGTGTTCCACACTCACTACCCTCACACCACTATTGTGTTCCACTCACTACCCTCACACCACTATTGTGTTCCACTCTCACTACCCTCACACCACTATTGTGTTTCACACTCACTACCCTCACACCACTATTGTGTTCCACACTCACTACCCTCACACCACTATTGTGTTCCACTCTCACTACCCTCACACCACTATTGTGTTCCACTCTCACTACCCTCACACCACTATTGTGTTCCACTCTCACTACCCTCACACCACTATTGTGTTCCACACTCACTACCCTCACACCACTATTGTGTTCCACACTCACTACCCTCACACCACTATTGTGTTCCACACTCACTACCCTCACACCACTATTGTGTTCCACTCTCACTACCCTCACACCACTATTGTGTTCCACTCTCACTACCCTCACACCACTATTGTGTTCCACTCTCACTACCCTCACACCACTATTGTGTTCCACTCTCACTACCCTCACACCACTATTGTGTTCCACTCTCACTACCCTCACACCACTATTGTGTTCCACTCTCACTACCCTCACACCACTATTGTGTTCCACACTCACTACCCTCCATCCACTATTGTGTTCCACTCTCACTACCCTCACACCACTATTGTGTTCCACCTCACTACCCTCACACCACTATTGTGTTCCACTCCCTCACTTACCCTCACACCACTATTGTGTTCCACACTCACTACCCTCATACCACTATTGTGTTCCACTCTCACTACCCTCATACCACTATTGTGTTCCACTCTCACTACCCTCACACCACTATTGTGTTCCACTCTCACTATCCTCACACCACTATTGTGTTCCACTCTCACTACCC
Organism: Cherax destructor; assembly: GCA_009830355.1. Classification (NCBI taxonomy): domain Eukaryota; kingdom Metazoa; phylum Arthropoda; class Malacostraca; order Decapoda; family Parastacidae; genus Cherax; species Cherax destructor. Next base: position 28,518 of record WNWK01000771.1, read on the forward strand.
TCACACCACTATTGTGTTCCACTCTCACTACCCTCACACCACTATTGTGTTCCACTCTCACTACCCTCACACCACTATTGTGTTCCACTCTCACTACCCTCACACCACTATTGTGTTCCACTCTCACTACCCTCACACCACTATTGTGTTCCACTCTCACTACCCTCACACCACTATTGTGTTCCACTCTCACTACCCTCACACCACTATTGTGTTCCACTCTCACTACCCTCACACCACTATTGTGTTCCACTCTCACTCTCAGATTTTAGCGTCACTGTCGTTTTACCGACGGTTTTAAATTACTGTAAAATATCGACGTTTGCTTAGAATGATGAGACGACTTCAAACCCACCCTCCCTCCCTAACTAAAGCCACCCACCCTCCCTAACTCACACCCACCCACCCTAACACCCACCCACCCTCCATAATTCCCACCCACCCACTCAACCGTCAACAATCCTGCCTCCCTCGGCCACATCCTTGTATCCATCTCCAACAAACTACCACATTATCCTCCATCCCAACTTTCACCACTACCTACCACCTCCCCCCCTTCCCACACATACCAACCTCCACAACAAAGTGAAGAAAATCAAAGTGGGGAAGGAGTAGAGGGAGTATTTTTTCTTAAATAAAATTGGGTACATGTCCAATTAAGGTAAGATAAGATTTCTTGGGATTTTTAACCCCGGAGGGTTAGCCACCCAGGATAACCCGAGAAAGTCAGTACTAGGTGATTGTGTGTGATGGGGAGAGGTCAGAATGCAGGTTTTTTAAACTGAGCAAGCTGAATCATAGTTTATTCAATAATAAAAATAAACAGCCTGGTATCCCATTCCGAATAAAGCGTCTAACACCCACACACACGATGAGTGAACCGTGTGTGTGGGGGGGCCAGCAGCTGTGAATCGAACCCTGCAACCACAAATAAGTACACACACACACACACACACACACACACAAACACAGCCCCGGTGGCCTGGTGGCTAAAGCTCTCGTTTCACGCACGGAGGCCCCGGGTACAATTCCCGGCGGGGCGGAAACATTTCGAAGTGTTTCCTTACACACACACACACACACACACACACACACACACACACACACATATACAACAGGCCTAGTGTCAAATCGACATGTGCCTAGGACAAAATGATAACTAACACTGAATTACGTGTAACCGGTTTCGGTGTTTTTCCTAACCTCGCAGCCAGGTTAGCTAAGTTCCTTGAAGACCCAAAGGGATCTCTTCCTACTATTATTATTTTTCCATTTGCTCATTAAGCATTGCTAATTCCTCCTTTATAATCAACAGGTTTCCTTTAACTCATCCATACTTCTTGTCAGCCTCCTTCCTCAGAGTACTTACTCCTTCCCCAGAGTACTTACTCCTTCCCCAGAGTACTTACTCCTTCCAGAGTACTTACTCCTTCCCCAGAGTACTTACTCCTTCCCCAGAGTACTTACTCCTTCCCCAGAGTACTTACTCCTTCCCCAGAGTATTAATCCTTTCCCAGAGTACTTACTCCTTCCCCAGAGTACTTACTCCTTCCCCAGAGTACTTACTCCTTTCCCAGAGTACTTACTCCTTTCCCAGAGTAATTACTCCTTTCCCAGAGTAATTACTCCTTTCCCAGAGTACTTACTCCTTCCCCAGAGTACTTACTCCTTTCCCAGAGTACTTACTCCTTCCCCAGAGTACTTACTCCTTCCCCAGAGTACTTACTCCTTCCCCAGAGTACTTACTCCTTCCCCAGAGTACTTACTCCTTCCCTAGAGTACTTACTCCTTCCCCAGAGTACTTACTCCTTCCCCAGAGTATTAATCCTTTCCCAGAGTACTTACTCCTTCCCCAGAGTACTTACTCCTTCCCCAGATACTTCCCTCCCAGGTCATCTCCTTCCCAGTGTACATCCTTCCTTCACCAGAATACCCATTCCTATGTTGGTACTCATTCCCTGACTAGTCATGCTAGGCAACTCCTTCCCTGACTAGTCAAGGTACACCATTCCACTCTGACTAGTCTAAGGTACAACCATTCCACCTGACTAGTCCAAGGTACACCCATTCCACCTGACTAGTCCAAGGTACACCCATTCCACCTGACTAGTCCAAGGTACACCCATTCCACCTGACTAGTCCAAAGTACAACCATTCCATCTGACTAGTCCAAGGTACAACCATTCCATCTGACTAGTCCAAGGTACACCCATTCCACCTGACTAGTCCAAGGTACACCCATTCCACCTGACTAGTCCAAGGTACAACCATTCCACCTGACTAGTCCAAGGTACAACCATTCCTCCTGACTAGTCCAAGGTACAACCATTCCACCTGACTAGTCCAAGGTACAACCATTCCACCTGACTAGTCCAAGGTACAACCATTCCACCTGACTAGTCCAAGGTACAACCATTCCACCTGACTAGTCCAAGGTACAACCATTCCACCTGACTAGTCCAAGGTACAACCATTCCACCTGACTAGTCCAAGGTACAACCATTCCACCTGACTAGTCCAAGGTACAACCATTCCACCTGACTAGTCCAAGGTACAACCATTCCACCTGACTAGTCAGGTACAACCATTCCACCTGACTAGTCCAAGGTACAACCATTCCACCTGAATAGTCCAAGGTACAACCATTCCTCCTGACTAGTCCAAGGTACAACCATTCCACCTGACTAGTCCAAGGTACAACCATTCCTCCTGACTAGTCCAAGGTACAACCATTCCACCTGACTAGTCCAAGGCACACCCATTCCTCCTGACTAGTCCAAGGCACACCCATTCCTCCTGACTAGTCCAAGGTACAACCATTCCTCCTGACTAGTCCAAGGTACAACCATTCCACCTGACTAGTCCAAGGTACAACCATTCCACCTGACTAGTCAAGGTACAACCATTCCTCCTGACTAGTCCAAGGTACAACCATTCCTCCTGACTAGTCCAAGGTACAACCATTCCACCTGACTAGTCCAAGGTACAACCATTCCACCTGACTAGTCCAAGGTACAACCATTCCACCTGACTAGTCCAAGGTACAACCATTCCTCCTGACTAGTCCAAGGTACAACCATTCCACCTGACTAGTCCAAGGCACACCCATTCCTCCTGACTAGTCCAAGGCACAACCATTCCTCCTGACTAGTCCAAGGTACAACCATTCCTCCTGACTAGTCCAAGGTACAACCATTCCACCTGACTAGTCCAAGGTACAACCATTCCTCCTGACTAGTCCAAGGTACAACCATTCCACCTGACTAGTCCAAGGTACAACCATTCCTCCTGACTAGTCCAAGGTACAACCATTCTTCCTGACTAGTCCAAGGTACAACCATTCCACCTGACTAGTCCAAGGTACAACCATTCCACCTGACTAGTCCAAGGTACAACCATTCCACCTGACTAGTCCAAGGTACAACCATTCCACCTGACTAGTCCAAGGTACAACCATTCCACCTGACTAGTCCAAGGTACAACCATTCCTCCTGACTAGTCCAAGGTACAACCATTCCACCTGACTAGTCCAAGGTACAACCATTCCTCCTGACTAGTCCAAGGTACAACCATTCCTCCTGACTAGTCCAAGGTACAACCATTCCACCTGACTAGTCCAAGGTACAACCATTCCACCTGAATAGTCCAAGGTACAACCATTCCACCTGACTAGTCCAAGGTACAACCATTCCTCCTGACTAGTCCAAGGTACAACCATTCCACCTGACTAGTCCAAGGTACAACCATTCCACTTGACTAGTCCAAGGTACAACCATTCCACCTGACTAGTCCAAGGCACACCCATTCCTCCTGACTAGTCCAAGGTACAACCATTCCACCTGACTAGTCCAAGGTACAACCATTCCACCTGACTAGTCCAAGGTACAACCATTCCACCTGACTAGTCCAAGGTACAACCATTCCACCTGACTAGTCCAAGGTACAACCATTCCTCCTGACTAGTCCAAGGTACAACCATTCCTCCTGACTAGTCCAAGGTACAACCATTCCACCTGACTAGTCCAAGGTACAACCATTCCTCGTGACTAGTCCAAGGTACAACCATTCCACCTGACTAGTCCAAGGTACAACCATTCCTCGTGACTAGTCCAAGGTACAACCATTCCACCTGACTAGTCCAAGGTACAACCATTCCACCTGACTAGTCCAAGGTACAACCATTCCTCCTGACTAGTCCAAGGTACAACCATTCCACCTGACTAGTCCAAGGCACAACCATTCCACCTGACTAGTCCAAGGCACAACCATTCCACCTGACTAGTCCAAGGTACAACCATTCCACCTGACTAGTCCAAGGCACAACCATTCCACCTAACTAGTCCAAGGTACAACCATTCCACCTGACTAGTCCAAGGCACAACCATTCCACCTGACTAGTCCAAGGCACAACCATTCCACCTGACTAGTCCAAGGCACACCGCTCCAGTTCACCTGAGTAACTCTTCCCACCACGTAAATTACTTCAACATTCACGGAGAAGAGCTAAACCCGTTCAATTATACAGGTCCTGATAAAATGGAAATAATGAGGTTTGATTGGAATGGAAGGGTAGCTTTAGTTCCTTGAATGAAGAGCCATTCTTCGGCTTCAAGGTACCTCCTATCCTCAACGGGAAGCACAGCGTCTGCACTCTGGAGGAGGCCCTTTGGGATATTTGCTGTTTAGAGTGACATCTAAACTGTCGTATCTGTGCTTCTGGCAAGACAGTGATAGTGTGAATAATGGTGAGTGTCTTTTTTTTGGGTCACGCTGCCTCGGTGGGAGACCCCCAGCGTGCTAAAAATAAATTTACGCTAGTGTATATTTACGCTAGTGTATATTTACGCTAGTGTATATTTACGCTAGTGTATATTTACGCTAGTGTATATTTACGCTAGTGTATATTTACGCTAGTGTATATCAATAATATTTATACCGCATACCCACATATTTTGTCCACCAGGAACTATTAATTCTCAGCAAGAATTGATAATTAATAAAGTCCGTAGCGGACAAAACGTCTTTTCAATATAATTATGAATGTCACGTCGTGTCTTGGTTAATGCAAGTTATTAGCAAGACTATTAAGCAATATTGTTTACAAAAACTCTATGAAAGGTTTGGCTGCTGTGCAAATTTTAGTACTAAATAAAATATACCTAACAATAATTTGCATAATTTTAATTGTTTTACTTGTGCGCAGTAAAATGCTGAGTTGGTCCTCTTTATTTGTTTCAGCATAGAAAGGTCACTACACGTACACTGGTTCCCTCTCTTAACAAGCCTAAATGCAACCCTTATCTGATGTCCGCACTCCAAGGCCACTTTAAAGTAAGTTTCATTCGTCTCTCATCATCATCTTACTTTTCTCTCTCCTCCCTCTTTCCCTTCCTTCCCTCGTTCCTCCCTCTTTCCCTTCCTTCCTCCCCTCTCTCCCCTTGAAGCTGCCACAAAACTAGCCGAAATTTGTCTTCATTAATGTCGTAAGCAACACGGCCACCAAACATTGCATTTCTTTCTTCTGCTAGAATAATGTAAAGATGAATACTGCGAAGGCAATCCTACACGATATTTAACATGATCTGTAAACACTCCAAGAAATAAAATATTGTTACAACGTATTCTTTTTTGTAAAGACTAGTTGACCAGGACTCACTGGAAGGCACCGCTGGTAATATAGTAACTCCCACTTGATACCGAGAGGCTCCAGCAGCAGCGAACATTCCCAAAGTAGGCTCAAGTTCTGGGTGTCTCGCTCAACACTTACCTGAAAACATAAATGATAAAAAGATTTGTAAAAACCATTGTGTATATATATATATATATATACACACACACACACATACACACAGTCCCCTGCAACCACAATTAGGTGAGTACACACACACACACACACAAAACCAGACGAGAAACACACAATACACAGTTATACACGTGCAAACTGTTGTATATGAAAAAATAGGCAAATAACAGAGGTAACGTAGAAAAGCTACGAAGATAAGGTGCACAAAATAGATCTAAGAACATTAAGACTTGAGAAGGTAAGACACAGTCACAACATTAAGACTTGAGAAGGTAAGACACAGTCACAACATTAAGACTTGAGAAGGTAAGACACAGTCACAACATTAAGACTTGAGAAGGTAAGACAGTGTCACAACATTAAGACTTGAGAAGGTAAGACACAGTCACAACATTAAGACTTGAGAAGGTAAGACAGTGTCACAACATTAAGACTTGAGAAGGTAAGGCACAGTCACAACATTAAGACTTGAGAAGGTAAGACAGTGTCACAACATTAAGACTTGAGAAGGTAAGACAGTCACAACATTAAGACTTGAGAAGGTAAGACACAGTCACAACATTAAGACTTGAGAAGGTAAGACAGTCACAACATTAAGACTTGAGAAGGTAAGACAGTCACAACATTAAGACTTGAGAAGGTAAGACAGTCACAACATTAAGACTTGAGAAGGTAAGACAGTCACAACATTAAGACTTGAGAAGGTAAGACAGTCACAACATTAAGACTTGAGAAGGTAAGACACAGTCACAATATTAAGACTTGAGAAGGTAAGACACAGTCACAATATTAAGACTTGAGAAGGTAAGACACAGTCACAATATTAAGACTTGAGAAGGTAAGACACAGTCACAACATGCAAGATATTTAACAGAATATAGAAGGTAGGCACTGATAAGTTGTTAAAGACACTCAGAACCAGAACCAGAGTAAAGATTTATACTAAACACAAATATGTATTTTTATAAAGCTTTGAAAGCATACTTATACACCATGGGAAATATAAAGAGTTGAACCCGGCTAAAAAGCGGCATAGTAGAAGCAGATGTGTTACAAACACAATTAAATTCATCAAAGAGAAAGTCAAGATATGTGCCGAAGAGTGTGGTTCAAAAACCTACTCAACATATTACAACTAGTAGATCACACATTCATATTTATAATTATACCACCGATATTACAACTGAGACATCTTGCATTCATTCATTCAACATTCTCTCCAAAAGTATTCAACGTGCACTTAGCAATACCAAGAGACTTTCAGGAAATAAAAGCTAAATCAATATTTTTATTGCAGTCCTAACACAAGCATTATAAACAATACGAATTAAAACTATATATAACCCCCGGGTAATTACTAGTCGCAACACGCTGTAAAAATGTATTACGGCCTTACTTAATTCTCCGTAATGACGAAGAATTCCGGGTTGTTTTTTACTAATAATAACCGTGTTGCAAGTCATGCAACATGCAACGCAGCACCTATACTGCAAGTGGGGGGCTCAAGACACTACTGGTATACAAGGCCGTGTTTGAACTCAACAATTAACAGGCGTTCACAAACTGACACCACTCGGGAATCGAAAATTAACCTGCATTGCCTCTACCACTACTTCTCCACTTCCTTCCTTCATTCTTCCTCTCTCTGTCCCGTCCCTGTCCCCCCTCTCCTATATATACTAGCTCCCTCACCTCCGTGTGTGCACTGCCGGGTCACCGCACGTGTAAGACCCGGGCCAAGACCCGTCCTGGCGAACCCACCTGTGCTTGTACCTTCGTGTGCAGTGCGACTTGTAAATAGTCCAAGTCAGACCGCAACGTCGTCATAAGTTTCTCTCTCTTAAGTACGGGTATTTGTGTATTTTAAACGAGTACTTCCCAATAATGGACATAATGGTGTGTACGGAGAACCAGATCGTGGAGAGCATTAGGCGCTCGGAGGGTGAAAGTGCCATACACCAAAAGTCAATCCATCAATCATAGATAAAAGTGTTGAGGGCGAAAGTTCAAGTGAGGATAAAAGAAAGAGATTGTGAACAAAGTCAACAAAATGCCGGAGCTTGACCCAGCTGCAGGGTAGTTTGATCTTATATTTTTTATTACAATTATCATTATTCTTAATGTTATATTAATAGAAAAACGCTAAGCTCACGCGTGAGCTTCCAAATCACAATAAAACTCGGGTGTGAGCGAAACGTTGTGAACATTGCTCTGCCGAAAGTCTGCCTTTAAACTACAATAGAAGGAGGTTCTTGGATGCTGGTAAAGCACCAGTGACTTATCCTCTCCTTCCTTGGATTAAACCTGATTACTTCCCATTCCCCAGGAGCCTGAACGATCCCTTCGGATGTAGCGACAACAAAACACTAAAAACAAAACAAAAACAAAAAAACTGAAACGTGAGGTATACATATATACCTTTGACGTGTTTCGAGAGTTTTCCTACTCCCGCAGCCCGGCTCTGGGCTAGACTTGTATGGTCAACCACGCTGTTGCTGCTGGCGGCCCGCTGGCCCCTCCATCACAGCCTGGTTGATCTGGCACTTGGCGGAGGAAACTCGGGTTTTATCCAATTCCTTGCATTCTGACTTAGGTGACGTCGTGTCTTGGGAGCACTGGTTATCAAGGCACATCAATCCATCAACAGGATCTTGTGTTACACTCGTATTGTTGGTTCCACAGTTAGTCGACAAGATGTGCGAAACGACACTTGTGTACTTTAGACTGAAGAAGCCACTAGTGGCGAAACGTTTCCTTTAATAAATGTCCTGAAGTGTACATACTCTCATCCTTAGTGAGGAAAGAAGGGGGAGGGAGGAGCACGAGGGGTTGGAGAAACAAGAGAGGGGAAGAAAGAGGGACGAGCAAGAGAGGAGAGGTGGGTGATGGTAAGGGGGGAGTGAGAGAGAGAAGCAACAGCAGGTGGTGGACACACATGTCATCACAATAGTGTTGCAGTAACACCTGTGGAAGGCTTCACATCCCAACACAAGTACCACCACAAATACATCCTCGTCTACTCCTTATTCAATACAAGTTTCCAACCCGTCATATTAATCGTAGTAACCAAATGTATTTGGTTAAATATTTCACATAGATTTTAATGAATGCTCACTATTCCGCCAAGGCGAGGATTTGCTTTCCGAATAAGACTTTCCAACAATTTTTTTTAACTATTTCATGAAGCGCTAAAACCGTGCGTGTTGTTCAAGAGGCAAGGAATGACAGAGGCTGGATCCTCCGCCAGCTAAGCCTAGCTAGGTCTCTGACCAGTCAGGTAGAAAAGAGCTTTTCTCCTTCTCATACTGAGTGAAATCAGCATTGTAGTGCTGATTTTGCTGTGCTCCATTACAGGACCACTGACCACGTCATTTGACGTGGTCATTTGACGTCATTTGACGAATGAACCGGCAACAATTCCCGCTCACTACACAAACACCGCAAGTTTTACACGCTAACAAATATAACCATCAATGACCTTGATATCTAAGGTGGGAAAACCTCTGCCACAACACCTCCACAAGAACATAAACTGCATGACTTATATTCATGCATATCCCAACTGACCTGTACAAACAGAACAGATGCCTATTTAGATATATATTTAAGAAATGTGGAAATTTAAAATATCTTTTACACCTTTAGCACCATAAACATGTCAACATATAGCGAGGTCACGATTACTCCATTTAATGTAGCCCTTAACCCTGAATATAGCGATTTCTAGTTCATCTTAAGCATAAAATTAGAAAATAAATCTAACTAGCTACGAGTAAACCATCTTGGAAACAGGCAGTCTGCCATCTCAGCCTTGGCCCAATGAGCCAGATTATTTTCTTAACGTTAAATCTGTCCTGGATATGAAAGATTCGAAGCACACTGTCTTACTTTTCGATCTACGAAGGGACTAGAGGGAGGAGTTGGGCTAAACCATATTAAACCTTGACAAAATTTAATGCCAGTTAATTAGACCATAAAGAAAAAACGAGCAATTAAAATAGAAGCAATCATAAGAGGATTTTTTTATAAAATTAAAATTAAACCTAACTGAATACAGGTGTCGAGTTACGCAGCTTATCGTTTATTTGTCGCTGAAGGAAAGTTGACGTGTGTCTGTAGGTGTTATACGCAAATAAGCTGAACATAGGAGAGAGAGGAGCTTACGACGACGTTTCGGTCCGACTTGGACCATTTACAAGGTGTTGTGTCTCCTATGAGCGGGTTATTTGTGCACTGTTCCAGTCACGGTATTGTGCCTCTCTGTAGGTGTTACAACGAGTGGTAAACATGTACTGTAACCTCATAAGGTCGACCCAACACACATCTACACTAATTTTAATTGAGGTATTTTGCATTACGCTGTGTATTTTTGTCTATATATATTTTGTGTAAAGTGCGATAGCTGCAGGCTACAACACATACTGGTTTGCCTCCGTCTCTTGCAAAGGAGCTTCCCACAGTAAACAATGCACTTGTTTTCACCACTGATACTACAAATCCCACTTAAGTTTTTCCAGTGCTAAATCGTACCACCCTCGACTCCCACCTGGGAGGTCAATCCTCTGAAGGAGCAATGTTCCTCCACTGTATTACACAATTAGTACACTGATCCTACTGCATCTACAAATATCAACTTCTTTTCAATAAAGTACACTTTAAACAAAGTGTAAGGTTGAGCGCAGGTCGAAGTGCAGTACTGTAACTGTTGTGAGTCACTGATATACGGAGAAGAAAAGTTAGACAGGCACAGATTACACTGATCTATAAAATCATTGATGCATTTAGGTATTGATATTGCAATACAATCGCAAACAGGCGATATTAACAATGCAGAACAAGTCATAAGGTGATGGAAATCTTTAGTTCTAGATCTTTCACACTCGTGCGTCGTCAGGAGCTATGCAATGTTGCAAGACACCAACAGATAGGAAGGGAAATTCTGAGGCACGGCAGAATGTATAAGTGGCAGCCCGTGTCACAGACCTGGGCACTCACTCATACCTTCTGCATTAACTCAGAATTTTCCCAATCTGTTATCTTGCAACATTGCATAGGTATTGATAATGTGATGCATGCATGAGGGTAATCTCGCACACCACCACTGTGCGTCTCTCTCCACTTGTAGAGGGGAAAGGGGGGGACAATTGTGGGTTCTGAGAAGCACTGGAAACAATCGATCATACATTCGTGTATTAAATATTCCTACATATATTCAAAAACTTATAATGTTAACTAGGTTAAAATATTCTTCCCTTTATAATCTATTACTCTCATTAGGATACATCCTTTGTAAATGATTGAGTCGACAGATAGCCGTAAAAAAAAAAATTGGCACAGACTATATTGATAGGACGTGTAACACTCTTGGGGTTTCATGAATTAGACAAAGTGGTATATAAAGCATATGTTAAGGTATAGTGTTGCCAGGTCAGGTCAGGTACCGCCAGCGGCTTTACATACAAGTGGGTAAAATGTAGTATTAATGAGTTTAATGAGCTTTCCTTGCTCAAGTTAAGTTAGATTTGTCAGAAAACAGGACAAGTGTTTCCTGACGCGGGTCTTAGTCATGATGATGATGATTCGCCGTTGGAGCTTTGGGTCATTTGACCGAGACCTTCCACCGGCTTATCGGTCTTTCCCTTCAAAAATTATGGTTATGATTAAAACCAATTTTTTTTTCTCTCTCTCAAGTGCTTTTCTAACACTATGTATTCTTTGCCCACTCCAGAAACACACTCCATTAATGTATCGTTATACTGAAGATGACTATTAAGTGGTTTCGACCAGTTTCTGCGTGGATGAGAGGCAAGCGCACTACCATTGGTGACTTGAGTGATAGAGCATTCCGCTCATAATAGAAAGGACCTGGTTTAGATTCCAAAGTTGGGTAACTCCTTACATTTGCTGCCCTTGTTCACATGAAGTAAATGGGTACGTGGGTATTCCTAGATTTTTTAGGGTGGCATCCTAGGGAATGGTGGTTAACCAAATACCTCTTACCGGTTTCATGAGTACATATTTCAAACCCTGCAGCCAGGCCTGGGGCCAGGCTTTTCTGTTTATTGCCTGCTCAATCAGGCTGTTGCTATTCGCGGCCTGCTGGCCCACACAGCAATCACAGCCTGGTTAATTTGGCACTTGAAGGTAGTGATCCCTGTGAAAGCTATATACTTATCAGGGTAATATTTGTAAGATCTGCTGGCAGCAGGTGGAATAGTCCTATCACGAAGCTGACAGTGTTCCCTTACTGTGCCCATGGCGTTCCTGTTTTTCTCACTGGGTCTAATTTAAATTTCCTTTCATGCCTCACGCTCTAGTACATGGGTTCCCAAAAAGGGGGGTGCGAGATGGCATTTCAGAGGGTGCGACAGTCATAATGAAAAGCACAATTCAGATTATTTTACCAAAAACTTATCCATTTGCTCAATTTATATTTGCATTTTATGCAATGAATTAAAACCTTATTTACTGAGTTCAATTTGTTCACCCGCAGTATTGTATTTGGTTCAATTTGTGATTCAAAAATTAGAAATTTGACTTCTTCACTTTCAAATGTGACAATACTTTTGTAGGGGGTTCAACATTAATCAAACATTTCCTAGGGGTGCGGGGCATAGAAAGGGTTGGAAACCTCTGGTTTAATTTAAATTTAGTCCCATACCTCACTCTCTAGTACATTGTTATCGTAGAGCGTGACTAGGCTATTAAATAACTTCCATGTATTGTTCTCTTCCTCGCTCCAGAGAGTACATTTAAAGCACTCTGAACCATTCTCAGTAGTTTAAAAGTTATATTAGCACTTTACGCAGTAAATGCTCTCTGTACCTTACGTAGCTTTGATAACCTCTCTTATCTTCAATGAAGCCGTCAACACAACACTAACTGAAAGTACACAAGTGATTTAAACAACAACAAAATCTTGCTTTTAAACCTCTCATCCGCCCTATCATTCTTCTGGCCTTCGCGGCGTGTCTTTTTTCTTTCCTAAATGGAAAGTCATCTCATGTTATAGCTAAGTTCTTGACAAGTTTCATTCGTAAAACTTTGCCAAGTCATGACTTGATAAAGCTATGCACAAATTATATTATAATCATGGGAGCGCTAAACCAGTAGGATTATACAGCGCATGTGGGGGGGGGAGGTATTCAGGCTTTATTCAGGGAACCGGAGCACAGATCCAATTCCCTAGATCAAGAGCCCTCATCAGCGTCAAGGAACCTCCCTTGAGAGGAACCCTACACAAAGCAAAACATTCTCACAAAGCTGATTCTGCACCTGTGCCTTCACCTCACTCTAAAAGAAGAAAAACCACTAGAGTAAGCAAGATTAACACACTCCTAAACCGTCACCTTCACAGCTACAAACTGCACCTACAAACCAGTACATCGTGTAAATCCCACTTTCCTACGCGTAAACAGTGAAAAAATAGCGCAGCCCAACCATGAATACATTACCCTCTCTGGCGTAAACATTACTACTGCGGCAACAAATCCTCAGCAATAAAGACAGTAGATAAAAGAGAACATCCAAATCAAAGAATGCGTTGCTCACGTCTCTAAGCACAAATAAAATATAGTTTTTCAGAGACGGGAAGTTTCCTGCGCGCGCACACTGCAAATTCAGCATCTCGCTGGGGCCATAAAACGATATATGTAGAATTCGTAATAACACGATTGTAAACAAACCACGGTACGGGTGGGGTTTGTTTTCAATCGTGAATCATGATGGTGGCTTTCAAGGGACTTGAGGTAGTTCGCTACAGCCACGCTGGCCTAAGATTCATATATATGTAGAGCAAAACTCTAGTCACAATGTTTCGCTCTAAGAAGAGTTGTAGATCCCGCGACATTACAACAAACCTATTTTCGTGCGCCATGAAAATGCGTACAGAAGTACGTATTTTCATGAGACACAGTTCCTTATATTGACCAGATTTACCTCAACTTTGAGAAAAACGTTTACATTTTTAACCACATTTGTATTGACCAGATTTACCTCAACTTTGAGAAAAAGTTCACATTTTTGACCACATTTGCGTTGTATTGTCATTGAACACTCCCTCGCTGCACAACCTCGTTGAAAATCACCGGACGTAAAATCTACGTATACTGAGACGCACATAATAAATGCATTTGGAGATTTACAACGGGTGCCTGCATTTATGGCACATAAAACATATTTGATAACTCTGGTAGGATTACTTAAGGATTAGAGCAGATACTGGGAGGACAACCCTGGCAGCAAGGTCACCAGACTCACTCAAATAAAACCATGCTTAATTTTAAATCAGGTATTTTAAAGTTTACTAAAATCTGATGTCTGTAAATAAAAATGATTTTGTAGGTGCACGCACACACGCACGCGCACACACACACACACACACACACACACACACACACAACTTGTGACGTGCTGAGCGAGCAAATCCGCGAGGCATTAAAGGAATAAGCTTTATTATACATTTAATCGTTAAGTAATATATTCTGTAGTGTATATTACATAATTATTTACCCGCTCCACAATGACCACCGACTAGGTCAGCAACGGTTTATTCTCAAAACTCATTGTTGTTGCCACATTAAAAAATATGTTAAAATAGACACATATGCAACACTTGGGTATCTCCTCAATAAAGATACCCAAGTGTTGCATATGTGTCTATTTTAACAACTTGTCGGTTCTCTGAACCATTCATCTACATTAAAAAATATGTTCATGCAATGTTCATGAAGCTGAAACACTACTTCACATCTGTTATGACAAAGGAGAAGCTTGAAGTGCTTTTAATGGTCATGCTTAGTCATACCAGGTGGCTTTATTAAGTAATATACAGAACAAAAAAAAGTCACAATACCGTGACTGGAACAATATACAAATAACCCACACATAGGTGAGCACAAGGAGCTTACGACGACGTTTCGGTCCGACTTGGACCATTTGTAAATGGTCCAAGTTGGACCGAAACGTCGTCGTAAGTTGCTCTCCCCTATGTGCGGGTTATTTGCATATTAAGTAATATCGACGTAAAGGACCCCTCGCGTAATTGTGTCCTTTCTACACCTCTTTCCCCCTGGTCTAGAACTGGGCAGAGGGGTAGGGGGGAAAGGGGAAAATACCCCACGAAAAACATCCTTCAAGTATATACCTTTGATGAGTTCCGAGAGTTTTTCTACGCCCGGAGCCCGGTCGTGGGCCAGGCCAGGTATCCTGTGCCCCTTGCTGAGGCGTTTAAGAATTTCCCTTATTTAAATACTTGAAAGTGGAAAATGATCCACTGTAAACCACGAGCGTAATAAATACATTAATATATACAATGGCAGAAGGTTTGCTATCTTGTATTTGTATGTTAGTTTACCTTGTCGTAGTGAGATCCAGAATATTATCCATGACAGATTTTAGTTCCTCTGTTCTTCCCTGTAAAACTCAGTATTAATACCTAAGGAATCTGCTTGCTTTATTTCCACATTCTATAAACTGTAGATTGTGAAGGTGGGGAAGGTCAACCTGATTCTCTTTATTCTCATTATAACTTCTGTTTTTCAGGTACCCCTGAATCCGCTGAAGGATACTTCATGCCTTGCATCTCTTGCTTGTATTAATGAAGGAAGAGTGGGATAATAAGAGCTAAACAAGAGCGCTCCACGGAGTGCTAGAGTAAAGGAAAACAGAAATAAGGAAAAACTAGTTATGTTAGGTAAACGGACACCTGTGCTACTAGTGCGACATTTTTATTGTGGCAACGTTTCGCTCACAAGGAACTCTGTCAAGCCACAATAAAATGTCGCATTAGTTGCACTCGTGTCCTAACGTAATGAAAGTAGTACATAACTTTTGTTGCAATATTTCGTTAAATGCAAAGCTTTACATAGAGCGAAACGCTGTCACAACAAAAGCTTGTTCTGCATCTTTTCTTTACATACAAAGATGGCTACAAGTTCTAAAAACACGTCTTAAGTGTCCAGAACTAAGCAAGAGTGACGACCAGGAGAAACCACCTGCCGTTCAAGACAGCCCGAACAAAACAGCTGGACACACCAAGGATAACAAAAAGGTTGAGGGAGAGAGTGCCTGAAAAACCAGCAGTGTAGCGAGTGTGAAGAGGACGAGGCCTCACCAGGCAGCTCAGGTGACAGCATGATATGTTGCCAGTCCAGGCAAGGTCTTGTGGCGTGCATCACAACCACTTCTGTATCTTACGTACGTTCACACACACACACCACAATATACAAGAGGTGAATTAAACAATAAGCCCAAAACTGTAGACCAGTTTCGCTGACTGGCATACTGATTAAGGAACTATTAAAGATAACACGAAATAATAGCTGAGAAACTTTCAAGAAATATATACAATAAACAACCAGTATGGGACTGATTAAGGAACTAGAAAAGATAACACGAAAAAATATCTGAGAAACTTTCAAGAAATATATACAATAAACTACCAGTATGGGCCGAAATAAAGCAGTAGAGAAAAAGCTGTGTAACTATTACTAGCGCACTCAGCTCACACACTGAGGTCCGCGGATAGATCCCTCGGTATGGCTGGAAAACATTAGGACGTGTTTCCCTAAGACACCTAATGTCCCTGTTCACCCATCAATAAAATGGGTACCTGGGTGTTAGTGGACTGGTGTGGGTCGCATCCTGGGACAAAACTGACCTAATTTGCGGGAAATGCTCAGCATAACAAAGGACTTCCTATACAGTAGTATGTCACTGATGTCAGCTATGGTCTGTATACTTTGTACATGTACTTGTAGAAAAAAGATATATTATTATTATCTTCTGTAAAAAAAGCATCTGATACAGTAACAAACAGGAGCTATATACACCGGAAGAGCAGGCAGGGGTAACAAGAAATTAATCTCTGCCTTGTAGTGTATAGAAGGCAGAAGGTCTGGAACGATATCGTTCCAGAACTTGGAGTTTAAATGTCTGAATCAGAACCTGTGATTCGAACCCCGCGAGTAAAATGCGCACACTAAACTCTGAAGCTGCTCATCTTATTTTCAGTATGGTCCAGCAAACAAATTTCAAATCTGCAAATCAGCAAGAAACAAATCGTAACAATGAGTGTGTGAGGTTCTTACTGGCGTGGTCAGTAAGTGATGGTGGCACTGGTGGGGCCGGTGCCAGCATCAGTGCCAGGTAATAGGAGCCTCTGTGTCGGTGCCTCGTGTACTACTGATGTTAACATGTAATGGATAATTGCAGCAGACACTCAGCAAACCCATCAGTGTCGTGTTTAATACTAGTACTTTGTTGGTTAAACCACTATATAACAATAATAATTACAAATACACAATGAAAAATAAAAATATAAATGTTAACAATGAATAACACCTGAATGGTAACATTGCATAAGAAATTATTCAAAATGGTATATTGTTTTAACACAATTTATAAGAAATTATCCTAAGTCAACAAACTACTTGAGGGTTACACCAAGAAGCCTCAAGGCCTCTGAAAATATGTTAGTGAATACACTATAAAAAAAAAATTATATATTTTTTTCAACAAATCGGCCGTATCCCACCAGGGCAGGGTGACCTATAAAGAAAAATTAAAGCCTTTCTAAATTTAGTAATGTATACTGGAGAAGGGGTTACTAGCCCCTTGCTCCCGACATATTAGTCGCCTCTTACAACACGAATTTAAGGAGGAAGAATTCTTTTCTATTTCCCCATGGAGAAAAAAAATATATATATATGAGCAATAAAAATATTGACAAAGGTAACAGTGAATAATGAGTGTCAACAGTAAAAAAACACAACAAGGGTAGACACATTGTAAGCTCGTGTCACAATGCTACGCTACGTCACCCTAAGACAAGAGTGGAGGGAACATTAACTCGAGAGTAAACACGCACATTTCAGAAGGTCATCTCTTAGAAGAACTAGCCTTGATTGTAAATGGTATAGTGATCCCGACAAAAATGGGAAAAAAAACATTTGTGTATAGTTCAGAACATTTATTATAAGGAAACGTTTAGCCACGACATCAATGCATGTGGTTTGTGAAATATTAGATGGTCCTAGTTAAAAACTAGGAAAAAATACGAAATAGGCTTTGCAATAAATAAATTCCGTCAACACACCTTTATCTCTTTTGCAGAAGCAGTGTAAGCCACCCAGCACAACGGAACCCAACATATTTTCTGAGATATCCTAATGTGAGATCATTTGCAAGTGATGTAGGCTAGCTCTAGTGATTTCTTCCATGCTGATTCCTTTCTGTCTTATTAAAAGCGAGTAGCACTAATATTTTAAAGTATAGACACACCAACATTTACCGTTGTAGTAATACTGTATTAAATAAGCTCTGCTTTCATAAGTATCAAATATAGTTTTGTTAAAAGTTTAGGATAAAATCAAAGTATAAAGTAAAAAATGAGTAAGTGCTGTTAGTAAGTTTTAAACAGAGGACTGCTGCTAACAGTGGAAGGAAGTGAGTTTTAAACCCTTGAGATTTGAGACGGAGTTTCCCTATTTTGGTCAGGTTTGGGTATTTTCATTCGTCTATACTCAGGTGGTATGGTGGTAGAACTATTTATCTTATCAAGACCATTGGGCTGTTTGCGTCAGAGAGCGCCACCTGCTCCGCCACATCCACATACCCACTCCTCCACACATTACCTCTTCTTCCTTCCTTTACCTCCACTCAACTTTAATCTCTTACTCTTTTTTGGATTATTTGTTAGCAAAAAAAAATACATGACATGGGTCTTTGTCAGCATCGTTGTCAATAGTTTGGTTAGTAATATTGCCGGTAAGAAGCAACTGTTGACGTGGACTGCAATACCTTTGATGAGTTCCCAGTTTTTTGGTTTTTTTTACTCCCGGAGTCCGGCCATGGGCCAGGCTCGTGTGGTGCTTGTCTGATCAACCAGGCTGTTGCTGTTGGTGGTCCCCTGAGGGACTGATTACCTCAGCTTTTGTATATATGTCTACTGTCTTCCAATCATGTTCTTGAATTTGTATTGATAAACATGCCAGAAATAAATCTGCAAAATATAAGGACTAAGAAAAATACTGAACAAACTAGTGCATGTATTGTACCTGCCGTTAAAGGAGCAGAGCTATTATCTTGTGCCCTCACTCCCGTATTTAGCTCATGTGATTGTTAAAGTTACCAGTGGTTGCACAATTTAATACTTTCATTTGGCATTCCATATACAACAGTATGTGAAGATACCAGTTCACCACTATCATTTTTCTCGGTGCTTTCCTTTGTTTACGATCGTGATTACTTCTTCTCGCTGCATACCTCAGTTTCGCTCTATACTTCACCTACCATGTACCACCATCCATGCACTCCAACTTATTTTGATGCTTTCCATTATAGCATTACTAGTTTCTCGCAACTGCATGTGTGCACTCCTCGAGGTGTGTTATTTACAAAAGCCTAGGAACATCTGGATTTCAGCGCTTGCAACAAAGTTAATATTAATGAATTCAATGATATCAATACAAACTTTCGGCGGTCTAATTTTGTTAATATCACCACCGAATTGCTACTAACGTGGCTATTATACTGTTATTGATATCACATTCACAATACTTAATGCAAATTATAGCCATAATTCGTTTCGCAAGCCAGAGCTCATTTTAAACCCAGGGTTGCTGGGCTATTTAGTCAGGCACTCAGGTGACTTAGCGTCGGCAGGGGAAAGGGGACACTCCACTGCCACTGTAAAATGACCCAGTGGCAGGGGTGGGGGACACTCCACCGTGTAAACGAAAAGTTTCAACAATACACACACTAAACTGTTGCATATGTCTTACTCATCAACTTCTCCTTAGTGTTATACCATTTTCATGACACTCCACCGCCACGGTAAAGTGACCTAGCGTGGGGACACTCCACCGCCACGGTAAAGTGACCTAGCGTGGGGACACTCCACCGCCACGGTAAAGTGACCTAGCGTGGGGACACTCCACCGCCACGGTAAATGTGACCTAGCGTGGGGACACTCCACCGCCACGGTAATGTGACCTAGCGTGGGGACACTCCACCGCCACGGTAATGTGACCTAGCGTGGGACACTCCACCGCCACGGTAATGTGACCTAGCGTGGGGACACTCCACCGCCACGGTAATGTGACCTAGCGTGGGGACACTCCACCGCCACGGTAATGTGACCTAGCGTGGGGACACTCCACCGCCACGGTAATGTGACCTAGCGTGGGGACACTCCACCGCCACGGTAATGTGACCTAGCGTGGGGACACTCCACCGCCACGGTAATGTGACCTAGCGTGGGGACACTCCACCGCCACGGTAATGTGACCTAGCGTGGGGACACTCCACCGCCACGGTAATGTGACCTAGCGTGGGGACACTCCACCGCCACGGTAATGTGACCTAGCGTGGGGACACTCCACCGCCACGGTAATGTGACCTAGCGTGGGGACACTCCACCGCCACGGTAATGTGACCTAGCGTGGGGACACTCCACCGCCACGGTAATGTGACCTAGCGTGGGGACACTCCACCGCCACGGTAATGTGACCTAGCGTGGGGACACTCCACCGCCACGGTAAGTGACCTAGCGTGGGGACACTCCACCGCCACGGTAAGTGACCTAGCGTGGGGACACTCCACCGCCACGGTAAGTGACCTAGCGTGGGGACACTCCACCGCCACGGTAAAGTGACCTAGCGTGGGGACGACTCCACCGCCACGGTAAAGTGACCTAGCGTGGGGACACTCCACCGCCACGGTAAGTGACCTAGCGTGGGGACACTCCACCGCCACGGTAAGTGACCTAGCGTGGGGACACTCCACCGCCACGGTAAAGTGACCTAGCGTGGGGACACTCCACCGCCACGGTAATGTGACCTAGCGTGGGGACACTCCACCGCCACGGTAAAGTGACCTAGCGTGGGGACACTCCACCGCCACGGTAAAGTGACCTAGCGTGGGGACACTCCACCGCCACGGTAAAGTGACCTAGCGTGGGGACACTCCACCGCCACGGTAAAGTGACCTAGCGTGGGGACACTCCACCGCCACGGTAAAGTGACCTAGCGTGGGGACACTCCACCGCCACGGTAAAGTGACCTAGCGTGGGGACACTCCACCGCCACGGTAAAGTGACCTAGCGTGGGGACACTCCACCGCCACGGTAAAGTGACCTAGCGTGGGGACACTCCACCGCCACGGTAAAGTGACCTAGCGTGGGGACACTCCACCGCCACGGTAAAGTGACCTAGCGTGGGGACACTCCACCGCCACGGTAAAGTGACCTAGCGTGGGGACACTCCACCGCCACGGTAAAGTGACCTAGCGTGGGGACACTCCACCGCCACGGTAAAGTGACCTAGCGTGGGGACACTCCACCGCCACGGTAAAGTGACCTAGCGTGGGGACACTCCACCGCCACGGTAAAGTGACCTAGCGTGGGGACACTCCACCGCCACGGTAAAGTGACCTAGCGTGGGGACACTCCACCGCCACGGTAAAGTGACCTAGCGTGGGGACACCCACCGCCACGGTAAAGTGACCTAGCGTGGGACACCCACCGCCACGGTAAGTGACCTAGCGTGGGGACACTCCACCGCCACGGTAAAGTGACCTAGCGTGGGGACACTCCACCGCCACGGTAAAGTGACCTAGCGTGGGGACACTCCACCGCCACGGTAAAGTGACCTAGCGTGGGGACACTCCACCGCCACGGTAAAGTGACCTAGCGTGGGGACACTCCACCGCCACGGTAAAGTGACCTAGCGTGGGGACACTCCACCGCCACGGTAAAGTGACCTAGCGTGGGGACACCCACCGCCACGGTAAAGTGACCTAGCGTGGGGACACTCCACCGCCACGGTAAAGTGACCTAGCGTGGGGACACTCCACCGCCACGGTAAAGTGACCTAGCGTGGGGACACTCCACCGCCACGGTAAAGTGACCTAGCGTGGGGACACTCCACCGCCACGGTAAAGTGCTAGCGTGGGGACACTCCACCGCCACGGTAAAGTGTCCTAGCGTGGGGAGAGACTCCACCGCCACGGTAAAGTGACCTAGCGTGGGGAGACACTCCACCGCCACGGTAAAGTGTCCTAGCGTGGGAGACACTCCACCGCCACGGTAAAGTGTCCTAGCGTGGGGAGACACCACCGCCACGGTAAAGTGACCTAGCGTGGGGAGACACACCACCGCCACGGTAAAGTGACCTAGCGTGGGGAGACACTCTCCGCCACGGTAATGTGACCTAGCGTGGGGGGAGACACCACCGCCACGGTAAAGTGTCCTAGCGTGGGGAGACACTCCACCGCCACGGTAAAGTGACCTAGCGTGGGGAGAC
Organism: Cherax destructor; assembly: GCA_009830355.1. Classification (NCBI taxonomy): domain Eukaryota; kingdom Metazoa; phylum Arthropoda; class Malacostraca; order Decapoda; family Parastacidae; genus Cherax; species Cherax destructor. The sequence goes on from WNWK01000771.1 coordinate 50,625, forward strand.
ACTCCACCGCCACGGTAAAGTGACCTAGCGTGGGAGACACTCACCGCCACGGTAAGTGACCTAGCGTGGGGACACCACCGCCACGGTAAAGTGCCTAGCGTGGGAGACACTCCACCGCCACGGTAAAGTGACCTAGCGTGGGGAGACACACCACCGCCACGGTAAAGTGACCTAGCGTGGGGAGACACTCCACCGCCACGGTAAAGTGACCTAGCGTGGGGAGACACTCCACCGCCACGGTAAAGTGACCTAGCGTGGGGAGACACTCCACCGCCACGGTAAAGTAACCTAGCGTGGGGACACTCCACCGCCACGGTAAAGCGACCTAGCGTGGGAGACACCCACCGCCACGGTAAAGTGACCTAGCGTGGGAGACACTCCACCGCCACGGTAAAGTACCTAGCGTGGGGAGCACTCCACCGCCACGGTAAAGTGACCTAGCGTGGGGACACCACCGCCACGGTAAGTACCTAGCGTGACGAGACACACCACGCACGTATAGTTCTCCACTGTATACTGTATTTAAAAGGAGGTGGCTAGCAGCTTTGCTTTCCCTGTCATAAACCATCATACAACATGGTTTGTGCACACGAATAATATAAATAACACGCACAGAAAAGCTTATGCCAACGTATCGGTCCGACATGGACCATTTACAAGTCACACTAATACACGAGGGTGAGGGAGCCAGTATATATGAGAGAAGAGGGGGAAAGGAAGAAAAAAGGAAGTAGTGGTAGAGGTAATGAAGGTAGTAGAAGAAGTAGTGGTAGAGGTAATGAAGGTAGTAGAAGTAGTGGTAGAGGTAATGAAGGTAGTAGAAGTAGTGGTAGGGGTAATGAAGGTAGTAGAAGTAGTGGTAGGGGAAGTAGTAGCAGAAGGCTAGGTTAAAGCATTGTCTTAAGCCGTTGGGAGAATTGGACCTGCCTCGCATGGGCCAGTAAGCCTGCTGCAGTGTTCCTTCTTTCTTATGTTCTTAAAAAGAAGTAGTAGTAAGTAAATAGAGGTAGTAGTGGCGCAAGAGACAACAGTCCAGCACTCCACTAGGGGTTCATCAGCTTCAAAGTTTTTTTCCTAGGAACGTCAAAGTTACGATCACCTGGGAATTAAGTGACCCAGCCTCGGGGTGGGAATTAAGTGACCCAGCCTCGGGGTGGGAATGAAGTGACCCAGCCTCGGGGTGGGAATTAGGTGACCCAGCCTCGGGGTGGGAATTAGGTGACCCAGCCTCGGGGTGGGAATTAGGTGACCCAGCCTCGGGGTGGGAATTAGGTGACCCAGCCTCGGGGTGGGAATTAGGTGACCCAGCCTCGGGGTGGGAATTAGGTGACCCAGCCTCGGGTGGGAATTAGGTGACCCAGCCTCGGGGTGGGAATAGTGACCCAGCCTCGGGGTGGGGATGAAGTGACCCAGCCTCGGGGTGGGAATGAAGTGACCCAGCCTCGGGGTGGGAATTAAGTGACCCAGCCTCGGGGTGGGAATTAAGTGACCCAGCCTCGGGGTGGGAATTAAGTGACCCAGCCTCGGGGTGGGAATTAAGTGACCCAGCCTCGGGGTGGGAATGAAGTGACCCAGCCTCGGGGTGGGAATTAAGTGACCCAGCCTCGGGGTGGGAATGAAGTGACCCAGCCTCGGGGTGGGAATTAAGTGACCCAGCCTCGGGTGGGAATTAAGTGACCCAGCCTCGGGGTGGGAATTAAGTGACCCAGCCTCGGGGTGGGAATTAAGTGACCCAACCTCGGGGTGGGAATTAAGTGACCCAGCCTCGGGGAAAACTTCGCTTTCTGATAACATCAACAACCCTCTTTCTTTCCAAGGTTTTTAACAATTCATATTGTTCATGTGATCTAATTCACTCAAATTTAGGTTACCTAACACCTCCCATAACATCTGATTAATATACGAGTCTTCTTGTAACGATTTATAGTATTTTTTTTTTTTGTTATTTTGCACAGTAAAGTATTTTTGCATTATTAATATACCAGTCTTCTTGTAACGATATATAATATTTTTTGTTATTTTGCACAGTAAAGTATTTTTGCATTATTAATATGCCAGTCTTCTTGTAACGATATATAATATTTTTTGTTATTTTGCACAGTAAAGTATTTTTGCATTATTCTCAAAGACATTCATATAATTCATTTATGCAAATTAAATACATTCTCGTGACAAGTATTGATCTCTGTGGACCTCACCGGCGACATTTCTCCATATTTTTCTCTTTGAGCACTGTTCGCACTTTTCACTCTACCCGGTACATCGACCACAATAAACATAAGGGTATCGCATTGCGCGCGTTGAGCTTCAGCTCCTGGGTGAGCATATTTGATGGACTGGTACAGATTAAAACTGCCATAATTTTTACTCTTGGCTCGTGTGTGTGTGTGAGTGAGTGAGCATCCCTCTGCGCGTGTTTGCTCTGCCAATATATCTCAGTAACTTATGTTGAAAACTGTATAAAATACCGACAAGTTGATAAGTAAGACATGTGCAACAGTTGGGTATCTTGTTGCAACGTTTTGCCTTCATAATTAGCGAAACTATCAACCTATTCATATTCAGATAACTGTCTTTGAGAAGTATGGAGTCAGCCTCCCATACCACCACGTCTACTCTGACCAGTCTTACTGGTGTTATCCATCTGGAGCGTTATACCTACTCTTCCACCTACTCATCCAATTCATTTAACTGCTAAATATCTCTTTTGATACATCTGTGTCTGCAGCTTCCACCTGTGTTCGTATCCTTGTCCTATGGCTTCCTCTGAAAATATTTCACGTCTCTTCACTTCAGCATCTTTCTGGAAACGTTTCGCCACACAGTGGCTTCATCAGTCCAATACAAGGAAGAACAATGAAGATCAAAAGGAGTTTGAGGTAATCAGTCCCTCTGCCTGGAGTCGATGAAGATACCCAAGTGTTGTACATGTGTTTAATATATCAACTTGCCGCTTCTCCGAAACTGTCAAGTTCAATTCCTGAAACATCTTAGGATATTCCTATATACCTTTCAGTACAATAAACACAGTCAGGGATACCTAAATATTCATATTTTTTCCATAACATCTACACATTTACATGAATTTCATACGTGATTTACAAATATACTCGTCCCCCACACTCAACACTAATTGCTGGTTTACTCGTTACAGTCATTCCTACTCAGGTGCACCAACCACTGGGCTAAAGGGCGAATGTCAAGAATGAGGAGGGAAGGAGGATTGGGGTAGGACACAGCGGTGAATAAAAAAAATGCGTTGTGGGTAGACAGGAAGAGGAGTTAAGAAAGTGAATATCCTCAATGTCAAATAACTCAAAATTACTGTGCATCAGCTGATCATTCAGCTCTTGTGTCAATAAAGAGCGGGGGGGAGCGGCAACACACTTAACAGTTAAAAAAAGTACAAATTAAAAACCCTGCCTGAGAGAAGAGTGAGTCACGGAGAACGAATCGCAAAAATGAGCAGTAAAGAATGAGGCTTAAAGAAAGAGCGGAGGGGGGGAGGGGGAGAATGAGGCAAGAAGATTCCGGCAAGAAATACCGTGTCCATCAACGTGAGTCGTGGAAGATCGAAGCCAAAACGTGCCCGTGGGGACTAGCGAGGTTGAAAAGAATCTAGTGAAGCTTTACAGCGCACTTATTTACCGCGGCGCCAAGCTATACAAAACCCAGGCAAAAATAAAAATAAATACCATATGACCTTGAAGTTACTCACCTGGTAGGTTTTTTTTTTATTCCGTTCAATTATAGGTTAAAAGTTATTTCAGCTCATTTCGAAGCTAAAGTCCTGTCTAAAGTATATAATACCCCCCACACCCTATCCTCCAAGATGTGTAACACAGGATAGTCAGCCAGTATCCAGGTACCTATTTAATGCTCGGTATAAAGAGACCTACTTGTAGTTAACTTAGTCGACTCTGGGGGGGGTCATCGCCCCCTGAAGTCTGGTACCAGACCAGGCCTCCTGGTCACTATCAAGTTATGGGTACTAGCAGCAAACAGTCCCGAGTAGGCACCACAGCCTAGCAGATCAGAAACTGGCTTGAAATTAAGAAGATTCCATATGTTTCGGACCTTTACCCTTGAATAATCAACACCCAGGTACCTGTTTACTGCTACTAGGTAAACAGAACCAACAGGTGTAGTAGAAGTAGTAGTATAAGCAGCAGCCGTTGTAGTATCAGCAGCAGCAGTAGTAGTAGTCATTGTGGCGGTAGTATCATCTCTATTTCATCTTCAGATTTTTTCAGTCCTCCATTTCAGGTGAGTGTCTGTGGTTGAGATAAGTTGCATCTTAGGTGTCCTCTCCTGTAAACACACACTGTAACTTCAAAGTTCCAGTGTTGAAACATAGCTTAACATAATAAGAAAACTAGTTCAAAGCAGCAGATTCGTGGTAATGTTTTAGGGATATAATGACATCACCGTCAGAGCCACAGTAACACAGTAAAACACAACACAGTGCCGCTAGTTCTCACTATCACGTGAAGACTCACTGGTCACAGCAACACAGTACCTGGGGCTCCAACCGCCGATGTGAAGTGAAAACTAACATATCTTTTAGAGAACAAAACAAGAAAGTGAATACGCGTACACAATAAGAATCAGAATCGTGGCGAGTCCAAGAATCAGAATCGTGGCGAGCCCTGTTTCACAAGGAATATAAATCAGCTAGCAATAAATTTCACTTTATAGCGTGATCAATTCACTTTTTCTTCCCCAACCCCAAGAAAACATTATTCAGCCAAATCCCGTCTCCAAACACATTATACAATCTCTACAGATTCACAAATAGAATTGTCCTTGGGTTGTAAGCTATGCAATATAATGACAGAGGAAAGGTTCAAAATCTAACCATATTAGACCGAAAGACCAAGGAGTATACCGGGAGGAGGTTTCGGGAGTCAACGCCCCCGCGGCCCGGTCCATGACCAGGACTCGTGGTGGATCAGGGCCTGGTCAACCAGGCTGTTACTGCTGGCCGCACGTAAACCGACGTACGAACCACAGCCTGGCTGGTCAGGTACTGACTTTAGGTTCATTATAAGACGTACAAAACCGATCAAAATAACTGAAAAGTGCACGTTAAAATACAAGGATCAAGGAAGACCAATGTAAGTTATAAATCACAGAACGGATAGGAATCAAACCCATGGCAGGTGACTCCGACTCACAGGCGTCTGAAAATTTCATTATCAGCCGGTAAATGGACATAAGAAGATTGTTCAGAAACAGGCGGCAAGACAGGGGAACTGATAGATGTATTAATGGGAGACAAATCTAATTTATTTAGGCCCAAGGAACTAGGAACCAAATGAGACGGTAATTAGTGGCGAGAGGCGAGGCCAGAAGCAGACTCCGGGACCTTTCAACCAGAGTACGTACTCCTTCAGTACGTATGTTAGCGCACGCACACATCCTGGCATGTATGTGGCACATCCTTTGATATATCTTAGGCTTTCCAAAGTTTTCCTACTCTTGCATCCTGGCCCTGGACCAGGCATCTCTAGTCCTTGCTTGCTGTTACTACTGGTGGCCCCCTGGCCCGCTTGTCCATCACAATCCGGTTAATTTGGCCCTTCAGGTTTCCTTCCTGCTGGCCGCACGCAGTCCAAAGTATGAACCACAGCCTGGCTGGTCAGGTACCGACTTTAGGTGCCTGTCCAGTGCCTGCTTGAAGACAGCCCTGACAGTGCTGAGTATGGCTGCTTAGCTTTCTTGATTCAAGTAATTTGTGCTACCCTTCCCTTGTCTAGGTACTGCATGACCTCTACGAGTCAAGCTCTTCTGCCTGAATATATTACTCAAGAGGATGAGCAGCGCTGTTCCAAGTCTCCCCCTTAGGCCAAAGAATCTTTTGCAACATCTCAAGTAGCAACTCTGGCAAATCATGGTATTTACTTTCCTTTAATTTGCGTTCCCACACCGCTGTCTACGGAACTAATGCATCCAAACATGGCAGGAAGACCAAGTTTTTGCCACAGAGTAAAACACAGGAACAACAAGACTGCCATAGATGACTGCTGAATTTATAACAGACCCAAGAGATACAAGGAGGAATATCACGCGGCTGAAGAATCCAAATTATGGCACTTCAACATGATATATTCCCACCCAAGTACACTGGATTACCGTAATTTTAAACTACTACTCTGGAACACTAGGCACAATAACAAGCACAGTGTAATGCATAAAAGCATGAACACAATCACAAAAATTCCAAGAATACACAAAGTAAATACTGCGCATAATAACAACCATGCAAGAATATGCGTAATATTTAGAGCTCAATCCTACTCAATCTTTAGATTTTAGAGAAGTTACTGAATTGATGCTTGACTTTGGCAAAACGTTACTTAAAGAAATAAACCACTTGAAAAATTATGAACTCCTCAAAATAAGAAAATAATCAATCAAAAACTATATTTCAACCCTAGGGAAAATCACCTTAGAAAACGAAACGAGAGGTAGTGGGTGAGCCGACGTACCTTTGATGGGTTTCTAGAGTTGCTGCAGCTGGCCCTACACACCAGCGGTACAAGTGAGTTATGATGGTGTGGTAAATATAGTCATGCAGACACACCACGCTTCTGACTGATTGTGCAGGGCTGGGAGGGTAACCAGGGCCAGGGAGGATAACCAAGGGTAAGAAGGATGGGTACGGAAGTCAGGGACAATGAAATTGTTTGACTTAGGAGCATCTACTTTATTCTATACGTCAAGCACAATGTGGGAACACCCTCTGTGTATAGCTATTCTCTTGTGTGAGTTACATGGAACACTCACAGCGGTGTTGTGTCACTATCTGCAGAGGGACCAGTACGAAGTGTGGACAGTAAAGTGGTGCGTGTCACACCACTTTGTGTAATGTTTAAGTGATACACAGTGTTTAGAAACTTGACAAGTGAAGATCAATACTCTCTTCAGTATGTCATGGAAGACAGACTAGCCTTGCATGACTACCCTTAGTAGAACTAAACGCTTTCTATATGTTCTTTATGGTTTGTTCGTCAGATTAAAAATAATCACTTTAAACAAGTATTTGTTGTAAGATGATATAATCAGTGGTGTCAAACCCTGGCGGGAGCGCTATTACTGTGTAAGGACACACCAGAAGGTGCTGTACAAGTAATGGCAAGTTAATACAGTGTAAATAAAACCTACAGGCGCAATCAAGGCATTTCTTGAGATGTTTCACCACTTAGGCCTATCAATCCTAACAAGTCACAAATGATGAAAGTCTCCTCAATATGTTGACTGTGCATGGGTTCTTATTCCCACAGCATGAGGTGCTGTAGCCGATGGTTCAAAGGTAGGCCACGGTAACATGGACCTCCACTTTATATTAGACTTTGTTGCTTACGTCCGGCACAAGCCACTCTCCTTCCCTCCTCTCCCTCACCTCATTAGTATCTGCCAGAGCATCATAACACCAAAATGGTTTTGTTTACACGCCAAACCACGCCACAGCTTCCCCGAAATCACGAGTAAATTACCGGCCTCAGGAAAATAAAACTTGCAATGTATTCCTGCTCTTGAAGAGTAAAAGCACGACAGTAATGATGCTTAATTCTCATGATAGCCACACGCTGGGGGAAAAATATACTAATATAATGTCAACGACAGGATTAAATAAAAAATGAAATAAATAAACACATAATATATAAGATGAAACTGGACAATAGATCAAAACGAAAAATTCTGAACTTAAATTTGGTAATAAAAACATTTCTCTTATTCGTCGTTATCAGCCTTTCTCAAAACACAAAAAACACTACGGTTAAATTTAAGAAATGCATTTGACAGGGAAAAAACAAACAAAAAAAAAAGGTCAACAAGAGTCATTCCGATACATGACAAAGGCATGGGGACATCTTATCAGTCTGAGATAAGGTATATACACTGAGAAGTGCGCATTTCTGAATATATTCATTGAGGTGTTTACCTTTGTATACATCCACGGTTTACATTAATCCCTATTTTAGGGATTCAAGTATTTTAAGTTAGTGTGTAGATGAATTGTGGCGTTAATGGCCCACGTGTAGTCGATAGTGTGTACAAGACTAACAACTAAACTTACCGGCCAAGTGCTGATTTTGCTCCTCTTCCTCCTGCTCGCTGTCTTCTCCGTCGATATAACTCGACCAACGTATCAGAGGTCTGGTCGCTGTGGCCGCAATTTCACCTTCTCGAGTTCTTTTTACCTTTATTTCTGAGTCTTCGACCGTCGAACTACAGTCTGAGTCATCATCATAATCGGACGCGTCCTCGTCCTCGTCGTCACTAACACTTCTGATAACCTGGCGAAGTAAGGAGGGGTTCTTCAAGTCATGACCTTCTCTGGGTCGCATCCTGCTATACCAGAGTCGTGGCCCTCTAGGTTGCTACTGTTCGGATCATCGTCGTCGTCACTGTCAACGTCGTCGTCTGAATCCGAGCCATAGCAAGGGGCGACACACAGAGCCACCTCCTCAGAGCAATCATCCTCGTTGCCCGAGTCCCAGTGATAAGACGAAGGTATAGTAAACATTACCGTCTCGTCTACATCCTCGGAGGCCATTCTCCCTTCCTTCACTTCTCTCTTTCTGACCTCTAAAACCAAGCTCTCGAGTACATCATTTCGTAAAACTTATTTTTTCTTTCACTTCACAACACTATACTGGCAATACACAATTTCAACACAAACAAGATACTTGTCAGTAAAAAAGTTAATTAAAGGAGCGTTTAAGAAGACTAAGAAGAAACTCCTCACTAAATTCTTAACCACAGTTTCTGTGAGGCCAGATCAACCTAGAGCATCCTACAGGGATGTATGTAAGCGGGTTTTTCAATTAAAAGTTAGAATATGGATAGTTTAAACACTGTTCTCCGGGGAACTAGGGAATGAGCGGCCGAGGGAGGGTTAACACCTGTACGAGTGTATTGTGTTGGTCGGGGCGCTGGCGAGGGCCAGGGTGAGAATGGTGTGGCGGGCGTATGCCAGACCTGGTACACTGCCTGCCGAGCTGCCCGCACCGATACTAGCGACGTAAACACCAGTCTTGCCCTGAATGACACCGTCAGTATGATACCTGGCACGCTTCCTGCTGCTCACGTCACAACAGTTACTCCCCTCACTGATTTACCTCAGTGGTGGATCATTCAGCTCATAACTGAAAAAACCGGGTTCGATCCCTAAGGGAAGAGACATACGGGCAAACTCCTTAATATCTGTTGCCTGTGTTCACCTAATAATAAACAAAAACCTAGTAGTTAGTAGACCGCTGTGGATAGTCATAATAGTTCGCTCTCTCGGGTTATGCTATTTCAATAACCATACGGGATTAACACTAACAAAGCCTTAATTTTTCAGGGGTACAAACATCAGTACAACAGGCGATTTATATAATTTTATACACACACAAACCCTTATATTTAGGATTACTCTTAATATTGGTGTACAGGTGAAGTGTAAAGTTAATGAGTAACGTGCAGTGGATGTACTTTATAACAGACTAACTAAATCAAGAAAGTGCCATAAAGTGCAGAACATGTAAGGCAGCTTGTAGGTCAGTGGCATCGACTTTGGCTTCCAGCTCATGACCATGGGATCAATCCTGAAGCCTAGCAGAGTTAGTTAACTCTCGGGGGTGGCATCCTGGCATGTGGCAGGGTGTTAGTTAACTCTCGGTGGTGGCATCCTGGCATGTGGCAGGGTGTTAGTTAACTCTCGGTGGTGGCATCCTGGCTTGTGGCAGGGTGTTAGTTAACTCTCGGTGGTGGCATCCTGGCATGTGGCAGGGTGTTAGTTAACTCTCGGTGGTGGCATCCTGGCATGTGGCAGGGTGTTAGTTAACTCTCGGTGGTGGCATCCTGGCATGTGGCAGGGTGTTAGTTAACTCTCGGTGGTGGCATCCTGGCTTGTGGCAGGGTGTTAGTTAACTCTCGGTGGTGGCATCCTGGCATGTGGCAGGGTGTTAGTTAACTCTCGGTGGTGGCATCCTGGCATGTGGCAGGGTGTTAGTTAACTCTCGGTGGTGGCATCCTGGCATGTGGCAGGGTGTTAGTTAACTCGGTGGTGGCATCCTGGCATGTGGGGGTGTAGTACCCCGGGGTGGCATCCTGGCATGTGGCAGGGTGTTAGTTAACTCTCGGGGTGGCATCCTGGCTTGGCAGGGTGTGTACTGGGTGCATCCTGGCATGTGGCAGGGTGTTAGTTAACTCTCGGGGGTGGCATCCTGGCATGTGGTAGTGTGCCTTAATGAAACTGGGCTTTAAAATTAGATAGGATAACAGCTTAGCTCCTGCAAATTCAACGGTGTCAAGAAAATAAAAGGACTCGGTTCATGGCACTTTGCACGGACGCCAAAAAGCTGCTATGAACGTCCCAGCCGTCGTTTACACTGGTTTGCGGTGCGGCCCAGGTAGCTACCGCCAATGCTGCTTCAATCAAACTTACATAAGCTAAGACCTTTTAAACATAACCTTATTCTGGCACTGACATGCGCACGCGCACACACGGGCCATAGGGATGTCAACAATTAGTATAGTCTCGGGGTTGTAGAGAAGTGGAACGAGATAGACACAGATGGTGGAAGCTACCTCCATTCACAGCTTAGAGAGAAGGTATTACGGTCAGTACAGAAGTCCAGTTGACATGGTCAATCCAATCCAAAACTTATTTGTACGATTTACTAAGAAAACCGTTCGGATATTCAGTGATTTTAAAAGAGAAATTTGCTATCATTATTAATTCGCAATATTTACCAATTTTCAGCCATATTAGCTTCCTAATAGCAATGCCAATTTGCTATTGTGAATAATTTAATTATATAATCACAATCTAATAAAAAGGAGTCCACCAATTTTATTTCATGCCATATCCAAAATTCGTTCCAAGACCTAGTTGCAAATTACAACAAATTTGAAAGAAGAAATCTCTCTATTTACTCCGAAAAATTGGTTGCGGGATTCCTTGTCAAAAGATTCAGGCGACTCAACAGGCGGAGTAGTGAACTGTGACTCGACCCCCTGCAAATACAATTCGACAAATACAAACACACACACCCTCGCTGTCTCTGCTGGCAACAATTGGTACTTGGCACGAGATTAGTGAAGGGTTGGAATTAAATTAATTTGCTACGTCCTTTCTAAACGCAATATTTGCGAGTAGCGTTGCTGACGGTACCTCGGCCGGCAATGCTGAGTGTTGTTCATGGCAATAAAAGCTTTAAAAGCACATTAACCTTTTAATTTAACATTGGAAATTATGGCATAGTGCCAAAACGGTCTAGGTTAAACTACGCTTCGTGGCACCCCGATAAAGCAGCACTAAACAACCGATGAGTAGAGAAACAAGATAGAACAAGATTACAAGGAAGACCTGCGATAACAACAGAAAAGTGAACGCATCCCACAAGACCTGCATGGCACAGCCACAAGTGCCAGCTAAAAGGAGTAGCGGGGTTGCTAATAATCACGTTGGATTTGGCAGTAACATACTGGAGGAGAGCATGTTGAAGTACATCCCGTGTTCAACACTACATCGTTCCCAAAGACACACTGTGTTACTCTCCTGATTGATCAAACACGCATATGCTAACAAATACTTCTGGTGAGGGATGTGGTGAATATTTTGTAGCCACAAGGGACGAGTTTTACATCTGTCATGTGTGGGGTCACTCCAGCTGTCATGTGTGGGGTCACTCCAGCTGTCATGTGTGGGGTCACTCCAGCTGTCATGTGTGGGGTCACTCCAGCTGTCATGTGTGGGGTCACTCCAGCTCAAGTTATCACAGCATCACTCTTATCTCTAACATCTCACTACCGCTCACACGCCAAACTTTTATCTTGAAAACTAAACAGGTTATTTCAACCATCTTTACTGCCCTTCTGATAACACTGATAAACATTATGCAGCAAATATGCAAGTAATAGTACACCAAACACAAATGTATGTTTATACTCGACCAACTGTGTGCGGGGAGGGGAGGGTCAAGTCTCGGCTCCTGACCTCTCCGGTGCACTAAATATGCCTGCACAATGGTATCGTACATAATGGAAATTTGACTCTAGTTGGGTAGACAGATCCAAATATTCCCACAATTTATACTACACTGAGGCTAAAGAAGTACTTAAACTATAACTCCTGATTATCTTCAGTTCAACTTGCGTCTCCTCTCTAATCTTCCTAATTTAAACTATCACTATCAATTTTACTTAAAATGTCCCAAGTCGTAATCATAACCGTCCTAGTCATCATTTACGCCAAGGTCATACATCTTAGATCTGGGACTGTCTGCTTCAAGACCCTAGTTTCATTTAAGGCCACATACTCCATGAGCTGTATATACATTTCTGAATCATTCCTCAAGGTCGTGAATGCTGTTCGGAGATTTGTTAGTGCTGAATATCCCACTTATGTTACACAGCTTATGTGCACTGTTAGTTTGGCGTGATAATTTACATACCCATTGTCTACTGACAGTTGTACTGTAGCGTGTCTCTGGCCTAATGGTGATCCTTGCAGAGCCCCACATGTTTATCTCAATAATCTCAAATGTTTCATTACCGTTTTCTGATTTCCAGAGACTCCTTGCTGAAGCACTTCAATTTTTAGTCTTTTTTTCTAGTATTTGTAACTGTCTGGTGACTTATTTATTTTTAACACATCGGCCGTTTCACACTGAGGCAGGGTGACCCAAAAAAGAAGAAATATTTTCATCATCACTCACTCCATCACTGTCTTGCCAGAAGGGCGCCGATACTCCAGTTCAAAAACTGCAACATATCTCCACCCCTCCCCTCCAGAGTGCAAGCACTGGAGTCCCCACCAGGAATATGCAGATCAAACCTCTCCCTCCCTCTATATGTATGTACTTACCTAGTTGTGGTTGCAGGGGTCGATTCACAGCTCCTGGCCCCGCCTCTTTACTGGCCGCTACTGGGTCACTCTTATGAGCTTTATCATACCTCTTCTTAAAGCTATGAATGGATCCTGCCTCCACTACATCACTTCCCAGACAACTTCCACTTCCTGACAACTCTGTGACTGAAGAAATACTTCCTAACATCCCTGTGATTCGTGTGTGTGTGTGTGTATGTGTTACCTTTGCAATTACCTATTTTAAGTGAGAAGAGCAGAGTTAGTGCGGTAATGCCTCGTCTTGTACATTTAAGATGTCACAAACATTGTTAATATTATGTGTGGAGTGGTGGATGAGCCACTGGGCCATATGTTGGATACGTGTCATTACACACTTGCTCCCTGCACACCAGAATCAATCATCATAATGCTCGGGCACACCGTCACATTTACATACGCAAACACGGCAGTAGAATGTCAAAGGGTGGCCCAGTGCCTGACTGAGAGTGCCATCATGTGATCACAACACATTACATGGCTCGTTACTAACCAGCCAACCACTCCCTGGCCAGACACTATATGTGTATCGTTACTCCAGGTGTTGACACCCCCATGCCATTAACCAGCTACACCAGAGTGTTATCACCTGACAAATACAACTTAACAGTTAAACTGACCGTGGTTAACTTTCACTTCACAAACAACTGCCTTCAAAATGTATTACTGTGTATACTTGCGTCCAGGTTTTTTTAAGAAGCGCTTATGGCATAGGCCGCAATTTAATGGTACAATAATTCAGCTAAAATCAGGTGGATCACGAAATTCAACTGGCGATAAGCAACTTGTTAAATTTATGCCTATTGATGAGTTGAGTAGGATTAGCTTTGTTGTATAAAGCAAACAAGGTTAAGGCAATGGTTATCGCCCCCCCCCCACACACGTATATACGTAAGATATATAATTAGGTGTGGGTAATATGAAAACTGAAGTTAATATACAGACTGGTCATTATAAAAGCCAGGTCATACAATCTGAGGTCATATACAAGTCAATTCCAAAATATTTGCTTAAGCGTAGAAAGATGCCCAGTGAGCAGGGTAGATCTCTCTTGCACAAGACGTGTGCTAACTTGACTATACAAGCCATACACACTCTTAAGCAAACTATCGTTATTTCAGTATTATAGACTGGGCAATGAGACGGTGACATTAAAATGTGAGCTGTTTTATTTATTTATTATCAGGTTTCCCAGGTTTTGTTTACTTGCACATCAAACCACAGTCTGGTCTTAAGTATTACAGCATTTACTGGTTTTATGGCATACTTTGTTAAATTCACTTAAGTGACGGTAACAATCTAAAATGCAGAGAAATAGGCTTAAGTTAGTTTATTCAGGTGCAAGTACACACAAATACAGTTATATAAATTGTCATACATAGCAGCATGTGTATAGATTACCTAAGATACCCCAAGAAAGTCAGATATTTCCCTATATCATGAAAAACAACGTAAATTTATTAAACAATTCGTAAAAATAATGGCAAATACAGTAGGACAAGCGAGATAAGTGTCTAGGAATGTAGGCAGCAGCGTGTGCGCTGTTCTCCACCATGTTGCATCTTCTAATACAACTTCATGTAATTTACTTATCTCTGACAACTTATCTTCGTTACTTGCGCTAATTCTCCCAAGATCTTGATGTAACAACTTTTTGAAGTGTTGTCCACACACACACACACACACACACACACACCCACACACACACACACACACACACACACACACACACACACACGAGAGAGATTGGGCAAATGGGTTAAAGTTAAACTTTCGTGCCGATGCACAAATTAACACTCACAGGATGACCTGCGGGTGCACAACACTCACAGGATGACCTGCGGGTGCACAACACTCACAGGATGACCTGCGGGTGCACAACACTCACAGGATGACCTGCGGGTGCACAACACTCACAGGATGACCTGCGGGTGCACAACACTCACAGGATGACCTGCGGGTGCACAGCACTCACAGGATGACCTGCGGGTGCACAACACTCACAGGATGACCTGCGGGTGCACAACACTCACAGGATGACCTGCGGGTGCACAACACTCACAGGATGACCTGCGGTTGCACAACACTCACAGGATGACCTACGGGTGCACAACACTCACAGGATGACCTACGGGTGCACAACACTCACAGGATGACCTGCGGGTGCACAACACTCACAGGATGACCTACGGTGCACAACACTCACAGGATGACCTGCGGGTGCACAACACTCACAGGATGACCTGCGGGTGCACAACACTCACAGGATGACCTACGGGTGCACAACACTCACAGGATGACCTGCGGGTGCACAACACTCACAGGATGACCTGCGGGTGCACAACACTCACAGGATGACCTGCGGGTGCACAACACTCACAGGATGACCTGCGGGTGCACAACACTCACAGGATGACCTGCGGGTGCACAACACTCACAGGATGACCTGCGGGTGCACAACACTCACAGGATGACCTGCGGGTGCACAACACTCACAGGATGACCTGCGGTTGCACAACACTCACAGGATGACCTACGGGTGCACAACACTCACAGGATGACCTACGGGTGCACAACACTCACAGGATGACCTACGGGTGCACAACACTCACAGGATGACCTGCGGGTGCACAACACTCACAGGATGACCTGCGGTTGCACAACACTCACAGGATGACCTGCGGGTGCACAACTCACAGGATGACCTACGGGTGCACAACACTCACAGGATGACCTGCGGGTGCACAACTCACAGGATGACCTGCGGGTGCACAACACTCACAGGATGACCTACGGGTGCACAACACTCACAGGATGACCTGCGGGTGCACAACACTCACAGGATGACCTGCGGGTGCACAACACTCACAGGATGACCTGCGGGTGCACAACACTCACAGGATGACCTACGGGTGCACAACACTCACAGGATGACCTGCGGTTGCACAACACTCACAGGATGACCTACGGGTGCACAACACTCACAGGATGACCTACGGGTGCACAACACTCACAGGATGACCTACGGGTGCACAACACTCACAGGATGACCTGCGGTCTGCACAATGCTACCACTAGGATGACCTACGGGTGCACAACACTCACAGGATGACCTACGGGTGCACAACACTCACAGGATGACCTGCGGGTGCACAACACTCACAGGATGACCTGCGGTTGCACAACACTCACAGGATGACCTACGGGTGCACAACACTCACAGGATGACCTGCGGTTGCACAACACTCACAGGATGACCTGCGGGTGCACAACTCACAGGATGACCTACGGGTGCACAACACTCACAGGATGACCTGCGGGTGCACAACTCACAGGATGACCTGCGGTGCACAACACTCACAGGATGACCTGCGGGTGCACAACTCACAGGATGACCTGCGGTTGCACAACACTCACAGGATGACCTGCGGGTGCACAACTCACAGGATGACCTGCGGTTGCACAACACTCACAGGATGACCTGCGGGTGCACAACACTCACAGGATGACCTGCGGGTGCACAACACTCACAGGATGACCTGCGGTTGCACAACACTCACAGGATGACCTGCGGGTGCACAACTCACAGGATGACCTGCGGGTGCACAACACTCACAGGATGACCTGCGGGTGCACAACACTCACAGGATGACCTGCGGGTGCACAACTCACAGGATGACCTGCGGTTGCACAACACTCACAGGATGACCTGCGGGTG
The DNA here is from genome assembly GCA_009830355.1 of Cherax destructor. Taxonomy (NCBI): domain Eukaryota; kingdom Metazoa; phylum Arthropoda; class Malacostraca; order Decapoda; family Parastacidae; genus Cherax; species Cherax destructor. The sequence continues at coordinate 67,247 of WNWK01000771.1, forward strand.
CACAACATACCAGTTCATCTGTTAAACTTGACCTTCATTCCTAGATCTTCACCAATGTTATATGATAATTTCGGTCTGCTTTACCCCAGTAAATATTGCATTTTCAACTGGGGGTGAATTCCGCCATTTTATTAGCATACTCACAGCCAGCTGAAATAGTCTTTTAGTCTCTGCCTCCCCTCCTGCAAGCTACCCAAGAATCAAGACTTCAACTAAGAACGATAAGAACATAAGAACATAAGAATGGAGGAACACTGCAGAAGGCCTACTGGCCCATACAAGGCAGGTCCTTATCAAAACCACCACTACCTAAAAATTTATTCCCGTACTCACGACACAAATCAAACCCAGCCCCTCCCACTCATATATTTGTCCAATCTCTTTTTAAAGCCACCCAAGGTCCTAGCCTCTATCACAGTACTCGGAAGATTGTTCCACGCATCTACAACTCTGTTCGAAAACCAGTACTTGCCTATGTCCTTTCTAAATCTAAATTTATCCAATTTAAATCCGTTATTTCTCGTTCTTACTTGGTTCGATATCCTCAGTATTTTATTAATATCTCCTTTGTTTATGCCCATCATCCACTTGTACACCTCGATGATATCTCCCCTCATTCTACGTCTCTCCAGAGAGTGGAGATTCAACGCTCTAAGTCTATCTTCATACGGAAGATTTCTTATACTGTAAATCATTAGTCATTCTTCTTTGTATGTTCTCCAATGAATCTATATCCATCCTGTAGTAAGGAGACCAAAACTGAGCTGCATAATCCAAATGAGGTCTCACTAGTGATGTATAGAGCTGTAAAATAACTTTTGGACTTCTGTTGCTTATACTTCTTGAAATAAATCCTAGTAATCTGTTAGCCTTATTGCGCACACTTAGGCACTGTTGTCTTGGCTTTAGATTTCTGCTTACCATGACTCCCAAGTCTTTTTCACATTCTGTATGATCAAGCTCAACTTGATCCTCAAGACTACCCCTCCTGCTTGTCCAGTCCGCCCCACGAGCGCTTAGATGCTGGGTTAAGCCCTGGCACTATCCTACTCGGAACTCTTCTCTCACCAATCTACTCTTCCACTATCCCCACCTCCCCGCTTACCCCACAAGGGTCTTACCTAAACTTTCTTGTCTTTATTACAGTCTCTCCAGCTTCATATTCTGGGTATTACCCGGTATGAGTGGAAACATTGGAGGCGTGTTTCCTTAAGACACCTACTGCCCCTGTTCATAAGAACATAAGAACATAAGAAAGGAGGAACACTGCAGCAGGCCTGTTGGCCCATACTAGGCAGGTCCTTCACAATCCATCCCACTAACAGAATATTTGCTCAACCCAATTTTCAAAGCTACCCAAGAAATAAGCTTTGACAATTCTACCCACTCATGCGCGAGTCCCACTCAAATCCAACCCCTCTCACTCATGAATTTATCCAACCTAAATTTGAAACTACCCAAGGTCCTAGCTTCATAAGAACATAAGAACATAAGAAAGGAGGAACACTGCAGCAGGCCTGTTGGCCCATACTAGGCAGGTCCTTAACAATCCGTCCCACAAACAGAACATTTGCTCAACCCAATTTTCAATGCTACCCAAGAAATAAGCTTTGACAATTCTACCCACTCATGCGCGAGTCCCACTCAAATCCAACCCCTCTCACTCATGAATTTATCCAACCTAAATTTGAAACTACCCAAGGTCCTAGCTTCAATAACCCCACTAGGCAGACTGTTCCACTCATCAACTACCCTATTTCCAAACCAATACTTTCCTATATCCTTTCTAAATCTAAACTTATCTAACTTGAATCCATTATTGCGGGTTCTCTCTTGGAGAGATATCCTCAAGACCTTATTTATATCCCCTTTGTTAATACCCATTTTCCACTTGTATACCTCGATCATGTCTCCCCTCATTCTACGTCTTACAAGTGAATGTAATTTTAGGGTCTTCAATCTTTCTTCGTAAGGAAGATTTCTAATGCTATGTATTAATTTAGTCATTCTACGCTGAATGTTTTCTAACGAATTTATGTCCATTCTGTAATATGGAGACCAGAACTGAGCTGCGTAATCTAGGTGAGGCCTTACTAATGATGTATAAAGCTGTAATATAACCTCTGGACTTCTGTTGCTAACACTTCTTGATATAAATCCCAGTAATCTATTTGCCTTATTACGTACGCTTAGGCATTGCTGTCTTGGTTTAAGGTTGCTGCTTACCATCACCCCCAAGTCCTTCTCGCAATCTGTATGGCTAAGTTCTACGTTATTTAACTTATAAGTGCTTGGGTTATGGACACTCCCAAGCTTCAGAACCTTGCATTTATCTACATTGAACTGCATCTGCCACTTTTCTGACCAGGAATTGAGTCTGTCTAAATCCTCCTGAAGTTCCCTGACATCTACGTTAGAGAGTCTTGCAAGACTCATCGCCAGAGAAGACAACACGCAATACCGAAGAATCCTAGAACCATCACTCATCTGTATATCCAACAACTTCAACCAGAACAACGGCTTCTACAACATAGCTGAACCTATTGCCAAGAAACTTCTTCAACGCTATCCCACCTAGAACTCAAGAATGGTACACTGCAGGTCCTTTAAGTCACACTATGTTTTCAACTATCACACTACTTTTAAGACTCACATGCAGCTTTCTCCACCTGACCCAGCATTCTCCACCTGACTGTACCCTATATATATCTCCATGTTGCTCATTTTCCAGGTAGATCTGTCTGTGACTCGATAAAGCCCACTGCGTGGGCGAAACGTTGTCAATAAAGGATCACATTATACTGCTTATGTGTTTATTTTTCCATTGTGTCGGTATTTTATACCATTTATTTCCATACTTCTGTCTACTTGGAACAATTTAAAACCCTGAATGTGACATTCGGCAGGCAAGTCCCGATTTTTCATATTAAACCATGTCTCAGTTATTGCAAAAACATCAATATTACCCGTACTTGCAACTAATCTCAACTCGTCCATCTTATTCCTAGCACTACGACTATTGGTGTAATATATATTTAGAGACCCTCCTTTCTCTTTACCCTTCCTGCTCATCTCTGTTTTTCCACTATACCTATTACTGTCCTTGTCATCTAGTGTCACTAGCTTTCCACTGTCCACCTTATTCTGCCTATTACTAGTTCTCCTACAACTTATAATATTACTACACTGGGACTTCTCTGTTTTCCCCCCAAAACCCATACCACTAACTATTTCTAGTTTAAAGCCCTAACAGCTCCCTCCACTGCAGTTGCCAGTGCCCCCACCCCAGACCTGGATAAGTGAACCCCATCCCTGGCATACATGTCATTTCTGCCATAGAAGAGGTCCCAGTTGTCAATGAATGTTACTGAATTTTCCTTACAGTATTTGTCCAGCCAGCAATTGACACCAATTGCCCTGGACAGCCATTCATTTCCAACTCCTCTCCTTGGCAAAATACCACATATGACAGGGTTCCCACCCTTCTTCCTAATTATGTCTATTGCTGACCTAAACCTGCTAGTCAGGTCCTCACTCCTACGTCTGCCAACATCGTTGCCTCCAGCACTGAGACAGATAATAGGATTGCTCCCATTACCTCTCATGATGTCGTCCAGACGGCTAACAATATCCTCCATCCCAGCCCCAGGAAAGCAAACCCTCTGTCTCCTACTCCTATCAATCAAACAGAAAGCCCTATCCATGTACCTAACCTGACTGTCCCCAACAACAACAATGTTTTTACCTTCCTTTGTGTCTTTCGTGTCTTCCTAGCTGCAAGTAGGTACCTGGGTGTTAGCCTACTGGTGTGGACTGACGAAGCCACTGTGTGGCGAAACGTTTCCTCAATAAATATACCCAAATATTGCATATATGTCTTAATCCTCAACTTGTCAGTACTTTATATAATTTTCAACATAATGACTCCTACGTTCCCCTGATACCATGCCTTCACACTGGGGGTTTGTGAAGGATGGAGTTATGTACCATTTTCACCCGTCTTGTTTGTCGTTGCAGCAGAGTTGGTGTTGCTGTTACTTGGCAATTGTAATTATTCACGTGTTGATGAGTGGAACAAACTTCCAAGAGGTGGCACTGAAGCATGAGCCGTGGATAGCTTTCAAACTAGGCTGGCTAATGTAATTCCTATTTTTAAAGCAGGGGACAAGTCACTACCGTCAAACTACCGCCCAATAAGCCTGACCTCAATTGTAGGCAAATTACTAGAGTCAATTATAGCTGATATTATTAGAAGCCATCTAGATAACCATAATTTGATTAATGATACCCAGCATGGATTCACGAGGGGCCGTTCCTGCCTATCTAATTTATTAACCTTCTTCAGTAAAGCTTTTGAGGCTGTTGATCACGATAAAGAATTCGATATTGTTTATTTAGACTTTAGTAAGGCTTTTGATAGAGTACCGCACCAGAGACTGTTAAAGAAAGTGGCAGCTCATGGCATTGGGGGAAAAGTGCTGTCATGGATCGAGTCATGGCTCACCAATAGGAAGCAGAGAGTGTGCATAAATGGGGTTAAATCCGAATGGGGACTTGTAACAAGTGGTGTTCCACAGGAATCAGTCTTAGGCCCATTGTTATTTATAATATATATCAATGACCTTGATGAGGGAATTACTAGTGATATGAGCAAATTCGCCGACGACACGAAGATAGGTAGGATAATTGATTCAAACATAGATGTCATAGAACTTCAGGAAGATTTAGACAAACTTAATTCGTGGTCAGAAAAGTGGCAGATGCAGTTCAATGTAGATAAATGCAAGGTTCTGAAGCTCGGGAGTGTCCATAACCCAAGCACTTATAAGTTAAATAACGTAGAACTTAGCCATACAGATTCGAGAAGGACTTGGGGGTGATGGTAAGCAGCAACCTTAAACCAAGACAGCAATGCCTAAGCGTACGTAATAAGGCAAATAGATTACTGGGATTTATATCAGAAGTGTTAGCAACAGAAGTCCAGAGGTTATATTACAGCTTTATACATCATTAGTAAGGCCTCACCTAGATTACGCAGCTCAGTTCTGGTCTCCATATTACAGAATGGACATAAATTCGTTAGAAAACATTCAGCGTAGAATGACTAAATTAATACATAGCATTAGAAATCTTCCTTACGAAGAAAGATTGAAGACCCTAAAATTACATTCACTTGTAAGACGTAGAATGAGGGAGACATGATCGAGGTATACAAGTGGAAAATGGGTATTAACAAAGGGGATATAAATAAGGTCTTGAGGATATCTCTCCAAGAGAGAACCCGCAATAATGGATTCAAGTTAGATAAGTTTAGATTTAGAAAGGATATAGGAAAGTATTGGTTTGGAAATAGGGTAGTTGATGAGTGGAACAGTCTGCCTAGTAGGGTTATTGAAGCTAGGACCTTGGGTAGTTTCAAATTTAGGTTGGATAAATTCATGAGTGAGAGGGGTTGGATTTGAGTGGGACTCGCGCATGAGTGGGTAGAATTGTCAAAGCTTATTTCTTGGGTAGCATTGAAGATTGGGTTGAGCAAATATTCTGTTAGTGGGACGGATTGTGAAGGACCTGCCTAGTATGGGCCAACAGGCCTGCTGCAGTGTTCCTCCTTTCTTATGTTCTTATATGTACACGAGTGGGTGTGGGTGAGATTTCGACCTGCCTAGCATGGACCAGTAGGCCTGCTGTAGTGTTCCTTTTTCTATATTTTTATTTCTATATTTTTATTACGTGTGACGTTTCCGTCACATAAGATACGTTGGTCAGTACGTGAAATAAACAGGTTGCACACATTAGACTACAGTGAAGCCGGATAAAAACTGTTAATCCAGGTATCATACGCAGGAAACTTCATTTCCTGTTTATCTGTTAGTACTGTGTTACAATATTTGAAACCGGTGGGGGACTTTGCGGACATCCTGTCGACTCGCTGCTAAACTAAAAAAAAAACTGAATAATTCCAGTTAACGTGTGTGCTGTAACATTAAACGCAGCCGAGGCTGCTACATACAGGTTTGCCGCCATTAAGGTGGCGCCACCTAACCAATATTGTGTTCCCTCTCACTCCCACTAATTACGTACTCTTAATTAACACCAGCCTTTACAACAGTATATATATCTCAGCGATTACTAACTTTAACCTCCAGGGATAAGACTTGGCATTGTCTTTACTGCCGCATTTTGCATGGTTCCGCTCGAAGATAAACAAAGAGTTATAACCGGTGGTAAATGTGCGCGTGTAAAGCGAGCGCCGGTAGCGGCCATTACTCACAGCACCAGACCTAAACAAACTTTGTAGCCCCATGCATAAAAGTGGCTTTACCGCTAAACAAGCAAACCACCCGTCCATCCAACATGCTACACACCCCTTATACTCGTGTCCTTACAATAAAAACTACAGCAGTCTTTTTATATTCATCTAAAACGGCACGACAATATTTACAGACAAGCATCAGCGTACAACCAGGACTCCTCTGGCAAGTTCCTCCTCACACTTCACTTTAAACACTCAAACAACGAAAAATAGGTAACGAGGGGAAAAAAACAGACTATAATGTACACTACCTAAATTATTATTTATGGTACGCTCTAGGCTGAGTCTACGGCTCTCATTCTACACCTTCGTTCATATGCCGTATTCTTAACAAGATTAATGGACTACCTGGAGTCTACCTGGAGGGCATTCCGGGGGTCAACGCCCTAGCGGCCCGGTCCACGACCAGGCCTCCAGGTGGATCAGGGCCTGATCAACCAGGCTGTTACTGCCTTTACAACAGTAACTACTGACTACATCGACTCCAGACTAAGGGACTGATTACCTTAAATTCCTTCTGATTTTCACCATTCTTCTTTGTTTTGGCCTCATGAAGCCACTGAGGCAAAACGTTCCCACAATAATGATACCCATGTGTTGTACATGTGTCTAATTTATCAACTTGTGGGTTCTCTGAAGCATTTATCTATGTGCGGGTTATTTGCGTATACAGGAATATACCCGCGTATAGGGGTAGCAACACTTGTATGGGGGCGACCTGTGAAGACAGTTACTGAATAAACTACAAGAGTATTCTTATAAACCTCCACCTTGACTACCTCGCATTAGTATTAAGATAAAGATTTAATAAAAAGTTAACCACTCTTATCTTGTCTAGACTTAAGTGGTTATTATGTACTAGGATTAGTACATAATAACTACCTAAGTCTAGACAAAGAAATAAAATCTTTAATTCTTTACAGTGCTCGTTTCACTGAGTAACTTTAACCTAGAGATAAATGACCGATACGCTGAAACAATAAGGAATAACAGCAGTCAGTAGAAGCAGTAACAAAATTATAATAATTAATGATGGTGTAACCAGATGTATCAATGTGCTGGAAGCAGTGAACTCTTGTATGATGGCATCAAAAGTCTGGCTATTTTATGAGTTCTTGCAGAGTTGTGTTGCCAGGCATCCTGCACACAACACACTTGGCACGTCTAGCGGCATCTCCCTGCCAAAATAACACACATTGTCTACTTGAAAATAGATTATTTTATTCATAGTACAAGTGTTAAACGCTAGAAGGAAGACGGACGATCAGATAAATGAAGGTGCCGAAATGAGAGTCAGAAAAGGAATAAGAAATGAGAGCAAAGAAAGCAGAAATTAAAGAGCACATAGAGACACTAAAGACAGAGGGACAAACTCACCAACCACCAAAATCCTTCACTAGCACAAATAGACTGGGGAGGATAGATACATGGGAAGAAAAAGGGAACGAAGGAAGACTACAAACGTGGGACCAACAGATAAGGAAGTAATAAGACAGACGGGGAGGGGAGAAGCGCCAAATGGGAGAGGAAAGACGTTCAAAAGGAGGGGAAAGGCGCCAAAGGGGAGGGGAGGGGAACAGCCTGAAGGGAAGTGGGGAATATTAGAGTCACAAAGAGAGCAAAATAAGAGGAAGAGAGGCATAAAGAAGGGGGGTCGAGAGTATACACTTCCTCCTTCAACAGGGAAACCTTGATGCTGATGGCCTCTTGATCCAAGGAACTGGAGGCACTCTTCCTTTCTTTGGATCAAACCTAAATGCCACTGGAGGAGCCAGTTCAAGGCCAGGTGGAGGAGCCAGTTCAAGGCCAGGTGGAGGAGCCAGTGCAAGAACAGGTGGAGGAGCCAGTGCGAGAACAGGTGGAGGAGTCAGTGTAAGAACAGGTGGAGGAGTCAGTGTAAGAACAGGTGGAGGAGCCAGTTCAAGGCCAGGTGGAGGAGCCAGTGCAAGAACAGATGGAGGAGTCAGTGCAAGAACAGGTGGAGGAGTCAGTGCAAGAACAGGTGGAGGAGTCAGTGCAAGAACAGGTGGAGGAGCCAGTTCAAGGCCAGGTGGAGGAGCCAGTTCAAGGCCAGGTGGAGGAGCCAGTGCAAGAACAGGTGGAGGAGCCAGTGCAAGAACAGGTGGAGGAGTCAGTGTAAGAACAGGTGGAGGAGCCAGTGCAAGAACAGGTGGAGGAGTCAGTGCAAGAACAGGTGGAGGAGTCAGTGCAAGAACAGGTGGAGGAGCCAGTGCAAGAACAGGTGGAGGAGCCAGTGCAAGAACAGGTGGAGGAGCCAGTGCAAGAACAGGTGGAGGAGCCAGTGCAAGAACAGGTGGAGGAGCCAGTGCAAGAACAGGTGGAGGAGCCAGTGCAAGAACAGGTGGAGGAGTCAGTGTAAGAACAGGTGGAGGAGCCATTGCAAGAACAGGTGGAGGAGTCAGTGCAAGAACAGGTGGAGGAGTCAGTGTAAGAACGGGTGGAGGAGTCAGTGTAAGAACAGGTGGAGGAGTCAGTGTAAGAACAGGTGGAGGAGCCAGTTCAAGGCCAGGTGGAGGAGCCAGTTCAAGGCCAGGTGGAGGAGCCAGTGCAAGAACAGGTGGAGGAGCCAGTGCAAGAACAGGTGGAGGAGCCAGTGCAAGAACAGGTGGAGGAGTCAGTGTAAGAACAGGTGGAGGAGCCAGTGCAAGAACAGGTGGAGGAGCCAGTGCAAGAACAGGTGGAGGAGCCAGTGCAAGAACAGGTGGAGGAGTCAGTGTAAGAAGGTATTAAGACAGGTGCAGGGGGGGGGCTTCTGCCCCCCCCTGCACCTGTCGTACTACCTCTGTTTGTGAGGAACGATCACCAGATTAGTGTCTCAACCTTACCTCTGACATGCCTGTGGCTGGTTTAGAGTCTTTAAATCGGGTCTGAGGACAGACTTCCTTGACTGCCTGATCAACCAAGCTCTTGTAGTAGATGGATGTGTCTTTGACAATGTTTATGTAATGTTGTCTAATCCTGCCTGTGACATTCGTGCTTTTCACTGGGCTCGTTCTACACTACCTACACCTTCAGTCGACAAGAATACTCGCTATCTAACCCAGGAGTGTTGACGCATCTATCTTTAAATCCGTGTATGGTGTACTCTTCCCTTCTTTCCTTACTATTTCTCATCATATACTCCAATCTTTCCATATTCCATCCCTTCTTTACTGCTCTTAGTGTCCCCGTGTACTTGTGCCTCAGTTTCAAACCTTCCTGGTTTACTGTGTATATGCCACGGAGTAAGCCTTAAGCATGTCGCCACCTCAGTTCATATCTTTGTCGACAGTCCTCTCCACAAGCCCATGTCTCCTCTTGCTCTACCTTCCTCTTAGGTCTTGAGGTAAAGTTTGTTCAGCCTTTCTTCATAGTTCTTGCCTCGAATAACTCAAGTGACAACTTGACATTCAAGTGACAAGTTAGCTAATACTAACAATCAGCCAATCCTGTAGCCAGTCAGCTAAGAGCATTGTTCCACTTACCCTCTTACTAGTCGCGTAATTATTCAATGATTGTTTATTAGATTCACTGAACTTGTGACCTCTTCCACTGTACTGCGACTTGTCACAAAAAATACTGGCTTCAATTTTACCCTTAATGGAATCTATTGGCTTTCCTGGCGTGGCTCTGATTGGGCTCAGCCAAGGTTGCTTGCAACTGCTCAATGACCCACTGATTGGCTGAGATCTACGACGCACTACCAATCAATGTCGTATTTTCTTTCGGCTCTAGACAGATTTTCTTTTCTCGCGATAATAATTTCCCCTTCAACTTAGGAATGTAGACTAGCTAGGCAGGAGTCTGACAGTACCATTTGAGCGCTGCGTGTATACATCGAGAGAATAACACGAACGGGAATATACACACACGAAAACGATGTAAACATGTAAGAACAAGCAAAACAAGAGGGTCCACCACAGCTTGACAAATAACGGTTAACCAGATTTGCAAGAAAGCGAGGGCTGGACGGATGTGCAGAAGTCAAAAGTGCATTCTGGCCAAACTAGTCACAATTACAAAACTTACTTACAACTAACCCCCCCCCTAAAAAAAAGTTTCCTCTTTTGTTAGGATAACTTTTATTTGACTTTGATCTACTATTTAAAAAAATAGACACTTTGTAAACATTCGTGGTCTATTCTTCAACCGACTAATATAAAAAAAACATTTCCAAAACTAAAGGTAGAAATTTTGAAGAGGAAACTGAGCCACTACTTGCATCAGATGCCATATCAGTCATTTTGCTCTTCAACTCCAAAGACTAAGGGACTAATTACCTCATCTTTTGTATATAATTCTACATTCTCCACATGATGTCTTTGTACTGATAAAGCCACTGGTTGCCGTATCGTCTACAATAAAGACACCCAGATGTTGCACAAGTGTCTTATTCTTCATGTTGTCTGTATTGTATACCATTTATGTGCATGTTGAATAGTTATTTATACCGAGAATATGCTCTTTATTAGTCTTTATAACAAGCATAACCTATATGAAAGCTTTTAACTTAGCAAGTGGTGCGCGTGTGTAATATTCTTGTATTTTTATTTAGGTCAAGAAAAGACTGAGAGGCGACCTGGTCTGGGACTGAACCACCAGAGTGATGATCCCCGGAACTATCCTCAGGAAAACACGTAGTCTCTTATCTTTTAAATTTATCATCGACCTCTCTCTCTCGTGTTTACGAGGACACTGACTTGTCTATGTTTTACTCCATTTGAGCCTTGTGTGCTTGCGCTTATTTGTTTGTGACATGTCTTCCTATGTTTATAGTATAAATACATCAAGGGAATAGGTCGACTGAAATATTTTCATCTCACTAATCCACTACTCCCATTCCTCAAGCCAGAAGGGAAGGAAGTATTTTTTTTAAATAACAAATTTAGATACGTAAGCAATGTGTTGTTACCCTATTCTATACGAGTTACATACTGGGAACAAAAGCTATGTCCCCCGGTCTTATTCTATCACAAAAGATGGATTTCATACAGTTAAAATCAGTCATCGTGAGCTAGGAGACTTTAGTAAGGCAATGAGAATATCGTCAGGTATTCCATAAAGGGTTCAGCAGCTAAGGAATCTTGCAAGATTTCTTTTTAGCAGAGTTGGAGTTATTATGACTTGGGGATTACCATCTCTCGGGACGGCCTATCCCATACACAGGAGAAATACTTTTATGAAGATATCTCTGTTAAAAGAGTCGCAACAAAATATTAGGAGAGAGTAAACTTGTATCTGTGAATGCAATAGGAATGCAGTTGGAAGCCTGGGTAGATCTAAAACTCAACAAACACACAAATATAGATAAGCACATTCGCGGAGCAATTTACAATGTAAACTGACTGACGTTGATGTAGTACGGTAGAAAGTCTTAGGTTTAGTTACAAGTACTGCTGGCTCTTCGGCACAGACACACGATCAACAAATTATATGTAAACAATGTGGTCTGCCTTATGGTCACACCTGAACATTTATGTGCGTGACTGTCCCACTTATGTGTCAAGCCAAGGTATCTTATTGGTGAAAATAATATTCCAGACATTTTAAGCAAATAACCTAAATTTGTCAGTAATATATGAAATATAAATGGTAAATACAGTATTTATCCTAATGTACTCCTGTTAACACCTATTTGGTGTTAACAGGCCTTTATTTGTATGTCAATGTTCTTGCACTACAGTCGACAGGATGGATACGGGGGCACTACAAACTAGCCACTAACGGCGAGAAAATCTAATCTTCATACACCATCCTTGTCCAATATTTGTACTACCAACAACAGCTGAAATTTTCGACACAGCCTTTAGTTAGAGCAAGTGTTGCCTCGCCACCCCCTGCCAACACTAGCACTCACGGAAGCGTCAACACCAGTTGCTTCCTCACTGCCCCTTGCCCCTGGTGACACCATTGTCCATTGAAACTTCACTATCTCTCACTTTCGCCCTCCTCATCCCTCGCATAAATAAATCGTTCCATCGAAAGTGATTTGGGCAACAGCTGGTGCCTCCACAAACGTGTGCAAAATCAAGTTGGGAAACCTTCTGTACCCTATCATATTCAGTAGTGGTCCCACGTCAAGGAGGATGACGGAAGATCGAGCCTTCACTGTATGACCTAACAAGGGTTTTCTACTAAACCATTTCATACATAAATTACACACACACACACATTATTATATATATATATATATATATATATATATATATATATATATATATATATATGTCGTGCCGAATAGGTAAAACTTGCAATTTTCGCTTAAATAGCAAAGCTCTTCTTGCCGAATAAGGGTGCGGTGGGGACAATACGGGAGCACTGTATTAACATCCGGGGTCCCAGACTATTCAACATCTTACCAGAAGATATCAGAAACACGGCTGGAACCAGTGTAGAAGCCTTCAAGAGGAAACTGGACAAATATCTTCACCAGGTGCCAGATCAACCAGGCTGTGATGGATATGTGGGGCAGCGGGCCTCCAGCAGCAACAGCCTGGTTGACCAGGCAAGCACCAGACGAGCCTGGCCCATGGCCGGGCTCAGAGAGTAGATACTCTCGAAACTCTTCAAAGGTATATCAAAGGTAAGCAAAAATTTGTGTATGCTATAATTTCGCAAAAATCATTCTGAACCTAACGAAAAAAATATATTTGATTATGTTTATTAAATTATTTTAAGCTTATCTAAAATATATTTAGTTGGATTGGGTTAAATTAAATTGCGCTTGTTATAATAAGGTTAAGTAAGTTTCCTAAGGTTCTTATTAATTTTTACATTAACATAAATGAAAAAATATATCTTTAAACGTATAAGAGAAAATTTTAGAAATGACTTAATTTTAAACGAGTTCTTGCTAATTGACCAGTTTTACCTATTCGGCACATTTGTGCGCGCGCGCGCGTGTATATATTGTGTGTGTGTGTGTGTATGTGTGCGCTCAAAACAACCACTGGGAGGGGAAAGTGAATGGTAGCTCTAGGCCTTTCGTGTTGCAATCAACACATCAGTTTGCAGTGTTGCAGAAAAGAGGTGGTGGTGCAAGTAAATACAATCACAGGGAAGGCAAAGGCGCGCCCTGGCCATGTCATCCACCTGACCAGTTGGGGAGGAAATCAAGTGTCAAGATGGAAGGTTTGTACACCTCTGATGACGTGGGGTCGGGATTACTGGGAGGAGACATCATGGGATTTGAGGTCCTAAGGATAATGGTGAAATGTGGGTAACGAGGATGATAGTGAGGAATGGGCAATGGGAAGAATGAAGATGAAAAACGGGTAATAAAGAGGAGAGGAGTCTGGGGAAGTATACATATGGTTGGTGCTGGTTGTTCTCCCATTGGAATAGTTTTCCTCGGAGGTTCTCCCATCACTTTCTCTAAACACAAATGCAGTTTACCACACTGCTATACCTGCAGAATCTTTGTCTCTTTTGTTGCACGTTGCATACAAAGCAGCATTCTGCACTCTGTGTAGGCTCCCGTTCTTTAAAAGCCATGAATAACCTGCCTTGCACCTAGTGCCCGCATCTCCTGCACTCTCTTATCACCTTTTCTTCTTTCCCCTTTCTTCCTAACTGATAACATTCCTCTTGAGGCTTGACAATAATGATGATCCAAGCCCTGTGTCTCTCTTCATCCTGGTTCTTGAAATTCCTCTCAGCTCACCTTTATTCTGGGTCTTTTTGTCTTCCTCCTCAAGCTTTCCAGCTATTACCCATTCGTCTCCACTTTCTCTGACCCAGTTCTCAATTTCTCCTTTTTAATCCTTGTAGGTCTCAGCTCCTTTATTTTTTTTTGTCCTTTTCTTCCACTCTTCACCTCATTTATCACTAAGTAATGTATCTGCTCTCTAATAAAGTTGCTGAATCATCGTTGTCCAACTTTCCAATGTTGTTCTATGATACTCCTGCACCTCCATCAACTTCCAATGTTGTTCTATGATACTCCTGCACCTCCACCAACTTCCAATGTTGTTCTATGATACTCCTGCACCTCCACCAACTTCCAATGTTGTTCTATGATACTCCTGCACCTCCACCAACTTCCAATGTTGTTCTATGATACTCCTGCACCTCCACCAACTTCCAATGTTGTTCTATGATACTCTTGCACCTCCACCAACTTCCAATGTTGTTCTATGATACTAATGCACCTCCACCAACTTACAATGTTGTTCTATGATACTCCTGCACCTCCACCAACTTCCAATGTTGTTCTATGATACTCCTGCACCTCCACCAACTTCCAATGTTGTTCTATATACTCTGCACCTCCACCAACTTACAATGTTGTTCTATGATACTCCTGCCTCCACCAACTTACAATGTTGTTCTATGATACTCCTGCACCTCCACCAACTTACAATGTTGTTCTATGATACTCCTGCACCTCCACCAACTTCCAATGTTGTTCTATGATACTCCTGCACCTCCATCAACTTCCAATGTTGTTCTATGATGCTCCTGCACCTCCACCAACTTCAAATGTTGTTCTATGATACTCCTGCACCTCCACCAACTTTCAATGTTGTTCTATGATACTCCTGCACCTCCACCAACTTACAATGTTGTTCTATGATACTCCTGCACCTCCACCAACTTACAATGTTGTTCTATGATACTCCTGCACCTCCACCAACTTCCAATGTTGTTCTATGATACTCCTGCACCTCCACCAACTTCCAATGTTGTTCTATGATACTCCTGCACCTCCACCAACTTCCAATGTTGTTCTATGATACTCCTGCACCTCCACCAACTTACAATGTTGTTCTATGATACTCCTGCACCACCACCAACTTCCAATGTTGTTCTATGATACTCCTGCACCTCCACCAACTTACAATGTTGTTCTATGATACTCCTGCACCTCCACCAACTTACAATGTTGTTCTATGATACTCCTGCACCTCCACCAACTTCCAATGTTGTTCTATGATACTCCTGCACCTCCACCAACTTACAATGTTGTTCTATGATACTCCTGCACCTCCACCAACTTCCAATGTTGTTCTATGATACTCCTGCACCTCCACCAACTTACAATGTTGTTCTATGATACTCCTGCACCTCCACCAACTTCCAATGTTGTTCTATGATACTCCTGCACCTCCACCAACTTACAATGTTGTTCTATGATACTCCTGCACCTCCACCAACTTACAATGTTGTTCTATGATACTCCTGCACCTCCACCAACTTACAATGTTGTTCTATGATACTCCTGCACCTCCACCAACTTACAATGTTGTTCTATGATACTCCTGCACCTCCACCAACTTACAATGTTGTTCTATGATACTCCTGCACCTCCACCAACTTACAATGTTGTTCTATGATACTCCTGCACCTCCACCAACTTTCAATGTTGTTCTATGATACTCCTGCACCTCCACCAACTTTCAATGTTGTTCTATGATACTCCTGCACCTCCACCAACTTACAATGTTGTTCTATGATACTCCTGCACCTCCACCAACTTACAATGTTGTTCTATGATACTCCTGCACCTCCACCAACTTACAATGTTGTTCTATGATACTCCTGCACCTCCACCAACTTACAATGTTGTTCTATGATACTCCTGCACCTCCACCAACTTACAATGTTGTTCTATGATACTCCTGCACCTCCACCAACTTACAATGTTGTTCTATGATACTCCTGCACCTCCACCAACTTACAATGTTGTTCTATGATACTCCTGCACCTCCACCAACTTACAATGTTGTTCTATGATACTCCTGCACCTCCACCAACTTACAATGTTGTTCTATGATACTCCTGCACCTCCACCAACTTACAATGTTGTTCTATGATACTCCTGCACCTCCACCAACTTCAATGTTGTTCTATGATACTCCTGCACCTCCACCAACTTACAATGTTGTTCTATGATACTCCTGCACCTCCACCAACTTACAATGTTGTTCTATGATACTCCTGCACCTCCACCAACTTACAATGTTGTTCTATGATACTCCTGCACCTCCACCAACTTACAATGTTGTTCTATGATACTCCTGCACCTCCACACACTTACAATGTTGTTCTATGATACTCCTGCACCTCCACCAACTTCCAATGTTGTTCTATGATACTCCTGCACCTCCACCAACTTTACAATGTTGTTCTATGATACTCCTGCACCTCCACCAACTTACAATGTTGTTCTATGATACTCCTGCACCTCCACCAACTTCCAATGTTGTTCTATGATACTCCTGCACCTCCACCAACTTCCAATGTTGTTCTATGATACTCCTGCACCTCCACCAACTTCCAATGTTGTTCTATGATACTCCTGCACCTCCACCAACTTCCAATGTTGTTCTATGATACTCCTGCACCTCCACCAACTTCCAATGTTGTTCTATGATGCTCCTGCACCTCCACCAACTTCCAATGTTGTTCTATGATACTCCTGCACCTCCACCAACTTACAATGTTGTTCTATGATACTCCTGCACCTCCACCAACTTACAATGTTGTTCTATGATACTCCTGCACCTCCACCAACTTCCAATGTTGTTCTATGATGCTCCTGCACCTCCACCAACTTCCAATGTTGTTCTATGATACTCCTGCACCTCCACCAACTTACAATGTTGTTCTATGATACTCCTGCACCTCCACCAACTTCCAATGTTGTTCTATGATACTCCTGCACCTCCACCAACTTACAATGTTGTTCTATGATGCTCCTGCACCTCCACCAACTTACAATGTTGTTCTATGATACTCCTGCACCTCCACCAACTTACAATGTTGTTCTATGATGCTCCTGCACCTCCACCAACTTCCAATGTTGTTCTATGATGCTCCTGCACCTCCACCAACTTCCAATGTGTTCTATGATACTCCTGCACCTCCACCAACTTACAATGTTGTTCTATGATCTCTGCACCTCCACCAACTTCCAATGTTGTTCTATGATACTCCTGCACCTCCACCAAGTTACAATGTTGTTCTATGATGCTCCTGCACCTCCACCAACTTACAATGTTGTTCTATGATCTCCTGCACCTCCACCAACTTACAATGTTGTTCTATGATGCTCCTGCACCTCCACCAACTTACAATGTTGTTCTATGATGCTCCTGCACCTCCACCAACTTTAAACTTATGCACCAGACTTGCAGTTATCATTGTCTCTCTGCCCACTCTCCTACTAGCTACCTTATATCCCCCTTCCTGCACTATCTTATCCAGTGTATGCTGGCTAGGCACTAGTGGGGCTACTGGCTCTCTTCCAACCCTTACCTTTCACAACTCTAGGAATAACGTGTGCCCTTCACACACCCTTCTTTGTTGACACGGCTAAGGTTTTCCCTTCCTCTCCTGACCCTGGCCAACTGATGCTGGTAAAGAGCGCTTCAACCAAGCAAGGTGAGTCACCCTTCCCTTCCCTGGATTATACATGGTTACCCTCTCATTCCCCATCCCTTACACCTTCCGAACTTCTCAAAGTAATCATAGCGGACTGAGTTTACACATTGTATTAACCTGATAGAGCCACAATCGCCTCAAATCATACAACGGATGGAAGTCACTTGCCATGGGTTCGATCCCCACCCGTTCTGTGATTTGTTTGCAATCGTGTTATAGCGATTCCTTAAGTCACACTAGTTTCTCTCGTCTTACAATGACTAATATACAACTTTTGACTTTCCTTGCCTTTTGCTACTTTGTATTGATTTCACTGTTTTGAATTTATCGTCACTGCTCTTCTGTGCATACCACCAATACCACCTTATTATACTTGCTTTATTTTCCTACAAGTTATTTACTAAGATTCCCTTAATTTTTCCCTAAAGTATTAGTACTTTCCCTGTCAGACCCGGCGCTAGCAAACATGCAAGCCTCTCGGTTCTGTCCGCATATTCGTCCATCTGTGTTTGGGAGGATTGAGTCTTGGCTCCTGGACCCACCTCATAAGCGTCATCGACAGACATTACTGGCTTCTGACCTCTTAAACCCCATCATACCTACTCCGGAAACTCTGTACTCTTCTCCACGACACACCCCAAAGGTTATTGAAGGAGGTAAACCAAGAGGAGCACACTACTAGGGAGAGGGGATGGGGTAGGAGTAAAGGGAACACCTGCCAATTTATCAGGTGAGAATAATGGGCTCCAGACGGGTTACCTGTGTGAGTCACGCCAGCAGACGGCACAAACCAACGGCAGCTGCCCGCCCAATTGTAAACACTAAGGAGAGAGCTGTGGTGCAGGGAATGGTGCTGGTAGTGGCGTAGTGGTGCAGGGAATGGTGCTGGTAGCTGCGTAGTGGTGCAGGGAATGGTGCTGGTAGTGGCGTAGTGGTGCAGGGAATGGTGCTGGTAGCTGCGTAGTGGTGCAGGGAATGGTGCTGGTAGCTGCGTAGTGGTGCAGGGAATGGTGCTGGTAGCTGCGTAGTGGTGAAGGGAATGGTGCTGGTAGCTGCGTAGTGGTGCAGGGAATGGTGCTGGTAGCTGCGTAGTGGTGCGAGGGAATGGTGCTGGTAGCTGCGTAGTGGTGAGGGAATGGTGCTGGTAGCTGCGTAGTGGTGCAGGGAATGGTGCTGGTAGCTGCGTAGTGGTGCAGGGAATGGTGCTGGTAGCTGCGTAGTGGTGCAGGGAATGGTGCGGTAGTGCGTAGTGGTGCAGGGAATGGTGCGTAGCTGCGTAGTGGTGCAGGGAATGGTGCTGGTAGCTGCGTAGTGGTGCAGGGAATGGTGCTGGTAGCTGCGTAGTGGTGCAGGGAATGGTGCTGGTAGCTGCGTAGTGGTGCGAGTGGAATGGTGCGAATGGTTAGCTGCGTAGTGGTGCAGGGAATGGTGCTGGTAGCTGCGTAGTGGTGCAGGGAATGGTGCTGGTAGCTGCGTAGTGGTGCAGGGAATGGTGCTGGTAGCTGCGTAGTGGTGCAGGGAATGGTGCTGGTAGCTGCGTAGTGGTGCAGGGAATGGTGCTGGTAGCTGCGTAGTGGTGCAGGGAATGGTGCTGGTAGCTGCGTAGTGGTGCAGGGAATGGTGCTGGTAGCTGCGTAGTGGTGCAGGGAATGGTGCTGGTAGCTGCGTAGTGGTGCAGGGAATGGTGCTGGTAGCATGCGTGTGGTGCAGGGAATGGTGCTGGTAGCTGCGTAGTGGTGCAGGGAATGGTGCTGGTAGCTGCGTAGTGGTGCAGGGAATGGTGCTGAGATGGCGGATGCGTAGTGGTGCAGGGAATGGTGCTGGTAGCTGCGTAGTGGTGCAGGGAATGGTGCTGGTAGCTGCGTAGTGGTGCAGGGAATGGTGCTGGTAGCTGCGTAGTGGTGCAGGGAATGGTGCTGGTAGCTGCGTAGTGGTGCAGGGAATGGTGCTGGTAGCTGCGTAGTGGTGCAGGGAATGGTGCTGGTAGCTGCGTAGTGGTGCAGGGAATGGTGCTGGTAGCTGCGTAGTGGTGCAGGGAATGGTGCTGGTAGCTGCGTAGTGGTGCAGGGAATGGTGCTGGTAGCTGCGTAGTGGTGCAGGGAATGGTGCTGGTAGCTGCGTAGTGGTGCAGGGAATGGTGCTGGTAGCTGCGTAGTGGTGCAGGGAATGGTGCTGGTAGCTAGTGGCAGGTGAATGGTGCTGGTAGCTGCGTAGTGGTGCAGGGAATGGTGCTGGTAGCTGCGTAGTGGTGCAGGGAATGGTGCTGGTAGCTGCGTAGTGGTGCAGGGAATGGTGCTGGTAGCTGCGTAGTGGTGCAGGGAATGGTGCTGGTAGCTGCGTAGTGGTGCAGGGAATGGTGCTGGTAGTGCGTAGTGTGCAGGAATGGTGCTGGTAGCGCGTAGTGGTGCAAGGGAATGGTGCTGGTAGCTGCGTAGTGGTGCAGGGAATGGTGCTGGTAGCTGCGTAGTGGTGCAGGGAATGGTGCTGGTAGCTGCGTAGTGGTGCAGGGAATGGTGCTGGTAGCTGCGTAGTGGTGCAGGGAATGGTGCTGGTAGTGCGTAGTGGTGCAGGAATGGTGCTGGTAGCTGCGTAGTGGTGCAGGGAATGGTGCTGGTAGCTGCGTAGTGGTGCAGGGAATGGTGCTGGTAGCTGCGTAGTGGTGCAGGGAATGGTGCTGGTAGCTGCGTAGGGTGAGGGAATGGTGCTGGTAGTGGTAGTGGTGAAGGAATGGTGCTGGTAGCTGCGTAGTGGTGAGGGAATGGTGCTGGTAGCTGCGTAGTGGTGAAGGGAATGGTGCTGGTAGCTGCGTAGTGGTGAAGGGAATGGTGCTGGTAGCTGCGTAGTGGTGCAGGGAATGGTGCTGGTAGCTGCGTAGTGGTGCAGGGAATGGTGCTGGTAGCTGCGTAGTGGTGAAGGGAATGGTGCTGGTAGCTGCGTAGTGGTGAAGGAATGGTGCTGGTAGCTGCGTAGTGGTGCAGGGAATGGTGCTGGTAGCTGCGTAGTGGTGAAGGGAATGGTGCTGGTAGTTGCGTAGTGGTGAAGGGAATGGTGCTGGTAGCTGCGTAGTGGTGCAGGGAATGGTGCTGGTAGCTGCGTAGTGGTGAAGGGAATGGTGCTGGTAGCTGCGTAGTGGTGAAGGGAATGGTGCTGGTAGCTGCGTAGTGGTGCAGGGAATGGTGCTGGTAGCTGCGTAGTGGTGAAGGGAATGGTGCTGGTAGCTGCGTAGTGGTGAAGGGAATGGTGCTGGTAGCTGCGTAGTGGTGAAGGGAATGGTGCTGGTAGCTGCGTAGTGGTGCAGGGAATGGTGCTAGTAGCTGCGTAGTGGTGCAGGGAATGGTGCTGGTAGTGGCGCAGTGGTGTAAGCATTGGCGCGCACAGTGATGTAGGGGCTGAGACATTGGGGCAGGCAGTAGTAGTAGCGAGGGCATTCGTAGTAGTAGTAGTGAGGGCATTGGGACCGGTAGTAATAGGGCACTGGGACAGGTAGTAATAGGGCACTGGTACAGGTGGTAGTGAGGGCATTGGGACAGGTAGTAGTAGTAGTAGTAAAGGCACTGGTACAGGTAGCATGAGGGCACTGGTACACGTAGTATGAGGGCACTGGTACAGGTAGCATGAGGGCACTGGTACAGGTAGCATGAGGGCACTGGTACAGGTAGCATGAGGGCACTGGTACAGGTAGCATGAGGGCACTGGTACAGGTAGCATGAGGGCACTGGTACAGGTAATGGTCCAAGGAGTGACCCACAAAACAGTATCATACACAGTGTGATACTGTTTCAATGTCGAATAAAATATTCTATCTAATTATCAGAGTTGTACGGCTGCTGACATCCTGTGTATGTGTTGTTGAAGGCTTTCCCTCTCATGTAGAGGTTATACTCAACCTGCGTATACCTTTACCTTTACCTTTGAAGAGTTTCGAGAGTTTATCTACTCTCTGAGCCCGGCCATGGGCCAGGCTCGTCTGGTGCTTGCCTGGTCAACCAGGCTGTTGCTGCTGGAGACCCGCTGCCCCACATATCCATCACAGCCTGGTTGATCTGGCACCCGATGAAGATACTTGTCCAGTTTCCTCTTGAAGGCTTCTACACTGGTTCCAGCCTGTGGCACTTTACTGCATATTATAAGCAGATCTTGCATATATTTACTCTTGGAGGATTCTCCACTCCAGATGACACCCGAATCTGTATGACAGTGTCCACCGTTGAAGACACTGCAAGACTCCAAGCAGACAAACCAAATCTTTAAATGGGCTGCAGAAAACAATATGAAGTTCAATGATGAGAAATTTCAATTACTCAGATACGGAAAACGTGAAGAAATTAAAATCTCATCGGAGTACAAAACTAATTCCAACCACACAATAGAGCGAAAAACTAATGTCAAAGACCTGGGAGTGATCATGTCAGAGGATCTCACCTTCAAGGACCATAACACCGTAGCAATTGCATCTGCTAGAAAAATGACAGGATGGATAATGAGAACCTTCAAAACAAGGGATGCCAAGCCCATGTTGACACTTTACAGATCGCTTGTTCTATCTAGGCTGGAATATTGCTGCACACTAACTGCACCTTTCAAGGCGGGTGAAATTGCTGACCTTGAAAATGTGCAGAGAACCCTCACGGCACACATAACTGCGATAAACCACCTCAATTACTGGGAACGCTTGAAGTTCCTAAACCTGTACTCTAGAACGCAGGCGGGAGAGATACATTATTATATACACATGGAAAATTCTCGAGGGATTAGTACCAAACTTGCACACGAACATCACTCCCTACGAAAGCAAAAGACTCGGCAGGCGATGTAACATCCCCCCAATGAAGAGCAGGGGTGCCACTAGCACGTTGAGGGACAACACAATAAGTGTCAGAGGCCCAAGATTGTTCAACTGCCTCCCAGCATACATCAGGGGATTACCAACAAGCCCCTGGCTGTCTTCAAGCAGGCACTGGACAGGCACCTAAAGTCGGTACCTGACCAGCCAGGTTGTGGCTCGTACGTTGGACTGCGTGCGGCCAGCAGTAACATCCTGGTTGATCAGGCTCTGGTCCAACAGGAGGCCTGGTCACAGACCGGGCCGCAGGGGCGTTGACCCCTGGAATTCTCTCCAGGTAAACTCCAGGTAGTGGTTATAGCCTGCTTGTAGCAATATGGTACAGCAATTACACGTTATAAGGTCTTGTATATATGCTCCAGGAGGATTCTCCACTCTTAATAGTGGTTACAGTCTGCCTGTAGCAAGATGCTACATATAGACTGTAATGTGCGTACAATTACAACTAGCGAAGCTACATAAACTGTTACAAAAATATATGTAATACCGACCAATGAGTAAAAGACACTTATGCAGAGTAAGGTAACTTTATAAAGGTTAGGCTTTACCCACCATGGTCTTGTTATTATGATTGATAAAGCCCCTGGAGGGCGCAACACTGAAGATACCTCACGTTGCATAAGTGTCTCCTTCATACACAGCCGGACGGCTTATGTCTGCCAGCCTGGGAGAGGGGGGGTGAGGGAGCAGGGAAAGGTGAAGAGGGAGGAGGGGGAGGGGAAGATGGAGGGAGAGGAGAAGGGAGGGACAGGGGAAGAGGGAGGAGGGAGAGGGAGGGACATGGGAAGAGGGAGGAGGGAGGGAGGAGGGAGGAGGGAGGAGGGAGAGGGAGGAGGGAGAGGAGGAGGGAGAGGGAGAGAGGGAAGAGGGAGGAGGGAGAGGGGAAGATGGAGAAAGGGAGAGGAGATGGAGGAAGGGAGAGGGGAGGAGGGACGAGGGAGGAGGGGAAGAGGGAGGAGGGGAAGAGGGAGGAGGGGAAGAGGGAGGAGGGGAAGAGGGAGGAGGGGGACATGGTCTTCGCTTAAGTAATTGGAAACCACACGCTTGTTGTTTTAAGTTAGAGAACGCCTTGCATATGCACTTATTAAAATTAAACAAGATTTACCTCAAATGAGCTTTTAATAATAATAATAATAATAATAATATTATATTAATGTTTACAAGGGAACTAAACAAATAATGATCATCAAAATGAACTTTTAATTATTATTAGTAGTAGTAGCAGTATTTTCAGGGAAGAGCGCTAAACCAGTCATTATCAAACTGAGCCTGGGGTAATGGGAAACAATCAGGTTTGATCCAAGGGAGGATAGATTCAATTCCTTTGATCAAGAGTCCCTCGCCGGTATGAAGGCACCTGCGAGGTTAATGTGACAACATTACCTCCCAAACATTTCGAAAACTTGAGTACAAAAACGAGGTAGTGTGTGTGTGTCCGTCTGAGTGTGACCCTCTGAGTGTGACCCTCTGAGTGTGACCCTCTGAGTGTGACCCTCTGAGTGTGACCCTCTGAGTGTGACCCTCTGAGTGTGACCCTCTGAGTGTGTCCGTCTGAGTGACCTCTAATGTGACCTCTGAGTGTGACCTCTGAGTGTGACCTCTGAGTGTGACCTCTGAGTGTGACCCTCTGAGTGTGTCCGTCTGAGTGACCCTCTGAGTGTGACCCTCTGAGTGTGACCCTCTGAGTGTGACCCTCTGAGTGTGACCCTCTGAGTGTGTCCGTCTGAGTGTGTCCGTCTGAGTGACCCTCTAAGTGTGACCCTCTGAGTTTGACCCTCTGAGTGTGTCCGTCTGAGTGTGTCCGTCTGAGTGTGTCCGTCTGAGTGTGACCCTCTGAGTGTGACCGTCGCACACGGCAGCCCTCAACACCTTAAACCTAAACCCTAATCTATTAAAACTTTAATACCTCAATATAACAACTCACTCTTTTATTAAAAAAAAAAAACAATGCAGAATTAGAATTGTGATTCCTTTTTCAATGTAAATCTTGCAATATCTCAATACTATGTAATTAAGAATATGTTTGGATAGGGACAAAATGCACGGTACCAACAAGTGATGAAGAGAGACACCTGCAAAGAAAGTTAATGAGACGTTTAGCCCGTGAACAGGCTTCTGCAATCCTTCACTGACTGAAGAAGCTTGTTCCAACGTTTTATTTTCACCATACCAAGCAGAAGTTGAATTTGTTTAAACTATGTACACTACACTTGCAGAAAATTGCTATATTCTCTGGAGAAACAGACCTCTTCTCCAGAAAGTCAACAGAGTATTGCTGTACTCTCTACCACAACTACTAAACAGTTCATACATAAAGCCTCACGCTAACACATACAAATTTGTGGTCTACATCACCCCATGTGGGGACACAAGCACAGCTGAGTCTACACCATCCCATGTGGGGACACAAGCACAGCTGAGTCTACACCATCCCATGTGGGGACACAAGCACAGCTGAGTCTACACCATCCCATGTGGGGACACAAGCACAGCTGAGTCTACACCATCCCATGTGGGGACACAAGCACAGCTGAGTCTACACCATCCCATGTGGGGACACAAGCACAGCTGAGTCTACACCATCCCATGTTTGGAAACTAGACACACTGAGTCTACACATCCCATGGGACACAAGCACAGCTGAGTCTACACCATCCTACATGGGACACATACACAGCTGAGTCTACACCATCCCATGTGGGGACACAAGCACAGCTGAGTCTACACCATCCCATGTGGGGACACAAGCACAGCTGAGTCTACACCATCCCATGTGGGGACACAAGCACAGCTGAGTCTACACCATCCCATGTGGGGACACAAGCACAGCTGAGTCTACACCATCCCATGTGGGGACACAAGCACAGCTGAGTCTACACCATCCCATGTGGGGACACAAGCACAGCTGAGTCTACAGCATCCCATGTGGGGACACAAGCACAGCTGAGTCTACAGCATCCCATGTGGGGACACAAGCACAGCTGAGTCTACACCATCCCATGTGGGGACACAAGCACAGCTGAGTCTACAGCATCCCATGTGGGGACACAAGCACAGCTGAGTCTACACCATCCCATGTGGGGGACACAAGCACAGCTGAGTCTACACCATCCCATGTGGGGACACAAGCACAGCTGAGTCTACACCATCCCATGTGGGGACACAAGCACAGCTGAGTCTACACCATCCCATGTGGGGACACAAGCACAGCTGAGTCTACAGCATCCCATGTGGGGACACAAGCACAGCTGAGTCTACAGCATCCCATGTGGGGACACAAGCACAGCTGAGTCTACAGCATCCCATGTGGGACACAAGCACAGCTGAGTTTACAGCATCCCATGTGGGGACACAAGCACAGCTGAGTCTACAGCATCCCATGTGGGACACAAACATAGCTGAGTCTACAGCATCCCATGTGGGAACAAGCACAGCTGGAGTCTCCAGTATCCCTTGTGAAGCAAACTCAGCTGGAGTCTACAGTATCCCATGGAGGTAAAATAGCTAGAGATTTGAAGACTAAAGAAACACAAGTATGCAAACATGGTTGATGAACTGCAGCACACACTTCCACATCATGAACTAGGATGTGGCACATTTTACATACCAAGAAAGTGATAATTTCAAGCGAAGATGTCTCGAGGCTGCCACTAGAATCCTGTATTTTGCTCTGATAACAGTAAAATAAAGAATTCTACGTACTTGGAGTGTTCTGAGGGCCAACGCCCCTGCTAACTGGACCCAGACCACACTTTTTCCAAAACCAATTGCACATGTCCTTTAATCAACATAGAAAACACAAAATGCCTGACCCTCGGAATCAGATCTCAGCCAGTTCTGCTTGATCGACTGACCAGGACCTCATCTTTGCTTGGTATCACCTAATCTTCTATGCTGCGTAAGTAGTTGATTTTGTTTCTTGTATTTGTTAAGTTGATAAAGTTTCTTTGGTGTGTGTGTCATTCTTCCACATTTGTCAGCCTACAGCCATTATTCTGAATAGCTGAACACATGCTTGTTTGGTGGTGCAGTAAATTGGACTGAACACTGATCAAAGAACAAATGAAAACTATACGAGGAAAAAAAAAAGGCAAAATAGTCTGAATTCTTGTGTATTTGTATTTTTATAGTCGAGCTGTATGATATACGAAGTACGAAAGCCGTTGGGCTATTCTATGCTTTTAAAGTAAAAAGTTGCGTATCTTAAATAATTTACCGCCATCATTAAATTTTTTAGTTATCTTAATTAGCTACTATCAATACCAATTTGCTGCTACAAGGACTAATTTACGGTCATTACAGATATTATCACAATCTAATTAAAACTAATTTATGCCTGCCCTTGATATTAACGCAGAGGTTCCAACTCCATTTGCTGGCTACGAGATAAAATGTTTCTAAATATCCCATCTCTTTGTGGTGTTTTAACATATTAAAACCTCTCGAAGTGACAACAATGAAAGTGTCCTCCTGTTAGATTAAACGCCGTTAGCCTCTTGCAGAGCATACCTCACTGTATTCCTGCATACCTGGTTCTGTGTATTGAAGAATAAATCACACACACAAACACTTACAAGCTTGCCTACATATATTTCAATATGCAGACTGGTCTTAAAGGTTATCACGAAGGCGCTGATATTCAGTTCGGTGGCCATAATGGATATGCTGACTCATCACTTCCTGTTTTAGTGGCCATGTAAACACGGGTTTAGTGGCCATGTAAACACCGATATCGTAAAAACCTATCCCAGCCTAACATGTTGCTACCCTTTGCTTTCTCGCTGTTTTCATCCTTACAATAAAGCGAAAAATAGGAGACTGAAAATACGGGTATGGTGTTAATGTTGCAAGACAAGATTTAAGACAAACAACCTGTACAATAGTGTAAGTAAGTAAGTTTATTCAGGTATACACAAATACAGTTACATAGATTATCATACATATCACCATATGTGTAGAAAACCTAGGATAACCCAAAAAAGTCAGACGGAGTGACTTATTTCCATTGGGGTCCATTTAATACCTTAATATTATACACTGTAGGAGATATATGTTGTTATACTATAAAGAATATATACTAGGAATAAGGTAAAAAGAGTTATTTACATTTACATGTATGTTAAATTCCTCGGGTGTCTTAAGGTATATAGTAAGAATTATGGTTGTGAATCAGCTTGTACACCCGACTACGTCTGTTTAGGACGGCTGGTCCAGGAAGATGCATATACTACAATGCATTTACAGCCGATGTTATCTATTAGCAGACGGAGGATTAAGCTTCCACCACTCCTTGTGATGAAAGACCTACACGGGTTTAGAACATAAAAACGAAACCAGATGTGTGAATATTGTCGTAACCCACACAAAAGCCGAGTATTCTAACATATTTTGAGTCATATTATAGCCAATTTAGGAGCTAACCCTGCAAGATTAATTGAACGCTACATCTTATATCAGAACACTGTCATAACTTACAAAAGCTAAATATTCTTAAGCATCTTGTACCTTCATCAATCTTCTTGGTCATATTACCCGATTATTCATTATGAATTTGAGTGATGATAAATTTAATAAACTGTTTATGAGGACATCTTACATCTTTTACGAGGCTCAGAGCTCAATCCTGCCATCCAGGAAGGTGAGCAAGGTGACCTTTGCTCAGTGCACAGTCAGCCACAATAACAGTCACCTCAGGTGGGCAATGTTTTATACATACACACCTGTTTCTCTATATACATACCCGTGTATCTATGAAAACCTGTATAAACTATGTATACAATATATATATATATATATATATATATATATATATATATATATATATATACATACATACGTATGTTTGCGACTAGAAAATAAGTTAGTTGAATAAACACCTGCGCAAACTTAATCTCTGTCAATCAATTAATGTGACGGAGGCTGTGAAACCCACACACCTCCCCCCACACAGTTTAACTCTCGTGCTTGTAATTACCTAATGTGCAGCCACTCTTCAAATGATTACTAGTTCCGCAACCATTTACCATCCTTGCTTGGTACTGAAAGTATATGAGTACTTTGAGTACGAAGGAGAGTACCTGAGACGAAGGAGAGTTCATAGGGGTGGAGGTATTTTTGACTGTCGGGAGAAATAGCTTAGAAATTTAGAAGAAATTCTCCTTTGTGTAGGTCGCTTTCGGTCTTTTGACTCGTACCCTCTAATGGCTCAACAGTAAGAGGATTTCCCATTTCCATGCCTTGTTTTTGAGCATAGTATTTACCTTCAGTCAAAATTAAAATTAATGCTATACATTCAGACCTGCTCTATACAGAGGTCAAACATGTAAAGTGTTTCATAGCCCACTGAGTGCATGGTTTTAATTAACAAGTATTCCCCTGTAACCTGTATTAAAGTTGGCACTAAAATATCGCGCTCAACCTGGCAACAATTACCGCCTGTTGAGTAACTCTTTGTAGCAGAAAATTCTTCAGGTACACCTCACCACATTAAAATTTACATTCAAAAAATAAATTAAATCTTTTATTTTACACACAACCTAGTTGCTAATTACTTCTTTCTTACGAATGAGCAACAAGCTTTATCATTTTCATAACATTCATAATAACACTAACCAGAGATAAAATTAGCAAGGTACAAGACAAAAACTACATTTACAAACAACATTTTCAAAAAGCCAAGTGAAAACATTAAGTTCAAAGATTACAAACTTTAAAGTGTTTAAGTAAGGGAGTAATGAAGAGCTGTAAACTGTCCCAGGACACAGAACGCAGGTAAACCACATCACAGAACGCAGGTAAACCACATCACAGAACGAAGGTAAACCACATCACAGAACGCAGGTAAACCACATCACAGAACGCAGGTAAACCACATCATAGAACATAAACAATAAATAAAATACTTGGGAAGAATTATGTCAAAGAATGTATCAACTGGAAAACAAGAAAACTGAAGCAAAGCTTCAAAATGATTGGTGGATTATGTAAACTTTCAAAATAAGTTTCGAGTTTCACTACTCTCGGAGCGGCTCGTCTGGTGATTGCCTGGTTAACCGGGTTGTTGCTGCTGGAGGCCCGCTGCCCCACATATCCATCACAGCTTAGTTGATCTGATGGTACTTTTCAAATCACTTATGCTCTAACGACTAAAATATTGTCTTATGCTCACACTGCCTTTAAAGGCAGGAGAAAGCGAGGCTGGAAAACGTACACAAGTCGTACATATACTGTCAACACTTGTAGTGTTCTCTCTGGAACGGACGATTAACTTGTTAGGTTAGGTAAGGTTCGTCAGGAAAAAGGACTAAGTGTTTCCTGACGCGGGTCTTAGTCAGATGACCCACCGTTAGAGCTTTTGGTTATCTGACCGAGGCCTTCCGCTGGGTTGCCGGTCCACCCCTTTAAAAATTATGTTCAGTTACAACCATTTCTTAACTGGTAAAATAAATGGGAGGTACATGAGGTACTGGTCCCTAACCTGCACATTGCTATAATTTACTCGAGTGTGGAATAAACCCAGTATTTACTCAAGAGATCTGAAGATGAAGGTGTATTATTCACAGAACATATAATACCAACCAACGGTAGATGCTCAGCCCTCAGACACCTGCTACCCCTCACATTTTGACTCCTACATAATAGTTGAAGGTCAGTGTAAAGTCGAGTTACCTCAAGTAATGAGGTGAACTTCCCGATGTAATATATTGTGTTAGAAAGTTAAGTTGCTACGAGATGAACAAGAGAAGGCCACCCAACACTCGCTACACACTGTCTTACACTACGAGATGAACAAGAGTAGGCCACCGAACACTCGCTACACACTGTCTTACACTACGAGATGAACAAGAGTAAGCCACCCAACACTCGCTACACACTGTCTTACACTACGAGATGAACAAGAGTAGGCCACCCAACACTCGCTACACACTATGTCTTACACTACGAGATGAACAAGAGTAGGCCACCCAACACTCGCTACACACTATGTCTTACACTACGAGATGAACAGGAGTAGGCACCCAACACTCGCACACACTATGTTTACACTACGAGATGAACAAGAGTAGGCCACCCAACACTCGCTACACACTATGTTTTACACTACGAGATGAACAAGAGTAGGCCACCCAACACTCGCACACACTATGTCTTACACTACGAGATGAACAAGAGTAGGCCACCCAACACTCGCACACACTATGTCTTACACTACGAGATGAACAAGAGTAGGCCACCCAACACTCGCACACACTGTCTTACACTGAGATGAACAAGAGAGGCCACCCAACACTCGCACACACTATGTCTTACACTACGAGATGAACAAGAGTAGGCCACCCAACACTCGCTACACACTATGTCTTACACTACGAGATGAACAAGAGTAGGCCACCCAACACTCGCGACACACTGTCTTACACTACGAGATGAACAAGAGAAGGCCACCCAACACTCGCTACACACTATGTCTTACACTACGAGATGAACAAGAGTAGGCCACCCAACACTCGCGACACACTGTCTTACACTACGAGATGAACAAGAGAAGGCCACCCAACACTCGCTACACACTATGTCTTACACTACGAGATGAACAAGAGTTGGCCACCCAACCCTCGCTACACACTATGTCTTACACTACGAGATGAACAAGAGTTGGCCACCCAACACTCGCGACACACTGTCTTACACTACGAGATGAACAAGAGTAGGCCACCCAATACTCGCTACACACTATGTCTTACACTACGAGATGAACAAGAGTTGGCCACCCAACACTCGCTACACACTATGTCTTACACTACGAGATAACAAGAGTGGCCACCCAACACTCGCTACACACTATGTCTTACACTACGAGATGAACAAGAGTAGGCCACCCAACACTCGCTACACACTATGTCTTACACTACGAGATGAACAAGAGTAGGCCACCCAACACTCGCTACACACTATGTCTTACACTACGAGATGAACAAGAGTAGGCCACCCAACACTCCACACACTCGTCTACACTACGAGATGAACAAGAGTAGCCACCCAACACTCTACACACTGTCTTACACTACGAGATGAACAAGAGTAGGCCACCCAACACTCGCTACACACTATGTCTTACACTACGAGATGAACAAGAGTAGGCCACCCAACACTCGCTACACACTATGTCTTACACTACGAGATGAACAAGAGTAGGCCACCCAACACTCGCTACACAGTCTTACACTACGAGATGAACAAGAGTAGGCCACCCAACACTCGCTACACACTGTCTTACACTACGAGATGAACAAGAGTAGGCCACCCAACACTCGCTACACACTGTCTTACACTACGAGATGAACAAGAGTAGGCCACCCAACACTCGCTACACACTATGTCTTACACTACTAGATGAACAAGAGTAGGCCACCCAACACTCGCTACACACTGTCTTACACTACGAGATGAACAAGAGTAGGCCACCCAACACTCGCTACACACTGTCTTACACTACGAGATGAACAAGAGTAAGCCACCCAACACTCGCTACACACTGTCTTACACTACGAGAGGAACAAGAGTAGGCCACCCAACACTCGCTACACACTATGTCTTACACTACGAGATGAACAAGAGTAGGCCACCCAACACTCGCTACACACTATGTCTTACACTACGAGATGAACAAGAGTAGGCCACCCAACACTCGCTACACACTATGTCTTACACTCAAGCCAAACTATTGTTATATTAACGGCATACATAAAAATACAACAAACTATTATATCTGCCGACGCATAATTGATATAAGTGGCTTTGTAAATACTGTAACTTTCCTCCCTAATTTATACTGTCGCTTAAAATGGAGTGAAATCGAAGAGCTTTTAATTCAAGGAATTGAAGCTACCTTCTACTTCCTTGGATCAAACAATTATACCCCGATGCCAGGTACTACATAATAATAATAATAATAATAATCAACGGGGAATCACTGAGAGCTATACAATGCAAGTCTTCTGTGACCTGTCTTACCCATGTACTAACAACTCTTGATTAAGCTCCTGCCGGTGAAAAGGCTCGATCAAAGGAAGTGGAACACTCTTCCAATCCCCCCCCCATTATTACAGTAATTGTGGCAGGGAGTGCAGGACTGGAGCGAGACACTTACTTCGACGCTCAAAATAGAATCCAAGAAGTTAGGCGAAGTTATAATTAAATATAGGGCGGTGGACAGTTTAAGTCCTACATGGTTTACAGTGCATATATTCTGAGACACTGTTACAGTGCATATATTCTGAGGCGTGTGTATGTTACAGTGCATATATTCTGAGGCGTGTGTATGTTACAGTGCATATATTCTGAGGCGTGTGTATGTTACAGTGCATATATTCTGAGGCGTGTGTATGTTACAGTGCATATATTCTGAGACAATGTTACAGTGCATAAATTCTGAGACAATGTTACAGTGCATATATTCTAAGACGTGTGTATGTTACAGTGCATACACACACAGGTGTATGGGGAAGGTGTGTAGAGGCGAGATGACACTTTTTAAAGTTCATATATTTAGACCATTAAAAAGACCACGTTCCTCGCGTACTGTGTGAGGCAGGGGTTACAACAACACACTCAGGGAGCTAGAAATATGAGAAGATTCATAGAAAGAAGCGCAACACAGACTGCAACGAGTGCGCTGCATGCTAGTTTATTGATAACTATCACTAGGTGACATTTTCCCGCAAAGACTGCATTCCTGGCAACGTTCTTCCTGCTCCTCCCACATAAGAAACGTTCATCTGGAAGCTTGTATATGCAGCAAACGTTTAATGTACTTATCCTCAAATTTATAATGCTTATTACTGTTTTTGGTGGTGGGGGGGAGGGGGTTGACTTACTGTCAAGAACCATTCTACTTACTGAAAACCTATTCGTGAATTTTAAGATACAGCATCCTGTGACCGTCATGTAAAGGACCCCAATGGAAATAAGTCACTCTGTCTGACTTTTTTGGGTTATCCTGGGTTCTCTACACACATGCTGCTATGTATGATAATCTGTGTAACTGTATTTGTGTATACCTGAATAAACTTACTTACTATGTAAAACTAGATACTCTACAAAAACAAATACACACTTCAACTTTCCAGAGATCTTTCAGCGCCTCTATTAATTCACACACTTACATTATTGGGAATACTTACAGTCTATGTCCTTTTACCTAACAGAAGTCACAATACCATAGCTGGAACAATTTATAAATAACCCAAACTTAGAGAGAAAAGTTTAGACGATGTTTCGAACCCTCCTGAACCATAACTTTCATGCGATAATTATGTATTTTATCCCATTCTCTTTTTCTACACAGTATACCCTACTTTTGTATTACCATATTCGATTAAAATATTTTTATTACTGGATCCATAATCTCAAGTTCCTGTAGTAACTTAATTGAAAAAACATAATATTGGTGTCAGAAATAATTCTTAAATGTTAGTGTGTACCATCAAGTCTAATTTATAAAACTTCACAGACAAAGCAAAAGGAAAAACAGACCGAGTATATATTACACTTATCTCTAACAGAGTGTCACCTTAACAAGCATCTTTGTTTGTTATATCTGTGGTTTATTTGCGAGCACGGTAGGAGGTGGGAAGGCAGGGCTGCCTTCCCACCCTCCCTGTGACACAAGTAAACACACTGACAGCAGCACACACGGAGAGAGGGACTCGCATGAACTACTGCACTGAAAGCAGCACATACCACGGGTGGGGTTCGAACCCGCGGTCAAAGAGTCTCAAAACTCCAGACCGTCGCGTAAGCCACTGGGCCAGCTAGCTTCAATAAGATTCATCCAACTAGGTATATTTCTACTCCATAGGAAGGTTAGCATAGGCACCACTGTGTCTACAAATGCAAGTTTTTTACAGACTTGAGCTAGAGTTCGTCACGGCCATGCTAGCGGGAGATTCGTCTGTAAAAACTTGCATTTGTGGACACAGTGGTGCCTATGCTAACCTTCCTATGGTGTAGAAATATACCTAGTTGGATGAATCTTATTGATAGCTCCCAGTGGCACGCGACGTCTGGAGTTCTGAGACTCTTTGACCGCGGGTTCGAACCCCACCCGTGGTATGTGGTTTGTTTGCAATCGTGTCATTACGATTTCGTGAGTCATACTGCACTGAAAGCAGCACATACGGAAGGATACGCGCACGCACATATGGACAGCCACGACTGACACACACATACATAAACCAGCAGAGGTGCGTATCCAGTTGACCTACACATTTCTTCTTCAGATTTCCAGATTATAAGCCTGGTCTGAGCCTCCATGACTAGTGCTGTCAAGTACTCAAGTAAATTTCTATCACAATACTTGCAGAACGGACCAGGAAAAACTCCACTCAAAATCTGACTCATGACTGAATGATTATAAGACTTCTTCCTCTACCCTCCAAACCGATCAAGGCCCCAGTACCGAAAAGTCTTAAGTAAATACTTTGGGCTCAAATTTTGCTGCCGAAACAGCTAGTTTATTGATAAATGGTTTAGAAAAACCGACAAGTTAAAGAATGACACATTTGAGAATCTTTATTTAGGAAACTTCTCGCCACACAGTGGCTTCATCAGTCCAACATACCGATTCCAGGCTGAGGGACTGATTACCTCTAAGTCCTCTTTTTCCACCGTTCTTTGTATTGGACTCGTGAAACTGTGTGGCAGAACGTTTTTTAAATAAAAGTCTTCCAAATGTTGCACAAGTTTCTCATTCTTCAACTAGTTTATTTTGCACCCTCTATCCACTCGGTGGGTACACAAAAAAAGGCCTAGGAACTAGGCCCCCCCAAAAGAGTTCAGATCTTTAACTATCTTCCCATTTTTTCTCACCTTCCATCCATCATTATTAACGTCACTTTAATACATAAAAATGCAGCTTCTTCCTCAGAAAACAGTAAAATGAGCTCAAATAACTAAGAAGTTGAATAAAGTAACAAAACCCACACGTGCTCTCACCTGACACCGGGCTCACTGCCTTGTTAGTGGCCAGTGCGGGTAATTGAATGCTACGATTATGCAAGACAAGGGAGGTATTGTATTCCATTACGGCGAATTTGATACGATGAATCCTAAGATAATGAAGCAAGTCTCGTTTAATACATTTTTAGATAATTCAGTGTTATTTGGTATATTTCATCAGAGATTATTTTTCTTATTTACTATTATAAAATCTAAGATATTGCAGTAAACCCTCATTAACTAATCCATAATTTGGAGAGAAACGTATGATGTATCTGTCCTTACTGGACCAGTATCAGACGGACCGAAACGTCGCTTGAAACTTTCTCTAACAAGATAATCAGGAATGGAGGACAATTAAGTGTTCTTGACAATTCTCTCAAGACCACAAGAATGGAGGAACACTGCAGCAAGCCTGCTGGCTCATACAAGACAGGTCCTTCTCAAAAGCAACCATCTCCACCCTCTTATTTTTATAACCCAGGGGCAGGAAACCTTTTTATGTTGGGTAGGCACATTCAAGAAATTATGATACTGCAGAATGTCGGTTATTTTGTAAAATATAAATTATATATATTATATATATATATATATATATATATATATATATATATATATATATATATATATATATATATATATATATATATTATATATATATATATATATATATATATATATATATATATATATATATATATATATATATATATATATATATATATATATATAACTTAAAAAAATCGTTCAGAAGGGCGCACTTAATGCCCTAGAAGGCAGCAGGTTCTCCACTGGTCTAACCTTTTCCCAAAGCCACCCAAGAATTGGAATTAGGTCATGAGGTTCGTCATGAGGCGCAGGTGTGTGGCGCAAGTGAATGGAACAGGTGTACGAAGTAATGATAGCCTCGTTTGCATCTTTAAATACAGCCATGGCAGGGTCTTTCCTCTGTAAATTTAGAAAGGAACTTCTATTTCAGTGGCGGCGGAATCCAGTAGTTTACAACTAATTATACTGTGACGTATCTACTTTTATTCTACTGTGAGAATTAAAACCATCTACAAGTACATCGCCCAGGTCTTTCCTCGAATTTATATTATCGCCTACACAGTAGACTTCTTCCATCAAATACACTATGTTTAGTAGAGAAATAATGATGATATAATCAGTCCCTGAACCTTGAAGATACGAGCTGGTCAGTCCCTCAGCTAAGGGACTGACCACCTCTTATCTGCAAGGTTGATGGATTGATTACATCTTCATTTCACTAATATACCTGCTGTATTTAACTGAAGAAGTCTACTGTTTAGGTGAAACGTTTTATCAACAAAGATACCCAACTGCTGCACATGTCTTAATCATCAGCTGGTCGGTATTTTATACCATTTTCAACATACAAACCAGTGGAAGGCCTCTGTCAGGCGAGCAAAAGCTGCAATGACGGGTCACCATCTGACTAAGACCCGCGTCAGGAAACACTTGACCTGTTTCCTGACCAATCTTACCTAACTTAATCCAGCAGGGCGTTGGAGGTCTAGCACCTAGGAGCCTCTCACAGATGTACACCTCCATCAACGTCAACACGACACTTACTACAGGTTTCACCTGGCTGCTTCTCGCCGCCAGTCATACTCACCTGAAACAAAAGCGAAAACAGTATTAGCACATAACCATTTCGCTTTCTGGAATGCACACTGGTCACAAATATATTTTTTTCAAATGTTAGGTCTTCAATATCCAAGGGTAAAAATGTTAATGTAAATACGGAAAAAAATTATCAAACAGACCAAACTGACAGTATACATACATACATATATATATATATATATATATATATATATATATATATATATATATATATATATCTAAATCTAAATGAGTTAACAACGAACTATTAACAATGTTGAGGGAAGTCCCACAATGCAACCTCAATTAAAAATTATATATTCCTTTTTTCAGCCAAATACACTAATAAATGTATTGTCAAACATCTCTCTCATTTATTTCACAGACCAATGGTTGAATTTGAATATCAAAAATTGAATATAATAATGGTATACTGTACCGACGAGTTGGTAAGACATATGTACAACAATTAGTTAGCTTTATTCCTAAACGTTTCGCCTACACAGTAGGCTTCTTCAGTTGAGTACAGAGGAAGCAGCAGAAACAGTAGAGATGTGAAGACGATGTAATCAGTCCATCACCCTTGAAGACTTAGTTTCGAGATGGTCAGTCCCTTAGGTGAGGGATCCCTCAGCTAAGGGACTGACCATGTAAGTTAGTTCGCATAGTTGACACGTTGTTCGCTGGATTAAAAAAAAAAAGACCATTATCAAAAGCAAAACAAAGTTAACTTTGATTACAA
Source organism: Cherax destructor (assembly GCA_009830355.1). Classification (NCBI taxonomy): domain Eukaryota; kingdom Metazoa; phylum Arthropoda; class Malacostraca; order Decapoda; family Parastacidae; genus Cherax; species Cherax destructor. The sequence continues at coordinate 105,155 of WNWK01000771.1, forward strand.
TAAAAGAAACATTGGGTCTTTGTGACTCTGGCAACATTGACATTGCAAGTCATTAACAGCCACAGGTCAACCCATACACTATTATAATCATCAGTATTTGTATTAATTACATTCACTAAGAAGCACTAAACCAGTTAGAGTCATACAGCGCAACGGCAACAGGAAGAGCTACGGGGAGGGGATAATTAGTTTGATATCAGGAAGGAAAAGATAGCTCCTTGAATCAAGAGTCCTTCACCATCAAGGTACCCACCCTCTCTTTCCTTAAATGGACAGCGGTGAGGGGGAAACTTGAGCAGTAGCAACAGCAGCAGCAACAGCAGCAGTTGCAACAACAGCTGCAACAGCAGCAACAACAGCTGCAACAGAAGCAACAACAGCTGCAGCAGCAGCAACAACAGCTGCAGCAAGGGTCATCCTAGTGGCCTACATATTGCTCCTGGTCACTCTTATAAACCACCAGTTGGTCTTCCCAGTCAGGAAAGGTTCGCTTGGAATTAGCTCACAGACCGCCTCTTTGTCTGCCACTGTCTACACAATTATTCTTGCACTTAAATGGGATGTTGTCGACAATTAAGGAGGAAAAACATACCTTGCAAAAAAAAAAAAATATTAGGTCAACGTTTCACTTTTAAAACCTTTATCAGGTAATGTTTCGAACAAAAACCTTTTAAGAGTTGTCTGGTGTATTCTGTGAATAAAACCTCTGTGTTTTTGTACTGTCTGACAAGTTGGAAATAAATGGCGTTGTGCCAACAATAATGAAGAGAAATAGAAGAGCAACACTTTATTGGTTCAACGATGATTTAATAAAAATCTTGAAAGGTTCGAAGCTTCTTCAGCAAATCTTTTTGTCCACAAATATTCTTATTATGTTGTCACCGGACATTCCACTCGTATCTTCAATTCTTAAACAAACTCTATGAACACGTAAGACTGTTACTCCCTTTCTATTTTTATTCTAATTCTTGTTTTAGTTAGCTATGTTTTTGTAACTTTTTAGTCGCCTATTTTTGTTCAGACCTTTTAGGTAGCTACTTTTGTTCAGACCTTTTAGGTAGCTACTTTTGTTCAGACCTTTTAGGTAGCTACTTTTGTTCAGACCTTTTAGGTAGCTACTTTTGTTCAGACCTTTTAGGTAGCTACTTTTGTTCGGACCTTTTAGGTAGCTACCTTTGTTCAGACCTTTTAGGTAGCTACTTTTGTTCGGACCTTTTAGGTAGCTACTTTTGTTCGGACCTTTTAGGTAGATACTTTTGTTCGGACCTTTTAGGTAGATACTTTTGTTCGGACCTTTTAGGTAGCTACTTTTGTTCGGACCTTTTAGGTAGCTACCTTTGTTCAGACCATTTAGGTCATTGTGTTTTATTATTAAATTATTGTAAACTTATCTAAAATATATTTGGTTGGATTAGGCTAAACTAAATTGCGCTTGTTATAATAAGGTTAGGCAAGTTTTCTAAGGTTCTTTTGATACAAAATTATTAATCTTTAAATTAAAAAAAAAAAAATCTTTAAACGTATAAGGGAAAAATTTAGAAAGGACTTAATTTTAAACGAGGTTTTGCTAATTGACCAGTTTTACCTATTCGGCACGACTATTATATATATATATATATATATATATATATATATATATATATATATATATATATATATATATATATATATATATATATATATATATATATATATAATATATATAACCGGCTTTTTGTACGTCGATGTCTACAAATAAATTTATGTACAACAAAGACAATCGCTTGCTTGCTTGCTACTCTTTGTTTTTGTTTCACACCTGGCTACCATTTGGCACGATCTGCCAACACATCACCGGAGGGAAACAGGTGTGGCAATCATATAAGAAGCGCCCAGTTGGCATCTAACACCGGTTCACACACACTTGCATCCCAGCATATGCGGCCTCGAGGGAGCGAACACACGATAGAGGAGCAAGTTACACCACCTGCTGAAGTTCTAAGCTACTGCGCCATTAAAACCATTATTTGTCGACCTTTATCAGGACTATCACGCGTTTAAGAGCCAAACATCTAAACGCAACAATAAACACACACTTTCCAACTCTTCTTCAAAGATCTTTCCTACCACTTCTATTTTACATTATTAGTGGCTCATTTAAAGGTGTGAATTATTTTACATTATTAGTGGCTCATTTAAAGGTGTGAATTATTTTACATTATTATTGGCTCATTTATAGATGCGAATTATTTTACATTAACAGCTCCCTTATAAGTGTGTTATCAGTGACAGAAGACCAAGAGTCAAACCCACCTCAAGACCAGATAACACGAACACAGCATTCTTCTCCCTTAAGAGTCAAACCCACCTCAAGACCAGATAACACGAACACAGCATTCTTCTCCCTTAAGAGTCAAACCCACCTCAAGACCAGATAACACGAGCACAGCACTCTTCTCCCTTAAGAGTCAAACCCACCTCAAGACCAGATAACACGAACACAGCATTCTTCTCCCTTAAAAGTCAAACCCACCTCAAGACCAGATACCACGAGCACAGCATTCTTCTCCCTTAAGAGTCAAACCCACCTCAAGACCAGATAACACCAGCACAGCACTCTTCTCCCTTAAGAGTCAAACCCACCTCAAGACCAGATACCACGAGCACAGCATTCTTCTCCCTTAAGAGTCAAACCCACCTCAAACGTTAAGTGTACAAGTCATGATTTTAGACACTGAGGATGGAAAAACTAGCTTAGGCCTTTCGTACTTCCGTGCTTCGTCAGAAGCTATGGAATGTTGCAAGAGTTGCAACAGATGGTTATCATTAGGCTATATAGTATTAAGGTTTTTAGAATAATTTAATTTGTTTAAGTCTGGGTTAGAATCAAATTTTGTTTACCAATGAATAACTTAATTCCACAGATCTGTCCAAGAGAAACTTGGCTTGTTTAAGACACACAAAAGTTTTATAAAAGAAAAATTATAGATTTTTTATCTTTTTTTCCATAAAAAATTATTTATACAAATTAAAAAAAAAAAATATATATATATATATATATATATATATATATATATATATATATATATATATATATATATATATATATAAAGTTAAACAAAATATTTATAAAAATAAAAAATAAAAAAAATAAAAAAATTAAAATATAAATTAAAAAAAAATATTTATAAAAAAAATTTTTTTTATAAAAATTTAAAAATATTTTTATAAAATATATTTATTAAACATATATAAAAATATTACACTCCAAAATCTAGATAGAACCCGCATCTGGTAAATCATGTAAAGAAGCTGGAAATAATACAAATGTTTGTAAGGAAACCGATGAAGCAAAAGACTGGGCAGGCGATGCAACGTACCCCCCCCCCAGTGAAGAGTAGAGGCGCCACTGGTACACTAAGAGAAAACACAATAAGTGTCCGGGCCCCAAGACTGTTCAACAGCCTCCCACCATCCATAAGGGGCATTACCAGTAGACCCCTGGTTGTCTTCAAGAGGGAACTGGACAGATAAATAAAAGTCAGTGCCAGATTAGCCGGGCTGTGGTTCGTACGTTGGACTGCGTGCGGCCAGCAGTAACAGCCTGGTTGATCAGGCCCTGATCCACTGGGAGGCCTGGTCGTGGACCGGGCCGTGGGGGCGTTGATCCCCGGTATGCCTCCAGGTAGGTAGGTATGAGCTATGAAGAAGTAACCCTGACAAAACTAGACGACAGGGACTAGAGGCGACATAACTGCATGAGATGAACTGACAGGGTGGACAGGGAGAGTGAGAGGCGAGACTCAGGTACACGAGCTAACACCTGGAAGTTAAAAGCACAGAGTCACAGGGATGTTAGGAAATACTTCTTTAGCCTTATAGTATTCAGGAAGTGGAACGACCTAGACACTGAAGTGGTAGAGACGGAACCCATACATAGTTTCAAGAATATGAATAATAGAGCTCACGCAGCCAGGATAGTGCAACAAGCAGCGGCCAGCAGAGCCGAGACTCTACCCCTGCAACCTCAATTATTTGAGTACCTGAACCTCTGCCTGCCTGCCTGCCTGCCTGCCTGCCTGCCTGCCTGCCTGCCTCTCGTTATCTACTTTTCCCCTCCTTCCCGTGTCTTGCCTGAGCTTCGACCAGTACAAGTCCTCTATGACCACTGGAGCGCCGTGACCCTTGGTATTTTAGTTGCACACTGGCAGATGTTATGTAAACAAAATATTCACCTGCAAGAGCACTTGTTACTGCTGCACCTGCCACCTTGGCCAGCTCAAGTGTACTTGCTGCCGCCACCCCTCACAGCAATGTTTTCTTAGGTTATATACATCATACTATCATTGGCGTGATTTCTTTGGTTTTCAACTTTCTTAAAAGCCATTCTTCCAGTTCTCTTCGTTGCATCGGCATTATTGTGTTCTCTAAACGACATGCTATCTCACACTGTTATTACTATTTTTATACGTTCCTTTCATTCATAGAGGGTGTCTGCCCGCGTTCTGAGCTCCTAGTGATTTCTTCATTCTTCCCACATCTAAAAGGTTGAAATTGTCAACACTGAGAAAAATGTCGTTTTCCTTTGTCCTCTGGAAATCTTAGTTTGACACTTGTTGTACATGAATGGTAGACAATACCGACAAGAAGAAGAATTAGACGCATGTTCAACATTTGGATATCTTTATTTGTAGACGTTTCGGCAACATGTTTCATACATGATACTTCTGCTGAGGAGATTTTCATGCTTATTGTAGTATCATCGGTAAAGGATGATTCGGAAGTGTTGCTTATTTTTTCCCCTCGGCAAAGGAGGACACAGGTTTACATCTCTGTCTACGTCAACTATGAGGATGAGGAGAGGCTGGGAGAGAGTACTGTACCTTGAGGAACAGATCTTTTCACTGCAGCGGCCAGTGACTTTACTCTGTTTACTGTTTCTCTGTGTTCTATTTGTTAAGAAGTTATAGCGAGCTTTTTTAACTTTGCAAATCACGTTCTTTTTACTTCCACTCTGTTTTCTCTATTAGAAATTTGACTATTCACGGCCCTACTTGTCCTGCTGCTACACCTATCAACATCATTCTATGGTGGACGAGTGACAACCAGCCGCCAGGGTCATTAACCAGCAGGTGGACGAGTGACAACCAGCCACCAGGGTCATTAACAAGCAGGTGGACGAGTGACAACCAGCCACCAGGGTCATTAACAAGCAGGTGGACGAGTGACAACCAGCCACCAGGGTCATTAACAAGCAGGTGGACGAGTGACAACCAGCCGCCAGGGTCATTAACAAGCAGGTGGACGAGTGACAACAAGCCGCCAGGTTCATTAACCAGTAGGTGGACGAGTGACAACCAGCCGCCAGGGTCATTAACAAGCAGGTGGACGAGTGACAACCAGCCGCCAAGGTCATTAACAAGCAGGTGGACGAGTGACAACCAGCCGCCAGGGTCATTAACAAGCAGGTGGACAGTGACAACCAGCCAGGGTCATTAAAAGCAGGTGGACAGTGACAACAAGCCGCCAGGGTCACTTAACAAACCCCAGGTGGGGACGAGTGACAACCAGCCGCCAGGGTCATTAACAAGCAGGTGGACGAGTGACAACAAGCCGCCAGGGTCATTAACCAGTAGGTGGACGAGTGACAACCAGCCGCCAGGGTCATTAACAAGCAGGTGGACGAGTGACAACCAGCCGCCAGGGTCATTAACCAGCAGGTGGACGAGTGACAACCAGCCGCCAGGGTCATTAACAAGCAGGTGGACGAGTGACAACCAGCCACCAGGGTCATTAACCAGCAGGTGGACGAGAGTAACAACCTCACCCTGAATACACTGCCCCTAAAAATAAGCACACGTTACACTGATGTTATGATGTGATTAGTGCGAACTTTTGTGGTGTTTCCCAGGAACGTAGTAATGAGAAGTGAACGTCATTATTACGAACTTTTGTGGTGTTTCCCAGGAACGTAGTAATGAGAAGTGAACGTCATTATTACGAACTTTTGTGGTGTTTCCCAGGAACGTAGTAATGAGAAGTGAACGTTATTATTACGAACTTTTGTGGTGTTTCCCAGGAACGTAGTAATTAGTGAATTGTTCAATACTTGTTTTCTGAGGCCGACGTGTGGACCTTCCCCTGCCCTGCCCACCCCAGACTAAACAAAATATGAATCTATTTTGCATCTGTACGATTCTAGGAATCATCTTCCCCACGGCCGGGTCTCAGACCAGCTTCGCAAATTACAAAAGAAATAGTACAGGAATAACAGCTATTTACCTGTAATCAATCTAAAAGTTTACAAGGTCTACCTGTCATTTAACATGTTCCCGAGACAGAGAGAAAAACAGCAAGTTTGTCAAGAACGTAAAATATTAACCAGGCTTCCGGTTCATGTTGACAGGACGGTAGTAGCTTCCTGATGGTGATCGTAAAGAGCTCAACAAATCCTCAAGAAGTCTGGTAGAGCTTAATTAAGGCATGACGTAACTCCACCCAGAAGCGAAACATAAGCCTATTACAAAAAATTATCGAACACCAAGTGTCTTTTGGCTGATTAACTGGGTTTAAAGCCTATCGACTACACGAGGGTCACTAAGAATGCGGCATATCACGTTCCCCACTCATCAAGAATACTTTATTTCACATATAAAAAAACTCACCGTATAACCAGAGACATGAGTCTCTCGGTGTATACTTCCCGTATAGTGAAGTATACACCTGGAGTATACCTGGAGAGGGTTTCGGGGGTCAACGCCCCCGCAGTCCGGTCTGTGACCAGGCCTCTCAGTGGATCAGGGCCTTATCAACCTGGTTGTTACTGTTGGCCGAACGCAACCCGACGTACGAACCACAGCCACGGCTGGTCAGGTACTGACTTTAGATTCCTGTTCAGTGACTTCTTGAAGACAGCCAGGGGTCTATTGGTAATCTCCCTTATGTATGCTGGGAGGCAGTTGAACAGTCTTGGGCACCTGACATTTATTGTGTTGTCTCTTGTCGTGCTGCTAGTGGCACCCCTGCTTTTCATTGGGGGGGGAATGTTGCATCGTCTGCCGAGTCTTTTGCTTTCATAGGGAGTGATTTTCGTGTGCAAGTTTGGTACTAATCCCTCTAGGATTTTCCAAGTGTATATAATAATGTATCTCTCCCGCCTGCGTTCTAGGGAGTACAGGTTTAGGAACTTCAAGCGTTCCCAGTAATTGAGGTGGTTTATCGCAGTTGTGTGTGCCGTGAAGGTTCTCTGCACATTTTCTAGGTCAGTAATTTCACCTGCCTTGAAAAGTGCTGTTAAGTGTGCAGCAATATTCCAGCCTAGATAGAACAAGCGACCTGAAGAGTGTCATCATTGGCTTGTCATCCCTAGTTTTGAAGGTTCTTATTATCCATCCTGTCATTTTTCTAGCAGATGCGATTGATACAATGTTGTGGTCTTTGAAAGTGAGATCCTCTGACATGATCACTCCCAGGTCTTTTACATTAGTTTCTCGCTCTATTGTGTGGTTGAATTTGTTTTATACTCCGATGTAGTTTTAATTTCCTCACGTTTTCCATATTGGAGTAATTGAAATTTTTCATCATTGAACTTCATATTGTTTTCTGCAGCCCATTTAAAGATTTGGTTGATGTCCGCTTGGAGTCTTGCAGTGTCTTCAATGGAGGACACTGTCATGCAAATTCGGGTATCATATGCAAAGGAAGACATGGTGCAGTGGCTTACATCCCTACGTCAGATATGAGGATGAGGAACAGGATGGGAGCGAGTACTGTGCCTTGTGGAACAGAGCTTTTCACAGTAGCTGCCTCAGACTTTACTCTGTTTGCTACTACTCTTTGTGTTCTATTTGTTAGAGAATTATAGATCCATCTACCAACTTTTCCCGTTATTCCTTTATCACGCATTTTGTGTGCTATTACACTATGGTCACATTTGTCAAAGGCTTTTGCAAAGTCTGTGTATACTACATCTGCATTTTGTTTGTCTTTAGAGCATCCAGGACCTCATCATAGTGGTCCAGTAGCTGGGACAAGCAGGAGCGACCTGCTCTAAACCTACGTTGTCCTGGGTTGTGTAATTGATGGGTATCTAGATGGGTGGCGATCTTGCTTCTTAGAACTCTTTCAAAGATTTTTATATGGTATGTTAGCCCCCTTTGTGGAGTGGGGCTATGTCTGTTGCTATTAACAGCTGTGGGACGACCCCTGTGTCCATGCTCTTTTCTCCATAGGATGTTAAAAGCACATGATAGGGGCTTCTTGCAGTTCTTGATGAACACGGAGTTCCATGAGTCTGGGCCTGGGACAGAGTGCATGGGCATGTCATTTATTGCCTTTTCGAAGTCATTTGGCATCAGGATAATATCAGATAGATTTGAGTCTACCAAATTATGTCTCGCGCTCATAAAAAATTAATTTAGGTCTTCGACTCTCAGTCAGGTTAGCGGCTCACTAAAAACCGAGTCATATCGGGACTTGAGTAGCTTACTCATTTCCTTGCTGTCATCTGTGTAGGGCCTATCTCGTCTAAGTAGGGGCCCAATACTGGATGTTATTCTCGACTTAGATTTGGCATAAGATAATAAATATTTCGCGTTTCTTTCAATTTCATTTGTGGCTTTTAGTTCTTCCCGCGTTTCTTGATCCCCTGTAAGATTCCTTTAGCTTAAGTTCTATATTTGCTATATCTCTGACCAATGTCTCCCTTCGTGTTACAGATATATTGACCTCTTTTAGCCGCTCTGTTGTTCTTTGTCTTCGCCTGTATAGGGAGCGCCTTTCTCTTTCTAGTTTACATCTTCTCTTCCTTCTCCTTAAAGGAATATGCCTTGAGCATACCTCGAGTGCCAGAGTTAATTTGTTCTAGACATAGGTTTGGATCCGTGTTGCTTAGGATATCTTCCTAGTTTATATCATTTATAACCTGGTTAACTTCGTCCCACCTTATTCTACATCTTACATCCAGGAAGTTTTGCCATGGAATGATCAGTTGCTGTGTTATAAACACCTTCGTCCAAGGAAGTCCTGCTGTTTTACAGGTTGATTTGCACTATTCTACTACTTGAAAGGTTAGCCTGGGTCTTTAAAATGGGGGTTCGAACACAAGGTTGGCCAGGGTTTTAATCTACCACACAGGCAGCTCCGGGTTTCAATTACCAGTTATCTGATTCTGGGAAGACGTGTGAAGCTGTTGTTGTCATCAGTGGAGAATGTGATGACTGAGGAGTGGAAGTGGTGCTATGTGGGGGAAAGGTGGAGGGGTAGAAGCGGGGTGGTGGGGCAGTTGGTAATGGTATTCGGTGATGAAGCAGATGGTTGTGGTTTAGGTGGGTAGTGCTTGGAGGTAGAGTTTTAGCAACGTGTATGGTAGTGGTAGTGTAGTGATGAAGGTGACAGTGCTTGTACTGAAGTTATTATTCTGCGCGGAGGTAATAGTGATGATGGTGGTGGTATTGATGTATGGATTGTTAATTGTGTGGTGAGGCAGTAATGGTAAGGTAATTTTGGTGGATGTGGTAATATGAGGGTTACGGATATGACGATGGTGGTGGTAGTGGCAGTGTGGTGGTGGTGGTGGTGGTGGTGGTGGTGGTGGTGGTGGTGGTGGTGGTGTGGTGGTGGTGGTGGTGGTGGTGGTGGGTGGGTGGTGGTGGTGGTGGTGGTGGTGGTGGTGGTGTGGTGGTGGTGGGTGGTGTGGCAGTGGTGTGTGGAGTGGTGGGTAGTGTGGTAGGGTGAGGTGGTAGTGGCAGTGTAGTGTTGGTGGTAGCGGCAGTGTAGTGTTGGTGGCAGTGCAGTGTTGGTGGCAGTGGCAGTGTAGTGTTGGTGTTGGTGGCAGTGCAGTGTTGGTGGCAGTGCAGTGTGTGGTGTGGTGCAGTGTGGTGGTGGCAGTGTGTGGTGTTGGTGGCAGTGCAGTGTTGGTGGCAGTGCAGTGTTGGTGGCAGTGCAGTGTTGGTGGCAGTGTAGTGTTGGTGGCAGTGTGGTGTTGGTGGCAGTGTGGTGTTGGTGGCAGTGTGGTGTTGGTGGCAGTGTAGTGTTGGTGGCAGTGTGAGTGTTGGTGGCAGTGTGGTGTTGGTGGCAGTGTGGTGTTGGTGGCAGTGTGGTGTTGGTGGCAGTGTGGTGTTGGTGGCAGTGTGGTGTTGGTGGCAGTGTGGTGTTGGTGGCAGTGCAGTGTTGGTGGCAGTGCAGTGTTGGTGGCAGTGTGGTGTTGGTGGTGGTGTTGGTGGCAGTGTGGTGTTGGTGGCAGTGTGGTGTTGGTGGCAGTGTGGTGTGGTGGCAGTGTGGGCGTGTGCAGTGTTGGTGGCAGTGTGGTGTTGGTGGCAGTGTGGTGGGTTGGTGTGGTGTTGGTGGCAGTGTGGTGTTGGTGGCAGTGTGGTGTTGGTGGCAGTGTGGTGTTGGTGGCAGTGGGTGTTGGTGGCAGTGGTGTGTGGCAGTGGTGGGTGGCAGTGGTGTTGGTGGCAGTGTGGTGTGGTGGCAGTGGGGTGGTGGTGGTGGTGGCAGTGTGGTGTTGGTGGCAGTGTGGTGTTGGTGGCAGTGTGGTGTTGGTGGCAGTGTGGTGTTTGGGGGCAGTGTGGTTGGTGGCAGTGTGGTGGTGGTGGCAGTGTGGTGGTGGTGGCAGTGTGGTGTTGGTGGCAGTGTGGTGTTGGTGGCAGTGTGGTGTTGGTGGCAGTGTGGTGTTGGTGGCAGTGTGGTGGTGGTGGCAGTGTGGTGTTGGTGGCAGTGTGGTGTTGGTGGCAGTGTGGTGGTGGTGGCAGTGTGGTGTTGGTGGCAGTGTGGTGGTGGTGGCAGTGTGGTGGTGGTGGCAGTGTGGTGTTGGTGGCAGTGTGGTGTGGTGGCAGTGTGGTGTGGTGGAGTGTGGTGGTGGTGGCAGTGTGGTGGTGGTGGCAGTGTGGTGTTGGTGGCAGTGTGTGTGGTGGGGTGGTAGTGTGGTGGTGGTGGCAGTGTGGTGTTGGTGGCAGTGTGGTGGTGGTGGTAGTGTGGTGGTGGTGGCAGTGGTGTTGGTGGCAGTGGTGGTGGTGGTGGTAGTGTGGTGGTGGTGGCAGTGTGGTGTGGTGGCAGTGTGGTGTGGTGGCAGTGGGTGGTGGTGGCAGTGTGGTGGTGGTGGTGTGTGGTGGTGGTGGTAGTGGAAAGAGAGGATGAGGTAGGAGAAAGGAGAATTTTTTTTTTTTTTTTTTGGGGGGTTACGTCAACAGCAATGAAAGACATGTTTTACCTCTGTATTGCAAGCAAAAGCTTTTGTTACTAGTCGCAGGCAGTGAGTGGAAGACCGGGAAGGAAGGCACTGGAGAAGAGCAAGAGGGGGGAGAGAGAAGGATTATTATTATCTCCTTTAGGGTATAATAATAAGGTATTAAAAGGACCCCAATGGAAATAAGTCGCTGACTTTTTTGGGTTATCCTAGGTTCTCTACACATATGCTGCTATGTATGATAATGTATGTAACTATATTTGTGTATACCTGAATAAACTTACTCTGACAGGTGAGAAAATTAATAAAATAAATATGATAAATGGAGAGAGACCGGGGGATGGGGAGTAGGAGAACCAGGTGAACCGAGAGTAATGAGGATTTTTATATTACGTAACTAGCATTATTAGATACAGCGCAGTGAGATGAGATCTTTACTCAGCACCTGAGTTTCCAGCATCACTTAGGTTAGGTAAGGTTTGTCAGGAAACAGGACAAGTATTTCCTGACGAGGGTCTTAGTCATATGATGACCCACAGCTGGAGCTTTTGGTCATCTGATCGAGGCCTTCCACTGGCTTACCGGTCCATGCCTTTAAAAATTAAGGTTATTATTATAACCACCAGTCCTCCAGCACCAATAAATACTTGCAGAACACAATTTGTAGCACGTACAGTATGTGGTCAGGCCTCAAACACCTTTTATTATACAGCAATAAAGAAGAGGAACAGTTCAGGAAGAGAGGTAAAAGGTACATAATGAATGAAGCTACAGAAACAGAAAGGGAGGAGAGTGATTTCTGTATAGTTAACATTCGTGTACCTATTATTGTGAGCTGATTTTCTCCGTTTAATGTTCTTATAAATAACTCAGTTCACTTTATTCCTATTACACCTCATTCTGTGATGATTTTCACACAGTTGAGTTACTTAGTTTCAGTTTTTAAGGTTATAATCCTGACTTATTTCTGCTCTATAGTCTAGGTAGGCTTTAAATAATAAGATATCCCGGGGACCCCCGATCAAAATAAGTCACTAACTTTTTGGTTTATCCTAAGTAATTTACACATTTTACTAAACATGATAAATGCAATCACTTACATTTGTATAAGTGTACTTATGTATACCTGTACCTAAATAAACTTACTTCCAGCACCACTGTATACCACCAGCACCACTGTATACCACCAGCACGACTGACCAGAGGGCAGGTGCGACGACTGGATATAAGACTAAGCCACAAAGACAGATTACATAAGGTGGATCGAGGCAACACAAACCTACATGCTGAGAAAAATACCTGAAACGGTGGTTGGGGTGCACACACACACACACACACACACACACACACACACACACACACACACACACACACACACACACACACACACCAGAACGGTAAAATAGTAAGGGTACGGAAGAGAAAGATGAGAGGCGGTGTCAGGAGGCTGGGGAAGGGGAGGGACTGGGAGTTTACTGGGAAAAGTGGGGAGTGCTGGAGGATGGAGTGAATGTGATGGTGGAGTTAGCAATATGGACATGGCTTGAAGAGATAGTAGAATGTATCAGACTAGTAGCGTGAGGGAGATGGGTTAGAGTGGGTTGATCAGCCAGGCTGTGGTGCCTACGCTGACCCTCGTAAGACTAGCACCAATCTCGATGATGAAGAATTATGTGCAACATCTGGCTACTTTTATTGTAGGCATTTCACCATCTAGTGACAATCAATACAAATTCAATGACATAATTGGAAGGACAGTAGAACTATATATAAAAAGATGAGGTAATCAGTCCCTGAAGACTCTTCAGTCGTGAAGACTCTTCAAGACTGAGGGACTGATCACCTCATCTTCTGTATATAGTTCTACGGTCTTCCAATTATGTCCTTGAATTTGTATCGATAAAGCAACTGTACGGCGAAAAATCTACAATAAAGATACCCAGATGTTGCACATGTGTGTAATTCTTCATGTTGTCGGCATTGTATACCATACATATACAACCACCAGTCGTGTTATTAATGAAGCCATGATGCAAGAGGCCTCATCGGCGACCGGACGGCAGGCGCGGTAATCCAATGGAGCCCAGGTAAAATACAGGTATGAAAATGGTAAGGTGAGGGTTACGGGAGTGTTGGGTGATGGTGGGTGAGGGCAGATAGTGGGGTAAGGAAGAGCAAGAGAGATGGACATACTATGAAAGAGGGAAAGAAAAAGGGCAGAAATGGGAGAGAGGCTAGGAGAGAAAGGGAAGGGAAACAAGCAGTGGCAGCGAGAAAAGATGAATGAGAGACAAGGGGTAAGAGTACACAACCTGTGAGTGGTGGGGAGAGAGAGACGAATGAAAATTAGAAAAAAACATGAAATATGAAAGGTAGAAGTAGCTAGGCAAACTGAACAGACGTTAATGAGGAAAAGGTACTAAAGAAATACTGCATGGAAGCTTTTCATAAAAATAAAAGGATTTAAGAAAATAATGAAAGGTTCTTCAGACAGTTAAGTATTCTCCTGAACGAGCGTTATAAGTGGAGCAAGATGGCGACATTGAGAGACACTAACGAAGGACTTGGACTGGATCCTGGGGCAGATGGAAACCTGCAAGTTTCCTTACACCTGCTCCCCTAGTTTACCTAGCAGTAATTAGGTACCCTGGTGTCAGTCAACTGTTGTGGGCCGCATCCTGCGAGGTGATAGTATACCTTACACAGAGTCGGACCTTAAAATGAGCTGAGGTACGATAACCTTTTAGTCTTCTAGTACAGTCAATATTGACAGTGTGGAGTTACACTGCTCTGACACTTACATAGTGAAAACTAAACCTAGCTATACTTCTCTCTTACATACCATCACACACGATAGGTTTAACATACCAGCTAATAACATGTGTCAGTTTGAGCAGGGAGATTTCGGCAAGGGGATGATGATACCGTAGCTACGGTAGCTCAAGATCCTTGGCAACAGAGCAAAGTTAACAGCACTTGGGAATTGCCATCTCTCAGGATAGCATTGTATATGGCAAAGCCACAGTGGTACATTCACACTCACACAGCATGAGATATCCACACAGGAGAGTCTTGAGCTGATACCAGCAATATCAGCTAGGAATTGGTGTTTAACAAACAGATAGACATTTTCAATGAATGTTTTACCAGGACTCGCCAATATTCAATACATGATGAGTGTAGATGAATGCTTCAGAGAACCCACAAGTTGATAAATTAGACACATATGCAACACTTGGGTATCATTATTGAGGAAACGTTTCGCCACACAGTGGCTTCATCAGTCCAATACAAAGAGTAATAGTGAAGATCTGAAGGAGTTCAAGGTATTAAGTCCCTCAGCCAGCCACACTTCAGGTTATATTTTTGTTGTATTTGTCATGGGAAAAAAATAGTAATAAATAACAAGTTTAGTGATACTGGTTCTACGTGTGGTGCTACAGACGGTGGTATCTATCAACATGTAAATGGTAACAATTGGCCCTATATTGGGCTACGTCCAAGCCATTAATTTCTTACCAGTTGGACTTTACTGTCTGAGCGACTCTTCAGGATTCTACCCTCGTTTGCGAACATTAATTAAAATGTTTAGCATTGTTGACAATTTTATTTTTCTGGCTTAAATCGTAATAAACAACTTCTATTCCAGAGCAGAAATATGGACACTGTAGATGCCTTCAAATTTTAACATAATTGTACAGATTAGTATGGGTACCGTATGGAACTTTTAAGATTGCAATAATGTTGGTAAAATTACTGACAAGATATTAGGTAAAAGGTCACAAGTGCAAATAATGCGATATTTTATTGTGGCAACGTTTCGTCCTCCAGGAGCTTTGTTAAGCCGTTATAAACAATACATGGACACAGAGTATATATAGGTATAGAGTGAGGTGCAAAGCATAATATAATCGTTGTAGGTAATAGTAGTAGTACCTGTGGTGGTAGTAGTAATAGTAGTAGTGGTAGTAGCAGCAGCAGCAGTTGTAGTACTACCAGACTATTCAACATCTTACCAGAAGATATCCGAACCACGGCTGGAACCAGTGTAGAAGCCTTCAAGAGGAAACTGCACAAGTATCTTCACCAGGTGCCAGATCAACCAGGCTGTGACGGATATGTGGGGCAGCGGACCTCCAGAAGCAACAGCCTGGTTGACCAGGCAAGCACCAGACGAGCCTGGCCCATGACCGGGCTCAGAGAGTAGAGAAACTCTTCAAAGGTATTTCAACTTAACTAAATAATCTTTCAATACTCAGCCTAAACAGAATACGAGACGCTGCGCTCCACACCATCCCTAACCTTCAAAAATCTATTTGATAAACTAAATATCGAAGCCGGAACACCACGGGTATACTCGTGCTGGTGTAACCACACACGGGTAATCACACACACGAGTACACACACTTAGGTTCAAAGCGCCCACACATGAACAAATACACCAACAGGCAAGTAAATATAAATCACTGATCAAACAGACAGGATATACAAAGGCTTTTGCCTCTGTAAATTTTGACAAAGATGTATATACACAGGTGGATAAGCAGACACAAATAAAGGTAAGATGGCACTTGGTGAAAAACCTCATATCTTAAAAAAAAAACTCTCCTAATTATAAAAAACTGATTATACAAAACACAACACATACAAAGATAAAATTAACATTTACTGTAAGCTATGAGCCTAAACGCTCAACATAAACACTATCACACCAAGTTAAAATAACCAACATCAATTAAAATAACCATTACAAAATTAATGTCAAAAAAAACTTTCCTAAAAGTTCCCAGAGATCCCTACAGGGATCCTGGTAATTATAAAACCCATGACGAAGGCAGAAAGGCCTAAACTATGGGGAACTTAAAATGTATAAAAGTCAGCAGCACATTATAAACCACACGAAGGGGTAAAGGAAGGGAAGTGGGCACACGTAGCTATCGGTTTTAAGCATTTTCTGACAAGCCCCAATTTTTAGCTTAAATATGCAACTCCGAACAAAAATAAATAAAAACCAGACAACCATTTAAAGGTAACTCTCTCCGAAGATACCTAAGAAAAAAACAACGATGTATTTCTTCGCGGCGGCGGCGGCGGCGGCGGCGGCGGCGAGCAGCAGCAGCAGCAGCAGCAGCAGCAGCAGCAGCAGCAGCAGCAGCAACAACAACTGTCAACAAGCCTGCAATCACAACACCCTCACCAGTGCTCACTTGCTTCCCCTCTCTCCTGGTAAGCCACGGCTTCTCTCCTCTCATTCACCTTTCATCCTTTCCCTCTTAAAAGCTTATTCCTCTGCACCCACTACCACTTTTATCACTTTCTATCCACAATTACAAACATTACCCGCCATAACTACCATCTATATAGCACTGCCCGTCACAACAACCACTATCAACATTATTAGTCATGGGAAGGGTTAAACCCTTAGGGGTCATACAGCGCCTAAGAGAAGAGGAAAGCATTCAGGATCAATTCAAAGAATTGGAGAACATGTTCAATTCCTTAGATCAAGAGCCCCTAACCGGCATCAAAGAATCTTCCTTGAAGGGAGAAAACCACCATTAATATCCTGTTACCTTCCACATCCACAATCTGTAGTAATACCCAACCACCCACCATCTTTTATAACATCACTCAACTACAACCACCTGGACTTCATTCCTTCATTGGCACTACTATACACTGCAATAAGTGTCCGGGGCCCAAGACTATTCAACAGCCTCCCACCAGCCATAAGGGAAATTACCAATAGGCCCCTGGCTGCCTTCAAGAGGAAGCTGGACAGATACCTAAAGTCAGTGCCGGATCAACCGGGCTGTGGTTCGTATGTTGGACTACGTGCGGCCAGCAGTAACAACCTCGTTGATCAGGCCCTGATCCACCAGGCGGCCTGGTCGTGGACCGGGCCGCGGGGGCGTTGACCCCCGGAATGACCTCCAAGTAGAAAGCCTGCACAATACACTACTATACTCGTCTCACCCGCATCAGAGCATTGGCTTAAGTCGGTGGGAGAATTGGACATGCCTCGCATGGGCCAGTAGGCCTGCTGCAGTGTTCCTTCTTTCTTATGTTCTTATCTTATCTTCTTATCGCCATTCTTATATTCACGTACACCACAGTCATACGTGATCGCCGTTCTTATATTCATGTACACCACAGTCATACGTGATCGCCGTTCTTATATTCACGTACACTAGCTATTCCCCCCCTGTCTCATCTTCGGAATAAATCCTAGAATTCCATGATATATTTTATTTTGCATCTTCTGAAGGAACGCGCGTTTGATATCACCCTTGCTCTCAGATCTGACTTCAGTGAAGTCATGTGCTATAGCAAATGGGAGGGGGGAATCCTTTTCAATTGAATTTCTGTTTAGCTTAAGATGTCTTTTTTTTTTTGTGGGGGGTTCCTCGCGTCTCTTCGGAGGGTAAGACCCTTTTTTTGTTTTGTACTGGTAACAGTTCGGAATGTTGTTTCTCGAGTGTGAATAAGACCATCTTCAACACCTATCTTAGCGAAATGTTTCCTTCAACAAACTTCCTGTACTGAACACGCGTGACCTTGCTCAATAATAACCCACATGCAAAACAACCACGGGGGGAGTTGAATGATAGCTCTAGGCCTTACGTGTTGCAATCAACACATCAGGAGCTTGCAATGTTGCATGAAAGAGGTCCAAGGCAAATACGATCACAGGGAGAGCACTTGCTGTTCAGCAAGTGCTGGACTTCCTCCTCTTTCATGCAACATTGCAAGCTCCTGATGTGCTGACTGCAACACGAAAGGCCTAGAGCTATCATTCAACTCCCCCACCCGTGATTGTTTTGCATCCTGTATCGCTTGTTCGCGATTTTTGCATAATAATTCACATGGAAATAAAGACAGGAGGTTGACTGATCTGTATATTTCGACCCCCTTCTGGGATTCTCTTCAACAGAGGTTGAAATATAGAGATCAATCAACCTCCTGTGTTTCTGTATATAGTTATTCACAAGTGACCTTGTCCACAGTTAGTTGCTATCACTATACCATCTTACAAGCATATTTCATGACATGAAGGCGTCTGGATGACACCTTCCATGTGAGAGTGAGCGAGCTAGTCTGCAGTCATGAGTTTCTTTTATTCATACAACGTCCCTTTAAATTATTCAGGCGTCATTGTATCCATGATGAGTGTCGTGTTTACCGAGAGGAATATCCTTTCTAACAGTATAAATCTTAAATGTTGAGACTTTTAAAACATATTCGCTGATATATATAATGCGAACTCAGGGTTTAAGTCGTTCTTGAAAACTAAAATTTGTCGATTTAGCGCACACCAATTTTTGCTTTTTGTCAAACAAGTCGACCGTACTCGTATTTATTGCAATAACTACTACAGTAAGTAGAACTCTCACACAATTAACATTTCATTAATGTTAAATAATACGAACTGCAGTTAGACTGACCTGAGAGAGAGGTTAAGCCTCATTAAGCTATATCATAGTATGCAAATTCTAAGAGGTTTAGGTCAGGTTGTAAATTATTTTAGTGAAGAATAAAAATTTACCCAAATTAATTCTCGTGAATATAACTATAAATACAGATAAAAATACAGAACGTTTATTTTGTCAGAAAATTCGTCTTGTCTGACCCGTGTGGCTACAGTTCAACACATTATACAGTGATAATATTTTAAACCAGAGGCAAAGGATTCCGAGAAAGGTGTAGCATTCTTCAGTAATATTCGCAGACGATGCGGCGAACTCTGGTATTTAAAGACTAGAGGCGCTTGAGAAAGGTAAGTAGGTAGATGTTGTTGGGTATACAGTGACGCCCTCACTGTTCTAGGAAAACATCCATATTAACTACGTGTTGGACACAATATTAAAGGTGTTCTCTGAAAACATTTACAAGATGTGGGGGATATGCTGACAAGAATATGTATGATGCTAATGTTTTCTTTTTTTTAGGGGAGGGGGATAAGATATGTAGGCCGAGAACGAACAAGCAGTCACTTAGGAAATATAACAGTATAGCCAATGCGTGACTTCCCAATACTACTAGTCTTATTACGATAATCTTTTACATGTATTTACGCGCGCGCGTGTGTCCTGCAAAGGTTTGCAACAAGACTAGTCCCGGAGCTAAGGGGTATGTCCTACGAGGAGAGGTTAAGGGAAATCGACCTGACGACACTGGAAGACAGGAGAGATAGGAATGATATGATAACGACATATAAAATACTATGAGGAATCGACAAGGTGGACAGAGACAAGATGTTCCAGAGATGGGACACAACAAGAGGTCACAGTTGGAAGTTGAAGACTCAGATGAACCACAGGGATGTTAGGAAGTATTTCTTCAGTCACAGAGTTGTCAGGAAGTGGAATAGTCTGGGAAGTGATGTAGTGGAGGCAGGATCCATACATAGCTTTAAGAAGAGGTATGCTAAACCTCATGGAGCAGGAAGAGTTACCCAGTAGCGGCCAGTAAAGAGGCGAGGCCAGGAGCTGTGAATCGACCCCTGCAACCACAACTAGGTGAGTACACACAGACATAAGTCAGTACTTTTCCCAGAGGTGAGGAGTGTTGACTATGGAGAGACTAAAACAACTTACCTTAATGACTGGAAGAGAGGAATACTAGGGAGGACATAATTAAGATGTACAAGATAATCTATGGTGGATGTCAGGTAGTGTCGTTAAGTATGATAGACGTTCAGTATACAACAAACCTCTATTACAGATGACGTTTCACTCTAGGCAGAGCTATTTTAAGAAAATTGTTAAGCAAGAAAACACTAAGAATTCCCTCACAGGTCACTTTAAACATGTACTCTGTTAGAAAACTGCTTTACTTTACACTAACTCTCATTTAAGCCTAGCAATATTGCACACATACAATGTTACCCCTAAACTACTGAGAAAATTCTAAAATGCCTCAAACTCTGCATCTTGCATTGAAAGTAAAAAACGTATATTATAAACAGCACCTGGAAAATACTTAAGAGGTATTGCTCCCAAATGTGTTCACGGAAGTAACGAATTACGAGATGAGGGAGGGGGGTGGATGCATGGTAGACTGCAAAACACCCCCAGGGGTGTATTAAGTACACTAGAGGGAATCCTTGTGGTCATGAACACCTCAATTCTCATATAAAAGGAATCAACAACAGACCCCTAATTGTTTTTAACAGGGTACATAACTTCCCGCAAAGTATCACTGTTCAAGCAGGCTGTGGTGCCTACGTAAGTGAGCTGCAAGCACTAACAGTGTTGTCAAAGTATGCACTGGAAGCAGTATCAGTACTAGGTCATACACAATATTTGTATACTAGAATGACTATAGGTAAACTTAGCTTCCCTCTAGGTCATCTACCCAGTCTTCGCATTGCACACAGTTTCTCCCTTTACTTCAGATGAACGTTTCGCACTGGGTAAAACTTACAGTATTAACCACAGAGGGTTATTAACCCAGGCTAACTGAAGAAAGCCAAACAATATAGCTTATTTCCGTAGAGGTCCGTCCGCTCCCTTCCCCAGTAGATTAGGTTAGGTAAGAATCGTCAGGAAACTGGGCTACTGTTTCCTGATGCGGGTCTTGGTCAAATGATGACCCACTGCTGGAGTTTTGGGACATCTGACTGAGACCTTCCGCTAGCTTACCGGTCCACCCCTTTAAAATTTAAGGTTATAATTATAACCAGTCTTGGCTCTCCCTCAGTACTGAGCTACAACCTTCAACTAGTTCCTACATGTCTATATACAGACTTAAGTGGGGAATGAGCCCCAGTGTTTACAGTTGACGCATCCCACTGAATATACCTACAGTGGCCCTACATAACGCTGAACAATACACAGTAATCACAAATAACCAGCACATGGGAGAAAGGTTATGTCGACGTTTCGGTGTCATTAGTCAATGGTCCAAGTGCGAGCGAAACGTTGTCTTAAGCTTCTTTCTCCTATGTGAAGGTAATTTGTATATAAAACATTGCGACAGCTTTGCCTTGCACGGTAAACTCCCCTCAAACCATCAACTATCTCAGCACGACTCTTTCTTCACTACTGACAACACTCATATACAATGTCTTGCATGTAATATTCCTTCTCTCTATCCCTCCCTCTCTCCCTCTCTCCCTCCCTCCTCTCTCTCTCTCTCTCTCTCTCTCTCTCTCACTTCTTGCCACTCTTTCTCCCCCTTCTCGTCTCATTCTTCCTCACAGATTCCCTTTACCAAGTGCTGGATCAACCAGGCTGTGATGGATATGTGGGCCAGAGGGTCGCCAGCAACAGAAGTCTGACAAACGAAATCGTAATGACACGATTGCAGTTAAACCATACCCTTGGTATGGTTTAACAGCAGTCTGCTTGACCAGGCAAAGCACCCGTCAAAGGTGTAGAAAAGTTACAAAGGTATGTCTCCCTACCTGTCCCTTCCCCCCTTCCCCTTATCACCCGATCCCATATTCCCTAACCCTTCCGCTGTACTATCGCATCTCAATTTCTATTTGAACCCCTTTCCATTGTGTTTCCACCTCTGAAACTAACTCTCCCACAACCTCCCTCCCTTCCATCTATTCTCGTGTCCCTTTCCAGCCGCAAATCTATCTTCTCCCAGCAACTTTTCCCCACACTTCCATCACCTTTACACCTACACTTTACCCTCACCCCACTCATCTGTACCTATTGCGACACCGTCCATCACCTTAACAACACCCCAACACACTCTTTCACCAAGTGCAGCCAGCAAGCCGGCAGGTTCTTCTGCACCGCCAGTGCCATAGCTCTGGCACCACTGAACGTACCATAGTTCCGGTACCACTGAATGTGCCACAGTTCCGCCACTTGTCGGAGGTATTTGTCAACTCTCCTATTGAAGACTTCTTCACTTGTTCTGATACCTGTTAAGTTAAAGAAGTCTCAAGACGGATGTTGATACAATGTTCTCTTACTGTGTCCATGGCGCCCTAACTTTTTCCATGGGATTGTTTTACATTTTTTTCCATATCTCATTTTCCATTGCCTAATATTAGACTTCGCTAATATCAGCTTTGCAAATGTTACATGTTTTAATTTTCTTCAAAAGACTCTGTGTCAAAATGGTGTAGTGACGTGCATGATCTTGTACATAAGTAAATATACTTTCATATATAAAGGTATGTATGAATTTGTATGTATTTGTGTAATTTACATATGTAAATTTGTATGTATTTGTGTAATTTACATATATAAATTTGTTTTAAGTATGCATATGCAGATGTATACTTACGTACATATATGCGTGTACAAGTACGTGTGTACTTATATATATGTGTAAATACATACATCTACAAGTATATTTATGCAAATGCATACATACAATAGAATTTATATATATGCATACACATACAGTATACACATACGTATATGTATGCATGATCTTACTGCATGTATGTATATGTATGTTTATGTAAATGTATGCAAGGCATATTTATGCATGTGAGAATGTCTGCATGTACTGTATGAATGCATGGGTGTATGTATGATATACACATGTTTATGTTTATATATACAGACTTCTGCATATATATGTGTATATATGAGTGTGTATATGTATGTTGGGATGGGACGCTACCCAAATTTTTGCGGATAACTATACCATTAAAATCCGCCTAAACAGATACTTTGGCACATCCATATTTCATAATAATGTCGTGCCGAATAGGTAAAACTGGTCAATTAGCAAGAATTCATTTAAAATTAAGTACTTTCTAAAATTTTCTCTTATACATTTAAATATATATTTTTCATTTATGTTAATGTAAAAAATAACAATTTTGTACCAAAAGAACCATAGAAAACTTACCTAACCTTATTATAACAAGCTCAATTTAATTTAGCCTAATCCAACTAAATATATTTTAGATACGTTTACAATAATTTAATAAAAAACAAACACAATGAAATATATTTTTTCTCGTTAGGTTCAGAATGATTTTTGCGAAATTATTACATACACAGATTTTCGCTTGCCTTATTCGGCAAGAAGAGCGTTGCTATTTAAGCCAAAATCGCAAGTTCTACCTATTCGGCACGACACACACACACACATATATATATATATATTATTGTAACCACGGACGAGTGGTATTTAATCAATAACAACACTGCGACTAGCCCAGTACTCGAACCCATGTTGTAGGATTGGGTGGTCCTGTGGGTTAGAGCTTCATGTGATTTTCACTCACCATGAGGCGGGCCAAAACGACATGGGTTCGAGTCCTCGGCTAGTCGAAGTGTTGTTATTGATTAAATACCACTTGTCCATGGTTACAATATATATATATATATATATATATATATATATATATATATATATATATATATATATATATATATACATACACTGCTCGTGGAGGCTAGTACACCAAACGGGGAGTAGAATGAAAGTAGCTCTGAGGCACCCACACAATCGTATGTCCTTGGATCATGGTAAAACACCTAGCTCTGCTGGGTGCGTGATTCTTGTTGGATTGGGTGGCCCTGTGGGTTAGAGCGTCATGTGATTTTCGCTCAACATGAGGCGAGCCAAAACGACATGGGTTCGAGTCCTTGGTTAGTCGCAATGTTGTTGGTATTTATTTATTTATGCATTACATGTATTTATGATTACTTGAGCATGTGTATTTATATATGCAGATGTGCCTCCACCACTAATACTACCACCAATACAAGTCAATGACTCGGAGATGTATGCAATTGTGAAACTGATCAAGAGATTTTTAAAGCAATATAGTGGAAATCAATTTCGTGAATTGTCTATTTAAACTTAAGCCGAGAGCACCTACACATGACAACTGCTCTATGAACCTTATCCTAGTAATAGTTGACCCATTGGATAAGGCGTTTTGAAGTTGTAAACGAAAAACCTTATATGGGACGAGAATAGGATAGCTAACAGATGGACGGCTCTGGCATCACGGCAAGCCGTGGAGTATTCAGAAGCTTCAACCAACTTTGAGAAATTTAAAAAGTCTATAAAAATGAGAGTTCTCAACATTTCTAAATTTTCTTTTCTGTAGTTGTATTAGATTTAAAATTCTTTACAATCCTCTACGAATTTTTTTTGTTTTGTTTTTTTAAGGCAGTTCAATTCAATTAAAAATCCAATGTAGGCTAACATAGGCTACCTTCAACGCAAAACACACACTGGAATTACACCAACGATTCAAGTTATAAAAAAAATATTATTGCATTGACAAATTTGCTCATACACAACGTAAACTGAGAGGTATTATCCAGGCCACAAGATGTATCGTTCAATAAATAATGATCTTCAGAAGAGGTAGATGCATATACATGATTGTGATTATTTAGCAGCAATAAAATTTCACACAACTGTATATATAAAATGGTCAAATCTACATCTACCCACTTGAACTTCATTGTCCGCCATCACTGACTTAGGAAGTACCTTTTTCAACTTTTAGAAGTTGTACTGCTGAGGGTTTAGGAACTTCAGTCATGGGAATGGGTTCAGTAAATCTGGTCACAGAGAGCACATTCACATTCAACTTTTTCCTAGAATTTGGTCCTCGTTATTGTACACGTGAGTTAAAAAATTGTATCTTATCGGAAGAGGGATTTTCGAGTTATGGGCAAAATTTAAAAAAAAAAAGTTGAAGAAAAAAAATTAATTCAACTACTTATAAATCGCACTTCAGGGATACCTAATTACTTCCTCTATCTTGGTCACAATGATTCCCTGCGTCTTGGTCATAATCATTTCCCCCTTTGTGTGGACACAGCCCCCACATCTTCCCTGAACGAGGATTACCACACCATCCTCCTCTCTGGACAATGGAGGTTCTTAATCTTTTTTTCCTCGTTCATTCTGTCATCTCCCGCTGAGCTGAGTTCGTCAGACAGGTCGTCTGGCTTCCAACAGTGGATCCACGTGCCTCAAAATCAATATGTACGGAGCCCCGCCTGGCTGCTGGGATGCCTCCTCACTCAATCTCCTCTCTATCCTGGCTCAAACTTTTCCATTGCCACCCCAAGTTCTCTTACTGTCCTGTACATAAGAACGTTACTGTAGGCATTCTGGTGCACGCGGGGCACCTCATGCTGACACTCAACTATTCCACTCATTGGAAGGAGACAGTAGGGAGGAAGTGAACGTCTTCAGATATTTGGGAGTGAACCTGTCAGCAGATGAGTCTATGAAACATGAGGTGAATCATAAAACTGATGAGTTGATAAAGGTGCACTGAGGGGTCTGTGGAGCAAAGAGAGGAATGTTTAGGTTAATTGTTCAAAGAAAATCTTGAACAGTTCACACAAGCCTGACAAAAAGAATATAATTCACCCGCATATACCAACTCCTACCCAAACTGACCAACCATCAAACTAGAAAGTATTCCAACATATCATGGAGCTAGTGGCCACGATGCTGCTTAATATATTTTAGTCAGGTCTTCTGTAATTAATTTCTAAATTTTCATTTATATTCTGATGTGAAAACAGAAAATCATTGTTCAAACTAATACATTTCTTCGTTATTAACAATAGTGGCACACTACACACACTACTGGTGCTAGATTACCCACTTAATATTCCCTCTACATTAATCGTCATAAGCGTTTTATAATTTCATTTTTTAAAACTCGAGTTTCATTCCATTTGATATTTTGTGTCCTCGAGTAACCATATTTCAAGATTAATTTCAAACTGCCCACAGCTGCCTAGCCACGTTGTGACAGACATGAATACTGCACGTACTCTCTTCCTGGAAGAAAAATGAAAACGTGTGAATCGACCCCCTCAGCCCCATGTGTATGTCGGTGTACATCTATCCATGTATACAGTTTAATCCCTATTTGAGGAGCAAAAGTATTCTTGATGTTAGTGTACAAGTGAATCGTAGCCTAAATGACCTACCATCAGTCAACAGTTCTTAAACCTAACAGGCTAACACTGTATTGCCATCAGTTACCATATTCACAACATCTGCTCACTCCACCGATATCTGCGAATATTTTGTCCTATTTAGCGACACATCTTCGGCGATTTAAATGCAGAATCACCAGCATAAATGGCAGAGCATAAGAAATACATTAAAAAAATACCTCAAGTTGTGTTGCCTTGAGAACAGGTGGCGTGAACACCTGTTTATGGTTCACACATGTGTCTTCCTACGTTCAGGAAACACGAAGCTAGCATGTTAGCTAAGGTTCATCAGGAAACATGGCAAGTCTTTCCTGAGGTGGGTCTTAGTCATATGATGACCCACAGCTACAGCTTTTGGTCATCTGACCGAGGCCTTTCACTGGCTTACCCCTCCACCCCTTTAAAAATAAGAACATAAGAAATGAGGAACACTGCAACAGGCCTGTTGGCCCATACTAGGCAGGTCCTTTACAATCCATCCCACTAACTTACAATCCATCCCACTAAAAATTAAGTTTATGATCTAGTTGAAACTAGGTTTCTGAATCTCGCTGCTCGTCTACCAGTCCCTCAAGCCTTATCCCACACAGCAGGCATTAAAACATTAGTAAATAACCTATATTTTCACTGGTAAAAGAAAAAAATCCTGGTGAACACTATTTCTTTTCAATGAAATGCTGAAGGGGGATTCCTCGAGAAGTGAAGGGGGATTCCTCGAGAAGTGAAGGGGGATTCCGTGAGAAGTGAAGGGGGATTCCGTGAGAAGCAAAGACATGATCGCCTGCAAAGCTGCCGCCGAGAGTGAGGTGCGTGATCATCCTCTATCTACCGAGAACAGTCACAGAGGCGATGGCTGGAGGACGACATACTAATATCAGAAAGTATAAGCAAGTATAAGAAAAAACAGGTTATATAGCATACTACATCCTGTCGTATGCTATATAACCTGCCACTCGTCTGAACGGTCAACTATCCCCGTCATATCGATATACAAGGTTGGTTCACTGTTGGAAACTGAAGATAAGCCATAGGGATGTGAGAAAACTGTTTTAGTTTGAGGGTGGTTATGAAGCGGAATGACCCAGATCAGGTGGTGGAGGTACTCTCATAGGAGGCCAGAATCCAGTAATGTAGACTCGCGAAATCGTGTCGTCAAAGTGTGGCCCATGCTAACCTCCCCATGGTGTATATGTCGTGTCAGTATCATATATACACTTGTGTAGTGTATCAGCATTCATCCCACTTATACAGCTGGTCCCTTTGCGTGTGACGTCACGATACCCGCTGCCACCACTTGTTGTGTGGGTCTTGGGAGAGATATTTAGGTAGACATAGACACTCCTTGTAGGATGGTTACGGTATATTTACGGTATGAGTAGGAGAGAGTCCAGCCACGTCTGTCCAGTTATAGGTCTGACGCTAGTGAGAGTGTACGCCTATATGAGGCTGTGCACATATAAATATATCTAATTAGATGAATCTTATTGTAGCCAGCTAGCCTAGTGGCTTACGCACAGGCCTTTAGTTTTACGACCCGCTAGTTATGGGTTCTAATCCCACCCTTTCCGTGGTTAATCCAGTAATATTGGTTAAGCAAACCCACCAGCAAACAACTCTTGAGTAAACACTACATAAAATTCCCTAGATGTTACCAGACGTTGTTGCTGTGGAGCTTTTAGTTAATAATTTGAAGCTTTTACACCTCAAACCATTATAAATTGTGATTGCCACTTAAGACGCCATTAGTTATATTCACACACCTGAAACTACTCTGGCCTGCTTCCCAATTTAATTTTAATCAAAGAAAGCATAATGTGAAAGTCAAAATTACTAGTGATTACGCATAACATGTAATATTTATAGCTTGCCTTTACAAGTGTGTTTAATATCATTAGAGAGGATTTTATTAACAATAATTTGCATAACTGAATTTTAAATGTAAATAAGCTAGAGGTCAGTGCGACTGAGACACCTGGAAGACAGAATTTAATTGCATGATAAACTAGTGGGGGTTTTGCTTACTCTAAAAAATATTATCTACAAGACTTAGCCCTCACTGAAGCTTCCACCATATAACAACTAACTGCTGACATTTGAGATTTGAAGCTGACTTAATCCAATTGGGAGACTTGTACCTGTTATTCAAAAATATTTATGGCATGTCTGTGACCAGTTTTGAGAATAATTGTACAGTTACATCCCGGATTTAGGCCTAGCTTCCCTGTTAACTTTCTGGTCAGCTAGGTTACTGCTGGCAGCTGCTAACAGGCCTATACAACCACCACAATCTAGCTGATCTGCCACTTACACGACGTAGTGAACCAGTTTCTTGCAGAAAACTTGTTTTCACTTCTGCAATATTTCATGTACCTGTTGGCATAAAGGTGAGTCTTGCACCACGGACATTCATAGTGTTCACCAATTGTACTTATGACATCTTTATTTTTCAATTACTTTACTTCACACTTCCTCCCATCTCTCACTAATAGTCTTACTACATTGAACAAATTATAAACAGACTTTTGACTTTGCTTCTCAAGTAATTTTCAACGTATATATATTAACAGGAATCTTTTCTCAGTCTTGTATCATAACCTTAATTTTTTAAGGGGCGGACCGATAACCAAAGCGCCAGTGACGAGTCATCACATAACTAAGACCCGCGTCAGGAAACATTTGTCCTGTTTCCTGAAGAATCTTACCTATAACCTACCGTCTCCATTCCACAGAGTATATTTCAAATGCTTTGAGGAATTCCCAGTAGATTAGACGCTTTAACTTCTATGCGAGCAGAAAATGACCTGTGTATTTTCCAGCTGTGATCTCTCTCTTGCCTTCAAAGGTGCTATGAACACATCAATATTTCAGATTTCAGACGTGAGACGAGACGCTGCAGAAGTAGAAGAAACTCAATCCAGTGTTTACACTCTGGATTGAATGCAGAAACTCTCAAGGTAATGAGAATATGTAAAAATATATAATATTAATGATTGCAAGTTATATTTGCAGTAATGAATGAGGGGAAATAACACCGAGGAGCCTGACAATGGACTGTATCAAGCCAGCCCTAACTGCCCACACACCCCTACCATACAGGAGCCAGGAGCTGTGAATCGACCCTTGCAACCACACATAATGTGAGGAGAGCCCCGCCATACTGGCCCTGCTGTGGTGACTCGCCACTGCCTAAACAGGCAACTCATCGTACCAATCCACCCCGCCATGACTCGTCCCACCTCACCTCGCCCCACCATCTTACCACACTGCAGCTGGCTATTCTGCACCGCCCACTCACTATCGGACTAACTTCTATCACGTTCACGTGTGTTAGTAGACACAACCGCCTACCGCGCCAGCTGTTTCTTGGGGAACCCCCCCAAGCAGATCTCGCCTCAGGCACAATACATTACCGCACCAAGCAAAAACAACCTCGCAATTCCATTTTTTCAAGATAAAGGAGATATCTAAATGATAATGTCTTGTGACTTCAGATAATTTAAAAAAATATTCATCTAGATAACTCCCAAAATTGTCGACATATGTCTAGGAAAAATATACTGGTTTTATCCAAAGAATGACCATGGATAGTGATTACAAGGATAGCGTATCTGGACTGATTTGTACTGGATATATGACGGTATGCTCGCTCACAGGATAACACTGTCCAGTTCTGGGGATAACTTCCAGAGGTTACCGTACTCGTGGTCCAGTCCTGGACCAGGCCTCTCGGTTGCTTGCCTGATCGATCAGACTATTGCTGCACGAAGCCCAACGTATGCACCACAGCCCTTCTGATCAGGAACTGATTTGAGGAACATATCGAGTTCCCTCTTGAAGACAGCCAGGGGTGTGTTGGTAATCCCCCTTAATAACTGAAGGGTGTTTTAAATGTGGTAGTCCCTTTATACTAATGAGTTTTCCCCTCAGTGCACTCTCTACCTCCTGATCTTCATCAAAAGAGGTATGTTGCACTGTCTGTCAAGCTTCTTGTGTTTGTATGTAGTGATTTCGTAGTGAAGATTTGGGAAAAATTCCTTGAGAATATTCCAGGTATCATGTATCTTACTCGCCTACGTTCTAAGGAGTACAGTTCACTAGGACTTCACAAGCTCCCAGTAATTTAGGTGCTTGACTGAGCTTGTATGAGCTGTGAATGTTCTCTGTATATTTTCCAGCTCTGCAATTTGTCCCCCCTTCAAAGGGGACGGCGTTAGAGCACAACAATATTCCAACCCAGAGAGAATAAATGACTTGAAGAATGTCATCACTGGCTTGGCATCTTGTGTTGAAACTTTTAGTTATCCAGACTATTATTTTCCTTGCAGTTGTGATAATAACACTGTTGTGCTCCTTGAACGTGAGATCTAACATTATCACTCCCAGGTCTCTCACATTAGACTTACGCTCTATTGAGTGATTTGAGTATCTTGTACTCCGAACTTATTAATTTCCTTAATCCTTCCGTGACGTTACTACTCGTTGGGTTCTATCAGAAAGTTGAATATCCATCTACCCATCTTCCCAGTTATTCCTTTTGCATGCATTTTGGGCGCAATTACCCCATGGTCGCACTTGTCATTGGCTTTTTCAAAAATGGTGCACATTACATCTTTATTTTGCTCATTTTCAAGTGTAAATGAACCCAAGACCATGTGATAATAGTTCCGTGTACCCAAGACCATGTGGTAATAGTTCAGTGTACCCAAGACCATGTGGTAATAGTTCAGTGTACCCAAGACCATGTGGTAATAGTTCAGTGTACCCAAGACCATGTGGTAATAGTTCAGCAATTGTACAACCCATGCTGTCATAGGTTGTACAACTATTGTGATTCCATGTGTCTGCCAATCTTGCTTCTTAAAACTCTTTCAAAAATCTTGATAAAGTGGAACGTCAGCACTACAGGTCTATAGTCTTATGCTGCCACTTTTGTGGAGTGGGGCTACATCAGTGGTTTTAAATGACTGTGGGATGACGCCAGTATCCAGGCTCCTCTTCAGTATATTATTTAAGGTGAATGGAAATGGCTTCTTGCAATTCTTGATAAATATGGAGTTCCACGAGTCTTTATGGCGGTGTGTTTACTAAGGATGAGTGCAGCTGTCCAATAAACTCGTCCTAGGTGAAGAATCTAAATCTTCCTCGTTTTCTCTAATTCCAATCCCTGGCTTTTTTTCATTCACATCCGAGGCCCAACCCACCTCAACCTGTGAAGCCTGTGACAGCGGGTAGTTGAGAGTAGAACCCTGCCTGTGACAGCGGGTAGTTGAGAGTAGAAACCTGCCTGTGACAGCGGGTAGTTGAGAGTAGAACCCTGCCTGTGACAGCGGGTAGTTGAGAGTAGAAACCTGCCTGTGACAGCGGGTAGTGAAGTAGAACCTGCCTGTGACAGCGGGTAGTTGAGAGTAGAACCCTGCCTGTGACAGCGGGTAGTTGAGAGTAGAACCCTGCCTGTGACAGCGGGTAGCTGAAAGTAGAACCCTGCCTGTGACAGCGGGTAGCTGAAAGTAGAACCCTGCCTGTGACAGCGGGTAGCTGAAAGTAGAACCCTGCCTGTGACAGCGGGTAGCTGAAAGTAGAACCCTGCCTGTGACAGCGGGTAGCTGAAAGTAGAACCCTGCCTGTGACAGCGGGTAGCTGAAAGTAGAACCCTGCCTGTGACAGCGGGTAGCTGAAGTAGAACCCTGCCTGTGACAGCGGGTAGCTGAAAGTAGAACCCTGCCTGTGACAGCGGGTAGCTGAAAGTAGAAACCTGCCTGTGACAGCGGGTAACAAAGTAGAAACCTGCCTGTGACAGCGGGTAACAAAGTAGAAACCTGCCTGTGACAGCGGGTAGCTAAAGTAGAACCCTGTCTGTGACAGCGGGTACAAAGTAGAACCCTGCCTGTGACAGCGGGTAGCAAAGTAGAACCCTGCCTGTGACAGCGGGTAGCGAAAGTAGAAACCTGCCTGTGACAGCGGGTAACAAGTAGAAACCTGCCTGTGACAGCGGGTAGCGAAAGTAGAACCCTGCCTGTGACAGCGGGTAGTAAAGTAGAAACCTGCCTGTGACAGCGGGTAACAAAGTAAACCTGCCTGTGACAGCGGGTACTAAGTAGAAACCTGCCTGTGACAGCGGGTAACAAAGTAGAACCTGCCTGTGACAGCGGGTAACAAAGTAGAAAACCTGCCTGACAGCGGGTACAAAGTAGAAACCTGCCTGTGACAGCGGGTAACAAAGTAGAAACCTGCCTGTGACAGCGGGTAGCTGAAAGTAGATTCCTGCCTGTGACAGCGGGTAACAAAGTAGATCCCTGCCTGTGACAGCGGGTAACAAAGTAGAAACCTGCCTGTGACAGCGGGTAACAAAGTAGAAACCTGCCTGTGACAGCGGGTAACAAAGTAGAAACCTGCCTGTGACAGCGGGTAACAAAGTAGAAACCTGCCTGTGACAGCGGGTAACAAAGTAGAAACCTGCCTGTGACAGCGGGTAACAAAGTAGAAACCTGCCTGTGACAGCGGGTAACAAAGTAGAAACCTGCCTGTGACAGCGGGTAACAAAGTAGAAACCTGCCTGTGACAGCGGGTAACAAAGTAGAAACCTGCCTGTGACAGCAGGTAAATGAAAGTAGAAACCTGGTTGAAGAGGCAATCAACCAGACCTCAGACAGTGCTAAGAGGACACAAGAACCCTTGAAACCGGTCACAGGTATGCTGTCCCCATTCATCCACTTATACTTACACACACCATGTAAAAACCAACGTGAATATATTAGCTACAAATTAAGCTGAAATTATTTTAGAGGGAAGTGTTAAACACTAAGGGGTCAACACAGCGTCTGGAAATGTGAGATAATAAGGTTTCATTTAACAGCTTTCACCGACATATTAATGACATATGCCGACGAGTATGTTAATATGACAATATAAATACATAAGAAAGAAGGAACACTGCACCAGGACTACTGACCCATGCGAGGCAAGTCCAAATCTCCTACCGGCCCAAGCCAATGCCCCAACCTAGTCAGGTCAGTCACATTCACTTAAGTAAGGAGTACGGCATCTGACCTAGTAGCAAAAGCTAGTCAGGTCCAACTAACACCCAACCACACCCACTCATATATTTATCTAACCTATTTTTAAAACTACACAACGTTTTAGCCTCTATAACTATACTTGGGAGTTTGTTCCACTCAATATAAATTTTTCCAACTTAAAGCCATAGCTGCGAGTCCTGTCTAGACTAGATATTTTTAGTACGCTATTTACATCCCCTTTATTTATTCTGTTTTCCATTTATACACCTCAATCATATCTCCCCTAATTCTACGCCTTTCTAGAGAGTGCAGATTCAGGGCCCTCAGTCTATCCTCATAGGCAAGATTTGATACATGGGATCAACTTTGTCATCCTCCTTTGTACGTTTTCCAGAGCATTTATATCCATTTTGTAATACGGTGACAAAAACTGTGCAGCATAATCTAGATGAGGCCTAACCAAGGATATACAGAGTTGAAGAACAACCTGAGGACTCCTATTATGCTTCTTGATATGAAGTCAAAGATTCTGTTTGCTTTACTGCGAACACTTATGCACTGTTGTCTTGGTTTTAGATTACTGCTAACCAGAACTCCTAAATCCTTTTCACAATCAGTAGTATTAAAATCTACATTATTTAGTTTATATGTGGCATGGTTATTTTCCTGTCCAATATTTAGAACTTTGCAGTTGTCTATATTAAACTGCATCTGCCACTTCTCCGACCACTGCATCAGTCTACTCAAATCTTCCTGGAGTGCTCTAGTGTCCTCGTCCGAATGAATTGGACGGCCTATTTTGGTGTCATTGGCAAACTTGCTTATGTCGCTATCTATTCCCTCATCTATGTCGTTTTATGTAAATTGTGAACAACAAGGGACCCAATACTGACCCCTGTGGAACACCGCTCGTGACGCTTCCCCACTCTGATTTCTCCCCATTTATGCAAACTCTCTGCTGCCTATTTGTCAACCATGCCTCTGTCCATGAAAAAAATTCTCCTCCTATTCCGTGTGCCTTAATTTTCCTCAATAGTCTCTGATGTGGGACTCTATCAAAAGCCTTACTGAAGTCTATATACACAATATCATATTCATTACCATGATCTACCTCGAATATCTTAGTGAAAAAAATTAATAGATTTGTAAGGCAGGAACGCCCTTTTGTAAAACCGTGCTGAGATTCGTTGATCAATTTATGCTTTTCAAGATGGCTACGAATTGCCTCGGCAATTATTGATTCCATAACTCACGAAATCGTAATGACACGATTGCAAACAAACCATACCATGGGTGGTGGGGTTCGAACCCGCGGTCAGAGAGTCTCAAAACTCCAGACCGTCGCGTAAGCCACTAGGCCAGCTAGCTTCAATAAGATTCATCCAACTAGGTATATTTCTACACCATAGGAAGGTTATCATAGGCACCACTGTGACCACAAATAAAAGTTTTTACAGACGAATCTCCCGCTAGCATAGCCGTGACGAACTCTAGCTCAAGTCCCCCTCAAAGCCGTCAACATGACTATGACCGCGAGTTCGAACCCCACCCGTGGTATGGATTGATTCCATAAATTTTCCCACTATGGAGGTTAGGCTTATTGGTCTACAGTTCGAAGCTAACGACCTGCCACATGCCTTGTATATAGGTATCACATTTGCCATTTTCCACTTATCTGGCACTATGCCAGTTTAAGTGAAATGTTGAAAAGATTAGCCAAAGGTTCGCTAAGTTCCTCTTTACATTCCTTTAGAACCCTTGCGTACAGTTCATCAAGGCATTGGGATTTTGTTAGGTTTTATTTGATCTAGTTGTCTAAGGACCAGCTTATGGCATTTTATTGAGTAGGTAAGACATGTGCATTAGTAAGGTATCTTTATTCTGTAACCTAATTGTTGCACATGTGTCTTATGAAGTTGTCGGTACTGTATACCATTATCACATTTTATTAGTAGTATCGTCCACCAGACGATAAAATCCCCGCTGGACGAAACGTATTCTCTATAAATTTCCATAACTCACACACACATATTATGTCTTATTAACATAACATCAAAGAACCCCCCCCCCCACTGAAGGAACAGCTGGTAATAACAGAGGAGAACACAGTTATTACGAGTGAAAGCCAGCGTCAAGTATATCAATAGTAAGTATATCCCTCGGCCTCACTTGTAAATATTTCCAGTCTTAATGGAGTGCGCAGGGACGGTGTTTGTCAAGCTTTTTATTTCCTGATTGCTTGTCACCGTACAACACTCTGGTGACAACACATGTTGCTAAGCTCAAACATGGCACACCGATGAACCCTGCCATCACTTTTCACTGCCGTTTTCTCTCTCAATAAAAGGTTAAATGATTAATGTCCATCTGACTTTACTGAAGAAAGGCTCAGCTAAAGGCTGAAATTTTTAGTTATATATTTTATATATATATATATATATATATATATATATATATATATATATATATATATATATATATATATATATATATAATATATATAAAATAAAATATAATAAAATATATTTATAATTATATTTATAACACTCGGTATAGTGAAAATAAAATATCAACTAAGAATACTATCTTATAATTAAGCCTAGGCCCTCTTGCGGCAGGCTGAGACACTCGTGTTTACAGGACAGTAGAAGAGAGGACGGTAGAAGCAAGCAAGCAACCCAACATGACAGACAGCAGCTTCCAGACTCCGCCTTTGTCCCGGCGTCAATGGACATAACTTTACCTAAAGCAACCCTTCATAAATATTTACATGACGTATAACTAGCAGAAGACTAAAACTGATCTGATGCTGACTACCAAGCCAACAATATTTATTAATCCTTGGCTCACATAGACATACAAGCCCCTTTTTCATCACCTACCTACCTACCTGCTCCTATTTATATTCTCATCCTCACCCCCCTTACCTCCCTCCCCTTACCTCCCTCTGCCCCACCCCTACTCATCTCTTTCCCTCCCCTCCCTCTTTTCCCCTCTTCCTTCTCCATTCTATCCCCCTCCCTCATCTCTTTCTTGATATTCCTATCCCTTTATTTCTCCCTCCCCTCCTCCCCCACTAAGGGGAGGCTAATAGCAACATCCGCTGGTGCCTCTGCTCGCACTTGCTGGCTGCCCGCTGGGTGCGTGTCTGCTTTGTTAAGTCTCTCATTCACAACTAGTCTGCCCATTCCTCCACACATGTAGCCAGACCCTTCCCCACGTAACTAGCCAGACCCTTCCCCACGTAACTAGCCAGACCCTTCCCCACGTAACTAGCCAGACCCTTCCCACGTAACTAGCCAGACCCTTCTCCACGTAACTAGCCAGACCCTTCCCCACGTAACTATCCAGACCCTTCCCACGTAACTAGCCAGACCCTTCCCCGCGTAACTAGCAGGACCCTCCCCCACGCAACTAGTCAGACCCTTCCACGTAACTAGCAGACCCTCCCCACGCTAACTAGCAGGACCCTCCCCCACGCAACTAGTCAGACCCTTCCCCACGTAACTAGCAGGACCCTTCCCCACGCAACTAGCCAGACCCTCCCCGTCCAACTAGTCAGACCCTCACGTAACTAGCAGGACCCTCCCCCACGCAACTAGCCACACCCTCCCCCACGCAACTAGCCAGACCCTCCCCACGCAACTAGCCAGACCCTCCCCACGCAACTAGTCAGACCCTTCCCCACGTAACTAACAGGAACCTCCCCACACAACTAGCCATACCCTCCCCCACGCAACTAGTCAGACCCTCCCCCACGCAACTAGCCAGACCCTCCCCATGTAACTAGCCAGACCCTCCCCCACTTCCCCAGACTCGTGGAACTCTGTGTTAATTAAGAACTGCAAGAAACCCCTTTCGTGTGCCTTAAGTATACTATGGAGAAGGAGCTTAGACAGGGGGTGAAATTCCAGTCACTAAAAACAACGGATACAAGAACATAAGAATGGAAGAACACTTATAGAAGGCCTACTGGACCATACAAAGCAGGTCCTTATCAAAACCACCACTACCCAAAGCTACCCAAGAATTTACTTCCGTACCCACGACACTAATCAAACCCAGCCCCTCCCACTCATATATGTGTCCAATCTCTTTTTAAAGCCACCCAAGGTCCTAGCCTCTATCAACCTACTCGAAGATTGTTCCACGCATCTACAACTCTGTTCGAAAACCAGTACTTACCTATGTCCTTACTAAATCTAAATTTATCCAACTTACAATCTAAATTTATCCAACTTATAGCCCCACTCCATAAAGGTGGCAGCAAAGCATCAGCTGAGAACTATAGACCAATAGCTTTAACGTCCCACATAAAAATCTTTGAAAGAGTGCTAAGAAGCACGATTGCAAACCACTTGGATTCCCAAAAACTGCACAATCCAGGGCAACATGGGTTCAGAGCAGGTCGCTCCTGCCTATCGCAACTACTGTATCACTATGATATGGTCTTGGATGCACTGGGAGAACAAGAGAATGCAGAAGTAATATACACAGACTTTGCAAAAGCCTTTGACAAGCGCGATCATGGCGTAATAGCACACAAAATACATACTAAAGGAATAACTGGCAAAGTGGGAGATGGATCTTCAACTTTCTAACCAATTGAACACAAAGAGTAGTGGTCACCAGTTAAATCAGAAGCTGCCATAATGAAAAGCTCTGTTCCACAAGGCACAGTACTCGCCCCCATCTTGTTCCTCATCCTCATATCAGACAGAGATGTAATCCACAGCACCGTGTCATCCTTTGCAGACGATACTAGGATCAGCATGAGACTCGTCTGTTAAGGACACTGTTAATCTCCAAGAAGATATAAACCAAGTTTTCCAATGGGCAACGGAAAACAATATGAAGTTCAATGAAGACAAATTCCAACTACTCCGTTATGGAAAACTGGAGGAAATAATAACTAGAACTGAGTATACTACAAACTCTGATCATACAATAGAGCGAAAAAATAATGTGAGAGACCTGGGAGCGGTAATGTCTGAGGATCTCACTTTCAAGGATCACAACAGTGCCACGATCACAACTGCAAAGAAAATGATAGGATGGATAATGAGAACGTTCAAAACAAGAAATACCAAGGCAATGATGATCCTTTTCAAATCACTTGTTCTATCTAGGCTAGAATACTGCTGTACATTAACATCTCCGTTCAAAGCAGGTGAAATTGCAGATCTAGAGAATGTACAGAGAACCTTTATTGCACATATAAGTTCTATCAAACACCTTAACTACTGGGAATGCCTGGAAGCACTTGACTTGTACTCACTGGAACGCAGGCGAGAGAGAGATATCATAATCTACACTTGGAAAATCCTACGAAAGTAAAAGTCTGGGCAGGCGGTGCAAAATACCCCAATGAAAAGTAGGGGCGGGGCGCCAATGGTACACTAAGAGAAAACACCACAAGTATCCGGGGCCCAAGACTGTTCAACAGCCTCCCACCATGCATAAGGGGAATTACCAATAGGCCCCTGGCTGCCTTCAAGAGGGACCTGGACAGATACTTAGTGCCGGATCAGCCGGGCTGTGGTTCGTACGTTGGACTACGTGCAGCCAGCAGTAACAGCCTGGTTGATCAGGCCCTGATCCACCGGGAGGTCTTGTCGTGGACCGGGTCGCGGGGGTGTTGATCCCCGGAATACCCTCCAGGTAGGTAGACGTAACTAGCCAGACCCTCCACACTAACCTGATCCTCTCTCACACAACTAGCCTGATCCTATATCCCTGTCCGCCCTTAATCTGCTGCTGTCCTACCACTGACAAATACCCAGAAGAAGAATAATGAGCATCAAGCAGGAGACGTGAGGAGCTCAGAGGCCAGCAAAAACCTCCCCGACATTTGACAAATGCCACATAAAAATATTCGACACTAACAGATCGTACCGGGGTTGAAGTCTGCCTACCTCACACATTGCCCACTGATCCAACTACCTGACACCTTCACTGATTTTCAATGAGGGTGAAGCACTTCACCCACCGTCGGTTTTGAATACTCACCCATCACGGGGGTTTCCCGAAGACGAAAATTTACATAAATGATTTTTCAAGGACCATGACTCCTCTCTTCACACCGCTTCAGTTATGGAGTTGTATTCATCACAGCGTCGTGGGGTCTTCAACATGAAAGATCACATCATGGGGCTTTGCCATCACCAAGACTCGCACATTCACTGCATGTGGGGAGAACTTGTGTGAAGACACCAATACGACGCACTTCATGATGACTGACCACGAGCCACATGCCTGTGCGTACCTGCGACAGGTCTGGGGAGTTTTTCTACCCTCGCAGCCCGGCTTGAGGCCAGGCTTCCTTATGCTGTTTGATCAACCAGGTTGTTACTGTTACTGGCCCGCTGGCCCACACAGCCTGGTTGATCAAACACTGGGCGGAGGTAATGATCCAGTTTCCTTTAGAAAAGTAGTTTAGTTCCAGCAATGCTTCTCGTATCTGCTGCTAACAAGTTAAGAGTCTTAAATCATCAATGTTGACACCGTTCACCTGTGCTTATGGCGCATCTGCTTCTCACTGTATTTTACTCTTCCATTTCTTACTCCGTGTACGAGCACCATGCACTAGATAACTATATCGCAAAAATACTATCTATTTCAGTAAACATTAAAGACTTTAATGAAAAGACAAAGCACCGGAGATAACAGTGTTGTGTGAGGACGGTAGACAATATCACGCTCTTATCTCTTCACTATCTTGAGATTAATGTATCAACATCAACCTCAGTTCTGTATCAAGGAATATTAATCACCTAATGCCTCTAAATGTCTTACGTTGACAAGAAGAAAAGGTAAGAACAGAAATACATGCAGGAAATAGTAAGGCAAG
Source organism: Cherax destructor (assembly GCA_009830355.1). Lineage (NCBI taxonomy): Eukaryota > Metazoa > Arthropoda > Malacostraca > Decapoda > Parastacidae > Cherax > Cherax destructor. The sequence goes on from WNWK01000771.1 coordinate 145,094, forward strand.
CTAAAGATGGACACAAGATTATGAAATGACAAGTAGAACGATACGAGGATAAGTGAAAAGTAGAACGATACGAGGATAATTGAAAAGTAGAACGATATGAGGAAAAGTGAAAAGTAGAACGATATGAGGATAATTGAAAAGTAGAACGATACGAGGAAAAGTGAAAAGTAGAACGATATGAGGATAATTGAAAAGTAGAACGATACGAGGAAAAGTGAAAAGTAGAACGATATGAGGATAATTGAAAAGTAGAACGATATGAGGAAAAGTGAAAAGTAGAACGATACGAGGATAATTGAAAAGTAGAACGATATGAGGATAAGTGAAAAGTAGACCGATACGAGAATAATTGAAAAGTAGAACGATATGAGGATAAGTGAAAAGTAGACCGATATGAGGATAAGTGAAAAGTAGAACGATATGAGGATAAGTGAAAAGCAGAACAAATACGAAAATGACAATGACTTCCTCGTCATTTTCGCAACTGTTTAGGCTAGGGAAGTAATAAGCAGGAAGCCAGGACAAGAGAACAAGCAGGAAGCCAGGACAAGAGAACAAGCAGGAAGCCAGGGCAAGAGAACAAGCAGGAAGCCAGGGCAAGAGAACAAGCAGGAAGCCAGGACAAGAGAACAAGCAGGAAGCCAGGGCAAGAGAACAAGCAGGAAGCCAGGGCAAGAGAACAAGCAGGAAGCCAGGACAAGAGAACAAGCAGGAAGCCAGGACAAGAGAACAAGCAGGAAGCCAGGACAAGAGAACAAGCAGGAAGCCAGGGCAAGAGAACAAGCAGGAAGCCAGGACAAGAGAACAAGCAGGAAGCCAGGGCAAGAGAACAAGCAGGAAGCCAGGACAAGAGAACAAGCAGGAAGCCAGGACAAGAGAACAAGCAGGAAGCCAGGACAAGAGAACAAAAGCAGGAAGCCAGGACAAGAGAACAAGCAGGAAGCCAGGACAAGAGAACAAGCAGGAAGCCAGGACAAGAGAACAAGCAGGAAGCCAGGACAAGAGAACAAGCAGGAAGCCAGGACAAGAGAACAAGCAGAAAGCCAGGACAAGAGAACAAGCAGGAAGCCAGGGCAAGAGAACAAGCAAGCGGAAGACAGGAAAGCAAGAGAACAAGCAGGAAGCCAGGACAAGAGAACAAGCAGGAAGCAGGACAAGAGAACAAGCAGGAAGCCAGGACAAGAGAACAAGCAGGAAGCCAGGACAAGAGAACAAGCAGGAAGCCAGGACAAGAGAACAAGCGGAAGCCAGGACAAGAGAACAAGCAGGAAGCCAGGACAAGAGAACAAGCAGGAAGCCAGGACAAGAGAACAAGCAGGAAGCCAGGCAAGAGAACAAGCAGGAAGCCAGGGCAAGAGAACAAGCAGGAAAGCCAGGACAAGAGAACAAGCAGGAAGCCAGGGCAAGAGAACAAGCAGGAAGCCAGGACAAGAGACAAGCAGGAAGCCAGGACAAGAGAACAAGCAGGAAGCCAGGACAAGAGAACAAGCAGGAAGCCAGGACAAGAGAACAAGCAGGAACCAGGACAAAGGGAACAAGCAGGAAGCAGGGCAAGAGAACAAGCAGGAAGCCAGGACAAGAGAACAAGCAGGAAGCCAGGGCAAGAGAACAAGCAGGAAGCCAGGACAAGAGAACAAGCAGGAAGCCAGGACAAGAGAACAAGCAGGAAGCCAGGACAAGAGAACAAGCAGGAAGCCAGGAAAGAGAACAAGCAGGAAGCCAGGACAAGAGAACAAGCAGGAAGCCAGGGCAAGAGAACAAGCAGGAAGCCAGGACAAGAGAACAAGCAGGAAGCCAGGACAAGAGAACAAGCAGGAAGCCAGGCAAGAGAACAAGCAGGAAGCCAGGACAAGAGAACAAGCAGGAAGCCAGGCAAGAGAACAAGCAGGAAGCAGGACAAAGAGACAAAGAACCAGGACAGAGAGAAAAGCAGGAAGCCAGGGAAGAGAACAAGCAGGAAGCCAGGACAAGAGAACAGAGAAGCCAGGGCAAGAGAACAAGCAGGAAGCCAGGCAAGAGAACAAGCAGGAAGCCAGGGCAAGAGAACAAGCAGGAAGCCAGGCAAGAGAACAAGCAGGAAGCCAGGGCAAGAGAACAAGCAGGAAGCCAGGGCAAGAGAACAAGCAGGAAGCCAGGACAAGAGAACAAGCAGGAAGCCAGGACAAGAGAACAAGCAGGAAGCCAGGGCAAGAGAACAAGCAGGAAGCCAGGACAAGAGAACAAGCAGGAAGCCAGGGCAAGAGAACAAGCAGGAAGCCAGGCAAGAGAACAAGCAGGAAGACCAGGACAAGAGAACAAGCAGGAAGCCAGGACAAGAGAACAAGCAGGAAGCCAGGACAAGAGAACAAGCAGGAAGCCAGGGCAAGAGAACAAGCAGGAAGCCAGGCAAGAGAACAAGCAGGAAGCCAGGCAAGAGAACAAGCAGGAAGCCAGGACAAGAGAACAAGCAGGAAGCAGGCAGGAACAAGCAGGAAGCCAGGACAAGAGAACAAGCAGGAAGCCAGGACAAGAGAACAAGCAGGAAGCCAGGACAAGAGAACAAGCAGGAAGCCAGGACAAGAGAACAAGCAGGAAGCCAGGGCAAGAGAACAAGCAGGAAGCCAGGGCAAGAGAACAAGCAGGAAGCCAGGACAAGAGAACAAGCAGGAAGCCAGGGCAAGAGAACAAGCAGGAAGCCAGGGCAAGAGAACAAGCAGGAAGCCAGGACAAGAGAACAAGCAGGAAGCCAGGGCAAGAGAACAAGCAGGAAGCCAGGGCAAGAGAACAAGCAGGAAGCCAGGGCAAGAGAACAAGCAGGAAGCCAGGACAAGAGAACAAGCAGGAAGCCAGGACAAGAGAACAAGCAGGAAGCCAGGACAAGAGAACAAGCAGGATAAGCAGGTGGGGACACAAACCAAAGCAGCAGAGGAAATTTTGAAGAAAAAATCCAAAGGATGAGGAGAATTAGGAAGAAAAGTTGGAGAAGAAAGTAGAAGGAAGAAAAAAAATTCAAGGCATATATAGAGGAGGAAAGAGATGCGAGCAGAAGGAGAGCATCTTGTGTCATGGCATGCCCTGGGATCCCACAGTGGACAAATATTGATGTTTACCCTGCCGGTCAATATGGTGCGACCCAGTTTACCATCAATCTCTTGACGAGTCTCAAGCACGCACCCAACTTTACACTCTCACCACCATCACAAGAAAAGCGGAGCCACACTGAGAGCGACACACCACCAAAAGTGAAGTCAGAACCACAGATATAATGACAGTAAAGGACCAAGTGATAATATTTAGAGCTAATGCAGATCTAGACAAAATAGTCTGAGGAACTAGTAAGCAGATATCTAAAGCCAAGACAACAGTGCCTAAGTGTGCGCAATAAGGCTAACAGATTACTAGGATTTATTTCAAGAAGTATAAGCAACAGAAGTCCAAAAGTTATTTTACAGCTCTATACATCACTAGTGAGACCTCATTTGGATTATGCAGCTCAGTTTTGGTCTCCTTACTACAGAATGGATATAGATTCGTTAGAGAACATACAGAGAAGAATGACTAAAATGATTTACAGTATAAGACATCTCCCGTATGAAGATTAGACTTAGAGCGTTGAATCTGCACTCTCTGGAGAGACGTAGAATGAGGGGAGATATCATCGAGGTGTACAAGTGGATGATGGGCATAAACAAAGGAGATATTAATAAAATACTGAGGATATCGAACCAAGTAAGAACCAGAAATAACGGATTTAAATTGGATAAATTTAGATTTAGAAAGGACATAGGCAAGTACTGGTTTTCGAACAGAGTTGTAGATGCGTGGAACAATCTTCCGAGTGGGGTGATAGAGGCTAGGACCTTGGGTGGCTTTAAAGAGTGGGAGGGGCTGGGTTTGATTGGTGTCGTGAGTACGGGAGTAAATTCTTAGGTAGTGGTGGTTTTGATAAGGACTTGCCTTGTATGGGCCAGTGGGCATTCTGCAGTGTTCCTCCATTCTTATGTTATGTTCTTATGGAAATAATCACCGTGACTCGAAAACATCACAAGAGAGAGAGAGGCTAAACTAGCTGGTAAGCAATATGAACACGTCACAATCAATGTGACTTGTGTCCTTGAGTCTGAAGAACAATAGTCGAGGTACTGTACGAACTGCCACCGAAAATCTATAAGTAATTGGAGTACAGCAAATGCCGTCCCGTTGTTAGAATAAAGTGACAGATGGTCAGCCGTCAAAAACAAGCCAGCATCTTTGATGTACTTACTAAGATAAAGAAAGAGGTTATAAGTGTTGCAACACCTCCATACACATGGCATCATAAAATACAACCAGCCAGATAAACATTACCTAATGGATGTTTTCAAGGAATAATGCCCCCGCGGCTGTAACAGACTAGATCTGATCAACCAGGCTATTACTGGTGGCCGCATGCAGATTAACGTACGAACCAGAAAATGGCTGGTGAAAAACTGACTTTTAGAAAGTCAAAAAGTTCCCTCTTGACGACAGTCAGAGGTTTATTGGTTATTTTCCTTATGCACAAAGGAACGACACTGACAAGTCGGGGACCTAAACACTTGTACAGTTTTATTTAGGTGTACCCGCCGTACTCCCGCTGTTGTGCTGAAGGTACTTTGCGCCATCTGCCAAGATTCTTGCTTTCATATGGAGTGATTTAGGTTGGTGGGTTTGAAACCAGTCCCTCTACAATTTTCTAGATGTGAATTCTGATGTACCCTTCTTTCCTATGTTCCAAGGAGTACAGTTCAAGCGTTCTCAGTAGTTCAGATATTTGATGGAACGTATACGAGTAGTGAAAGTTGTGTGTTTTCCAGCTTATCAATCTCGCCTGTCTTCAGAGGAGCAGTACTTCAGCCTAGAGAGAACCAGTGACTTAGGTATCATCTTTGGCTTAGTAGCTTGTCTTGAAAGTTCTAGTTATCTAACCTATTATTCTCCTTGCAGTAGCAATAGCAACTCTGTCGTGATACTTCATACGAGACCTGACATCACTCCCAAGTTCTTCAGTCTCTTCGTTCTACTGAATGACCTAAGTTTGTCCTGTACTGCTTCAGTCTTTAGCTCCTCCAGCCTTCTACTGTGGAGCAACTGAAGCATGTCCTCCCTGAACATCATATTGTTAGAGGCCAACTGGAAGACATTATATCCGCTTGAAGATTCTAGCGTCATCAACAAAAGATGTTAGTGATGACACCAGAAGCTCTGATAATCTTAAATCGCGTCATATAAACTTAAAGGATTTCTACTGCACTATAATGAGAGTTTAAGCAAAAAAAAAAAATAGACGAGATAGGTAGATTGCATTTTTCTAGATAGCAAGAACACTTTTGATACAAGAGCAGGCAGGGATAGCAAAGAAAGCATTTCGCTAGTTTAAGAAACATTTAAATTAAAGTAGACAGTGAGAGTGCGGGAAGAATTATAATGATGGATGTATATAAGTGGTGTACCACAAGAATTACCATGATGGATGTACATAAGTGATGTACCACAAGAATCACCATGGTGGATGTACGTAAATAGTGTACCACAAGAATCACCATGGTGGATGTACGTAAATGGTGTACCACAAGAATCACCATGGTGGATGTACGTAAATGGTGTACCACAAGAATCACCATGGTGGATGTACGTAAATGGTGTTCCACAAGAATGCCCCACCTGGGATTGTTACTGCTCTGATGTACGTAAATGACATGCCTCTACGGTCGATCATTCCCCATCCTAAACTCTCATACCTCAACCCTTCCCAGCTCCATTCACAACCCCAACCTCCTCTTTTCTCCACTCATACCTCAACCCTCCACTATGCTCACACACCACCGACCTTCTACTCCACTGTAATACGTTATGATATTTACATTGGCATTTTTTTTATTGGAGTATAAAAGCATTATTGAAACTTGTGTATGTTTATACGCCACAATGTGTATTGTGTGAATATTATAGTACTGAAACATGTGTATGTTTATACACCACAATGTATATTGTGTGAATATTATAGGCAGAGCAACACCACGCTCATATTTATAGCTCCAGTCCACAGTGTAGGACATTTGAAGATGAAGTCAAATTTCTATTTTCTGAATCACAAATTTAACCAAATAGAGGTACTGCGGGTGAACAAATTGAACTCTTTGTCGCACCCCCTGAAATGCCATCTCGCACATTCTGGGAATGCGTGCACCCCAGGTTGGGAGCCCCTATACGAACCTTCAGCCTCGTACAATGTTAGTATAAACCACGGAACGGATGAGTTTTGAACCCATGGCAATAGTAGTAAAGCTAAAAAAAAAAAAAAAACAGGCCCAGAGTCGCACTACGGGAACAAGAAAACTCTTCAACCCCTTGAAAAGTTACATCAAGAGATGGGTAGATTGCATTTTTCTAGATAGCAAGAACCCTTGATACAAGAGCAGACAGGGATAGCAGAGAAAGCATTTCGCTAGATTAAGAAACATTTAAATTAAAGTAGACAGTGAGAGTGCGGGAAGAATTATCATGATGGATGTATATAACATGTGATGTAATACGAGAATTATCACAGCTCTTACAAGGTCAGTACCCACTCAGCCGGGCTGTGGTTCGTACGTTGGACTACGTGAGGCCAGCAGTAACAGCCTGATTGATCAAGCCCTGATACACTGGGACGCCTGGTTAAGGACTGGGCCGTGGGGGGCGTTGACCTCCCGAACACCCTCCAGGTAGGTAGACTCCTCCTCCGTGGTAGACAAACCCCACAAGGCCCCTTGTATTAAACTGCTGACAGAGAGAGGGGTAATGAGCGCCGCCTTGCCTCACCTTGACCCAGTTTTCCAGAAAGCCACTCAAAAAATGTCTCCGCATTGCGTTTATTAATCTCTTCCCCTCCCATCAATACATACATTAATATATATAGAGATAAATGGTGTAAAATACCAACACCATGGAAAAATAGAGAAATGCAGTATAATGAGATTTATTGACTACGTTTCACCCACAGAGATGTGTTTGTGACTTGTTAAAGCCCACTGGGCGAAACGTCAATAAAGAATCGCATTATGCTACATGTACAACAAAAAAGGGCACAATACCGTGACTGGAATGCACAAATAACCCTGCTGGCCTATATATACTCCCTCCTCTCCTTTCTGTCAGTGCGACTTTGTAAATGGTCCAAGTCGGACCGAAGCGTCGTCGTAAGCTCCTCTCTTCTATGTGCGGGTTATTTGTATAATGCTACATGTATTTATCCAGCTAATACTCCACACTAACTTTCCACTCCATTTATAAGGAATTAACTGTAAGAACCGGGATTCATAAAGAAAAAATATTGCGAGCTGAGGCTAAATTTTCTGACACTTATAATTATGTGAAGTGCTAAGCCCATGTGGGCCAGTCAACGCCAGTAGTAGTAAAGGCTCGAGCCTTCGTCCGATAATCGTTAGACAGGCGCACTGCTCTTGCAGCCACTCAGGGCTTAGGGGAATATATAGTTTCATAAGCAAACATGATAAAGACACAGCATGGAGATAAAACGACGAACGAACAAGATCTGACTTGGTCTTATCTGTAAGTAAACACAGCGCTCCGTCTTTGTCCTCACAATGTAACAATAGTCGTACATAAATGGTACACAATACTAACAGTATGAAGAATTATATATGTGCAATATCTGGGTATCTTTACTTGTAGAGTTTTCGCCAAGCAGTGGCTTGATCAGATTATTTCCTTGTATTGATAAAGCCAATGGTTGGCGAAACGTCTACAAATAAAGATACCCAGATGTTGCAGGTGTCTAATTCTTCAATATAAGAATAACATCGAACCCAACAAATGGTGTACGGAGAGATGATATATATATATACGTATTAAGTGTACATATTACTGACACACAAGATCCCTGTAAAATGAAGAATCACAGTTAGTGGCCATATGGTCATAATTTTCGACTACCCGCTAAAAATGTGAATGGAGAGAAGCGAGAACAGACCCACGTAAGAAGAGACTGAAGAAGTCATTACACAAGAGATCGCCTGAACGTAGTGAAGTGGGGAAAATAATTGAAAGTTACGACAACAAACGATATAACGGAGAGGATACAAGAAAGTCGCACAGATTTACACCACTAAGATGGAAACGATATACGCACACACTCGCCACATAGGTTAAGAACAAGGGTTAGCCACACAAAGGCTAAAACTAAAACACCAAATGTAAAAAAAGGAGATGATATTAAACAGAGAAGCAAGCAGAAACGTTAGATATATGTAAAGACAGAGATATACCAAGACAATTTGAAAATGAGAGAGCAGCGAAGACCAAAATAAAAACGGAAGCGTATACTCAGCCTAGAAAAGTGACTGACAACAGTAAGACCATAAAGGAGGTATGTAAAGTAATATCACAAAGGTTCTCAATTTTGAAGCTTCAGTTCAGGACCCATCATCTCACTCACTCCTCGACCTGTCCTCCCACACGCTGACTTAACACTTCCTCCCTCACCCACAAGTGCAACCTTACCTATAAATTCATGTTCTCCTTTCACTTGTGTATCTGCTGAAGAGGATCCCAGAAGGGAGGTCGAGATATACAGATCAATCTCCCGAGTTTTTGAGCAAATAAGAAAAATGTTCAACGAGGTCGTCACCAATTAATCGGATTATTGAGCAAATAAGGAAAATGTTCAACGAGGTCGTCATTAATGATTGTGGTGCCGCCAGGAGGACGAGCATCAAGCAACAAACACTACCTGATTTAAAAGAAAAAGATAATTAAATTGTTTCTAAGAAAACAAGTATAACGAAAGATCAAAGAAGATATCACCTTGGGTAAGCAAAGTAAATTAACGACGCCATTGCAAGACTTCACAACCCAATACAAACAAGGAAACTGCTAAACACATGGAAAACAAAATAAACAAACAAAACAAACAAAAAAATCCCAGTATACAATTTAGGGATGTATCGGATGTGAAAAAAATAGATATCCGGTATGCGGATGTGTATACGGATATCTTACTCATTTTACGGATGCGAATGCGGATGTAAGAAATTGTGCGGATGTTCCGGGGATTTCGGATGCGGATGTAAGAAATTGTGCTGATGTTCCGCAGATGCGGATGCGGATGCGAATATCCGATACATCACTAGTATACATAACCTGTTCCCCGCCCATTCCTATACCACTGTATTATCCCCTCCCACTACTATATTACCTCATCGCCTCCCTTTTGATCATAATTCTTACCCACTACACCTCTCAATCTCAATTACCACCTTCCCTCCCCGCTCATCTTCCATCGCTACTTACCCTCTAACTCCTCCATCATCCCACCTCTTTCTACAACTCCATCACCCCCTCTTACTCCTCCATCTCTCCCTTCCCTACTCGTCGTCGTCCTCCTCCCTCACCCTCCCCCACTCTTTTCATCCTCCGGGACTGAGCTTGCAACTTGGAGTCAACTGATGACTCCTGCTTGACTTTCAATCCGCACTCTTTTACCACTGACTTGGAGTTCAGATATATCCAGCATCATTACTGGCGTCCCTGGACGCTTTTCAATACGCTGCAAACCTCGGGGTGTCCTTCAATAACTTTACCCTGCATAATTAACACATTTATGGTGTGTCAATAACCCCGGGAATTCTGAATGTTACTCTGACGTTGCTGGGCTACGAGTCGCTACCATTATTTTGATCTTCCACACTAGTCATCTTTACCCAAGGAAGACTTTATATATAAAAAGAGAGTCACTATTTTAAAAAAATATGCAGACAAAACAATTCAAATATTACACATTTATGGGAAAGCCCTAAACCTGTATCATACACTGGCATTATACTCTTGTTTTTGAGGACTGGATAACTAGAACATTCAAAACGAGATGCCAAGCTAATGACGCTACTCTTCAAGCCATTTGTTGTGTGTAGGCTGGAACACTGAACTTTCGCAGCCTCCTTTAAGGCACGAGAAACTACTTGTATAAATTCAGCCAAAAACCTAAATCATTGGGAACGAAGGTGAGTAAGATGCATTATAATTTACACTTGGAAAACTCTAAATTGGCTCTAAATTTGGACACATGCCATTGAAAGTGAGCGGCTTGACATTCGTTGCAAAATACGCCAATGAAAAACAGTGGTGCAATGAGTACAGTACGAGATAACTTAAGTGTAAAGTTACCAAGACATTTCAGTAGCTTCTCTTCATACATAAGGGTGAATAGCAGACACTTGGCTGTCTTCTAAGGAGAACTTAGTAAGCTCAAGTCAGTTCTTGATCTTCCGAGCTGTGGTGTACACGTTGGGCAGCTGAAGTTAGCATCAACAGCCTAGTCGATCAGTCCAGTTATCGGAAGGCCTGGTCTGCAACTGAACCGTGGGGGAGGGGCGGTGACCCCCAAAATCGACTCCAGGAAGATTCCAGGAAGGCTGACCATTCGACTTTCCCGACTCGCTTTACATTCATATTCTTTGTATCTGGTCTTTACATTTCGAACAGTCTAGTCACAATTCGCCCTATCAAATTTCCCTTAGATATCTTTTATGTCGTTATGTTTGCCCTAGAGACGAGGGAGGACGGAGGAGGCCACACACTACACAAAGGTTATAACTAGTTCGTGACGGCCAGAACACGGACGAGCCTCCCTAGCCCGTGTGATCAATATGTGGAGGAGTATGCGGCAGGAGGCTCCCACCCACCCCTACACACACTGTGAAGGGTCATGTGGCAGGAGGCTCCCACCCACCCCTACACACACTGTGAAGGGTCATGTGGCAGGAGGCTCCCACCCACCCCTACACACACTGTAAAGGGTCATGTGGCAGGAGGCTCCCACCCACCCCTACACACACTGTAAAGGGTCATGTGGCAGGAGGCTCCCACCCACCCCTACACACACTGTAAAGGGTCATGTGGCAGGAGGCTCCCACCCACCCCTACACACACTGTAAAGGGTCATGTGGCAGGAGGCTCCCACCCACCCCTACACACACTGAAGGATCATGCGGCAGGAGGCTCCCACCCACCCCTACACACACTGTGGAGAAGCATGCAGTAGGAGGCTCCCACCCACCCCTACACACACTGTGGAGAAGCATGCAGTAGGAGGCTCTCACCCACCCCTACACACACTGTGGAGAAGCATGCAGTAGGAGGCTCCCACCCACCCCTACACACACTTGGAAGCACAGGCTCACCACCTAACACACTGTGGAGAAGCATGCAGTAGGAGGCTCTCACCCACCCCTACACACTGTGGAGAAGCATGCAGCAGGAGGCTCCCACCCACCCCTACGCACACTGTGGAGAAGCATGCAGTAGGAGGCTCCCACCCACCCCTACGCACACTGTGGAGAAGCATGCAGTAGGAGGCTCCTGGTCATACTCTGTACATATTGCTACACTATGAACCAGAAAGTGACAGGAAGTGCCTTGTCACCTTTTGTACATATTCGTACATTGTGAAGGTACAAGTGACAGGACGCTCCTTGTCACCCCTCTGTACACTGTAGAGGAGCAGGAGGCTCTTCCTTGTACAACCACAATCAAGCTCAGTAACAATCATCTGGTCTCCCTTGGAACCCTGAGGGATTTAACCCAACGCAGGCATACAATTCTCCAGATACAATAGTGCTTGTTTCCAGTTCAATAGATGGGCGTGTGTGTTGCACTGTACAACACAAGCATTGTGTGTCGTCTATTCTGCAAATGTCCTAATGTTTCTGTATCGGTTGTTCGTATCTCTGGCTGTTTCACCTATATGACTACCATCCTCTTACCCCCCTCCCCACACGTGATGCTGTAAACCCCAGCTGTGACTGTGTTCCTGATGGGGCGGGTTGCCCTAGTGAATTCTTTAATAGTTTTCGTGGTTAGGACCGCAACGCCAATGTCAGCTGTCCGGGCTAGAGGGGTGATGGATGCTGCTATCAGTCTGGTAGGTAGAATCACTCGGCGATTAGCGGTGCTCTCTCTGGGGTTGGTAGAAGATAAGATAGATTACCCGTATTGCAGATAATTCTGAGAGTCACTGCCCTTGTAGTCTGGTCCCTGACTACTGACCAGACCAGTCCTCTTAGTACGGCTGATTAATTAAGCTGTTCGTGCTGGCTTCACGCAGTCCAACGCAAACAATCAACATAGGCAGCATAGGACTCTCTTCATAGATCACTGCAAAACTAACCTCCACCCTTGCATCTACACCATCAATAAAGCATAAACCATCTTAGAACACTGCTACAGAATGTGAGGATTCTTTAGGTTTAATGAAGTGAAAAACCAAACTCCAATAGACTACCTTACCTTACCTTTGAAGAGTTTCGAGTTTCACTACCCCCGACGGATGCTTATTCAAAATCATAAACTACCAGTGTCAGAAGAAACGTTCCTGCTTCCTGACGAACAAACACCACCACAACCTAAAGGAAGTTGACAAAAGGCCGTTACGAGAGCGAGGCACTCAAGAGACCATGCCACATCCTGGTATGGGAGAACAAGGTAAGCAATCACCGGACGATCTCTCTCCCTTCCCCGCACCATACTTCAGGTTGCTAAGCAAACACAATTCAAAACTATGAACTTGAATACCCAACTCCTGAAAGAGGTGATCCAGGGAAGCCAGAAAGAGACGAAACTGAAGTGACAACTGGAGAGAGGAGGCAGTATAAGGGTGGGTGGTGATGGGGGTGGTAATAATAAACGTAAGGTGGGGAGGGTATAGCGGGAAAGTGAGAATAGGGGAAGGGAGAGAGGTGGAGGTTCACACACGAGGATCAATATCAACAGGTGGAGGGAGGCACCAACAACACTCCCAGGATCTCTACCTCACCGCCTCCACCAATAAATCATCACTAAGAACTGCGGCTGCAACAATGCACTAATAACCAGCACTTACGAGAGGGGAAACTTACGGTGACTTTTCGGTCCAAGTCGGGTCGAAACGTCGCCATAAGTTCGTCTCCTAAGTGCTGATTATTTGTATTCGACTAAGAACTAAACGTCTAACACACAGGCCAATTTATTCACCTATTTACCCATGTCTATCTCTCTGACCCAGAATTGTAACTAACCTTCTTAAAGAACCCAAGGAGCTATAGGAGAAAAAGGACAAAATTGCACCCCTTGTGTATATCATGAGAGGTTAAAAAATAATCGTAGTGAATTTTATGTAGGTCTGCCAAGTAATTAACGCTCCAGAAAGGCAAATGCAAAAATCTGTTGAAAAATTATCAACTTTGGAGCTACATTAAACCAATAACAATACCAACCTTCCTTTTATTAAGATGTACAAGTGTTTGAGGTCGATTTAACGAAGCGTTCTTCAGGCATCACACAACGAACGAAAAGGCAAAATACCGTGACTGGAACAATACACTAATAACCAGCACATAGGAAACGACGACGTTTCGGTCCGAGTTGGACCATTAACTAGTCACACAAGAACCAATGGTCCAAGTCGGACCGAAACGTTGTGGGTTATTTGTGTATCAGACAACGAATGATGGGCAGAAAACAACGCAGGCAAAATGGGATACCTAAGTATTCCAGTCTGGAGCTTCCCAACTCAAACAACCACAATTCCCCACGTTCCAGTCTGGAGCTTCCCAACTCAAACAACCACAATTCCCCACGTTCCAGTCTGGACTTCCCAACTCAAACAACCACAATTCCCCACGTTCCAGTCTGAGCCAACTCAACACCATTCACGTGTCTGGCTCACTCAACACCTTCACTGTCTGAGCTCAACTCAAACAACCACAATTCCCCACGTTCCAGTCTGGAACTTCCCAACTCAAACAACCACAATTCCCCACGTTCCAGTCTGGAGCTTCCCAACTCAAACAACCACAATTCCCCACGTTCCAGTCTGGAACTTCCCAAATCAAACAACCACAATTCCCCACGTTCCAGTCTGGAACTCGCAGACTATGGCCACATTTGCTCATACTTCAGCCTGGAAATTTCCAACTCAACTTTCAGACTGTATGGCCCCACCTTCTCACATGACAGCACTTCCATGTAATTTAATATTTTTCCGCAGCGGTTCCTCGTGGAATCTCAGCAACGTATTCCACAAAGGTGAATAATAATGTCCACTATTAACCAAACACCTGCAGCTACTCACTCAAAACTACGATGCACATTATAATTTTTCAAAAATGAATTCTCTTACTAATACCTAATCAAGTTATACATAGTGTGAGCCTAGATTGTTTTTGAGAGTAGTTTTTTCCATGAACTGCTAAACCCTTGTGGGTCACTGAATGTAAGGTTCCATCCTTCATCGCAGCCCTGGCTCTTACTAGTCAGAAGTGACGGTGACCCTGTGACCTTAGGTGTGTGGGCAGGTGTTGTGAAGTGTGTTATCAGTCTGCCTGCAGCCAACACTTAAAGTACACCCACACACACGTGCTACATTACTAAAGCGCACTTTGCACTACTTGAGTACAGGTCAACATACAGCAATTCACTCACAGCTGCCCTGTTATCTCTAGTACTTTTATACGTCCTCATTAAGTACTAATGGTACATGAATACAAATTAAATCCGCAGCACTACACTGTCCACCGGTTCTGCTGAAAATTCTTGTTCTAAGTCTGACAAGGAGGGGTGTAATGGGACTGTTAGTGTGACCAGTCAATGATCCAAGTCTGACCCAAGCGTCTTCATTGGCTTCTGTGTTTACCTGGAGTGAATTCCGGGGGTCAACGCCCCCACGGCCCGGTCTGTGACCAGGCCTCATGGTGGATCAGTGCCTGATCAACCAGGCTGTTACTGCTGGCCGCACACAACCCGACGTACGAACCACGTACGAACCAGGCGAGAGAGAGATATCATAATCTACACCTGGAAGATTCTGGAGGGACTGGTCCCTAATATGCACACAGAAATCACTCCATACGAAAGCAAAAGACTTGGCAGACTGTGCAAAGTACCCACTGGTACACTAAGAGAAAACACAATAAGTGTCCGGGGCCCAAGACTGTTCAACAGCCTCCCACCAGCCATAAGACCCCTGGTTGCCTTCAAGAGGGAGCTGGACAGATACATAAAGTCAGTGCCAAATCAGCCGGGCTGTGGTTCGTTTTTCGAACCACAGCCCGGCTGATTTGGCACTGACTACGTTGCACTACGTGCAGCCAACAGTAACAGCCTCGTTGATTAGGCCCTGATCCATAGATCCGTTGATCAGGCCCTGTTCATAGACCGGGCCGCGGGGACGTCGATCCCCGGAATACCCTCTAGGTAGACAGCCCGGCTGGTCAGGTACCGACTTTAGGTGCCTGTCCAGTGCCTGCTTGAAGACAGTAAGGGGTCTATTGGTAATCCCCCTTATGTACGCTGGGAGGCAGTTGAACAGTCTTGGGCCCCTGACACTTATTGTGTTCTCTCTCAACGTGCTAGTGGCACCCCTGCTTTTCATTGGGGAAATGTTGCATCGTCTGCCGAGTCTTTTACTTTCGTAGGAAGTGACTCGTGTGCAAGTTTGGTACTAATCCCTCTAGGATTTTCCAAGTGTATATAATAATGTATCTCTCCCGCCTGCGTTCTGGGGAGTACAGGTTGAGGAACTTCAAGCGTTCCCAGTAATTGAGGTGTTTTATCGCAGTTATGTGTGCCGTGAAGGTTCTTTGTACATTTTCTAGTTCAGCAATTTCACCTGCCTTGAAAGGTGCAGTTAGTGTGCAGCAATATTCCAGCCTAGATAAAACAAGCGATCTGTAAAGTGTCATCATAGGCTTGGCATCCCTGGTTTTGAAGGTTCTCATTATTATCCATCCTGTCATTTTTTCTAGCAGATGCGATTGCTAGTGTTATAGTCCTTGAAGGTGAGATCCTCTGACATGATCACTCCCAGGTCTTTGACATTAGCTTTTCGCTCTATTGTGTGGTTGGAATTTGTTTTATACTCCGATGAAATTTTAATTTCCTCACGTTTTCCATATCGGAGTAATTGAAATTTCTCCTCATTGAAGTTCATATTGTTTTCTGCAGCCCATTTAAAGATTTGGTTGATGTCCGCTTGGAGGTCTTGGGTTATTTCTGTATTGTTCCAGTCACGGTATTGTGACTTTTTATTCTTTACCGGCAATTAACTATGAAACAAAGACAGACCGCAATACAAACTTTCATTGGGACATCATTTCGTTCTGACTTGCTAGAGCTGTACACAGAACTATAACAAGGTCGGTCTTCCCCCCCCCAAAAAAAAAAAAAATGCAATTTGTGCTTGTCCCCCCTTAAAAATAAAAGCTTGTTCTGCAATCCGTGCTTTTTCTTCAGTGGCTGGGTACACCTCAAGAATGGTGCCATTCCTTACTGCCCCCAGGGGACTGTCTCCAACCAGTGCTCCAGAAATATTACGGGAATGAAGTGTCGACTGTTTCGAAAACACCTCAATAATTAAGACAAGTGTCGCTGTTTAAACATCTACTTTAGAGTTTAGAGAGGCGAGACTTACAGAAACCTGGACAAGAAACGAATCATCATTTAGCACCATTAGTTTCCTTAGCATTACCCAGCGAGAAATTCTAAGCACCATGACAAAACAAACTATCATACGAATTATATTTTAGTGAAAACACCAGAGCCGAAGAACAAGAGAGAGAGAGCAGGGAGTGAGAGCACGGAGAAAGAAGAGGGAGGGAGGGAGATAGAGAGCAGGGAGAGGGGGGAGAGCCGGGAGATGGAGCAGAGAGAGAGAGCAAGGAGAGGGCGAGAGAGCAAGGAGAGGGGGGACAGAGAGAGGAGAGGGAGAGAGAGAGCTAGGAGAGGGAGGGCGAGAGAGAGAGAGAGAGCAGGGAGGAGTGGGCGGTGCAACTAGACAGCTATACAGACACAGGTGGGAACAATGAAGAAGACGCCTGTTAATTGACAATCAATACCCTTGAAGTGGGAGAGAGCAGAGAGGTGGGAGGGCTGAGGGAAGGGACAAGGGTGGCTGTGAATGTGTTGAAGATGATGGCATCGAGGGAGGCAGGCAAAGTGGATTCCAGAGAACAGAAGAGAAGAAAATGCCAGACAGAATAGTATATTCAGCATCACAGAAGGGAGTCGGATATAAGGAGAGTGGGCATCCTGCAGGCTCAAGCGTTTATTAGCAACCTGTGGGTGTCTTAGCCAGCTTCTCAAGTAGTAGTCCCCACGTAACATTAATTATTAAGATCGTTAGGAAGCCAGATCTGACTATCAATCTCGTTAATTTGTTGCTGTACAATTGTTTAGTGAAGTTAAAGGAGAGTACAAGCATGCACAAGATTACGTACGTGTACACACGAAAGCCAAGTCTACTTCCCACTCCTCCCCGAAAATACAAGCACACACACCTGCTCAAGAAGTTAGAGAAAGTGCAGAGGTTTGCACAGAGACTAGTCTCGGGGCTAAGAAATACCTCCTATGAGGAGAGGTTAATAGCAGTCAGGAAGCGGAACGACTTGGAGAATGCAGAGATAGAGGCAGGATCCATACATAGCTTCAAGAGGAGGTATGATAATGCTCTCGAAGCAAAGTGTGAACCTAACAGCGACCAGGGAAGAGGCAGGGCCAGGAGCCGAGACTCGACCCATGCAACCACATGGTGAGTACTCACACACAACATATTAAGTTGAATGAATGTGTGTGTGTGGAAGGGGGGAGGTGGCGCACAAATTCTTACAGCAACGAATGCTTAGCAAGGCAATTAATATAGGTTGAAGGCTGTACTTAGCTGGTGATGAGGATCACTTTAGCACCATTTCCTTAAACCTTGCAATAGGTGTGCGTGTTCCAAAATGTATAGGCCATCTTTCCTGAAAGCTTCACTTAACAACAAAATTCCTGCATGAATGTTTACCTCCCTAAAATCCCTCATTTTTTTGGGGTTATCCTGGGTTCTCTACACATATGCTATGTATGATAATCTATATAACTGTATTTGTGTATACCTGAATAAACTTAATTAACAAATTAAGAAGAACATAAGAAAGAAGGAACACTGCAGCAGGAATACTGGCCCATGCGAGGCAGGTCCAAGTCTCCAACCGGCTTAAGCCAATGCCCCGACCCAGCCAGGTCAGGTTACATTCACTTAAGAAAGGAGCACGGCATCTGACCTAGTAGCACAAGCTAGTCAAGACCAACTCACACCCACCCGCACCCACTCATATATTTATCTAGCCTATTTTTAAAACTACACAACGTTTTAGCCTCTATAACTGTAATCGGGAGTTTGTTCCACTCATCGACAACTCTATTACCAAACCAATGCTTTCCTATATCCTTCCTGAATCTGAATTTATCCAACTTAAAGCCATTGCTGCGAGTCCTGTCAATACTAGATATTTTTAGCACGCTATTTACATCCCCTTTATTTATTCCTGTTTTCCATTTATACACCTCAATCATATCCCCCCTAATTCTACGCCTTTCTAGAGAGTGCAGATTCAGGGCCTCAGTCTATCCTCATAGGCAAGATTTCTGATACTCTTCAAGTAACGCAATTTTCACTTTCATTCAAGGTCCTTTATAAACACTACCACTCAAAGTGCTACTACTAGTCACAATGTTACCATTATGTAACTACCTACTGCAGTAATCTTCCCACAATTGTACAATATTTATAAGAATTATATACTAGGGCACTGAGTTTTCATAACGAACTTTAAGAATTACTAAGTGAAATCCCAAGCAAACCCACCAAGCCTCCCTCCAGCTCCTCCCAGCCCACGTCCTACATCCGCCCAACCTCCCAACCATCTAGATCCGTCCCTTCCCCACTTTCCTTGCCTCTCCTCTCTGACCCTCCCTTCATCCCTCTCTTTCTCATCTCTCCGTCCTTTCATAGTAGTCTAACCCTCTGATTCCCTCTCTCTTTCCGTCCCTCCATCCGTCCACCTCTCTTGTCTCCTCTCCCATCCCTCTAGATAGTATCTGCAGTCTTTCAGTGAGCTGCACTTTAGTTTTAGTTTGCCAGCTGATAAGCCTCAGTACAGACCAAATATTATTTTCTCTCTTTTAAAATACTTTCCAGCACCCTCACGCTCCTTCCCCTCGCAGGAAGTGATCATGTCGGAAGATCTCACCTTCAAAGACCATAACATGGTATCAATCGCATCTGCTAGAAAAATGACAGGATGGATAATGAAAACCTCCAAAACTAGGGATGCCAAGCCCATGATGACACTCTTCAGGTCGCTTGTTATATCTAGGCTGGAATATTTCTGCACACTAACTGCACCTTTCAAGGCAGGTTAAATTACTGATCTAAAAAATGTACAGAACCTTCACAGCACACATAACTGCGATAAACCACCTAAATTACAGGGAACGTCCTCAACCTGTACTCCCTAGAACGCACGCAGGCGGGAGAGATGCATAATTATATACACTTGGAAAATCCTAGAGGGATTAGTACCAAACTTGCACACGGAAATCACTCCCTATGAAAGCAAAAGACTCGGTAGACGATGCAACATCCCCCCAATGAAAAGCAGGGGTGCCACTAGCACGATAAGAGACAACACAATAACTGTCCAGGGCCCAAGACTGTTCAACTGCCTCCCAGCATACATAAGGGGGATTACCAATAGACCCCTGGCTGTCTTCAAGAAGGCACTAGACAGGCACTTAAGTCAGTACCTGACCAACCGGGCTGTGGTTCGTACGTCGGGTTGTGTGCGGCCAACAGTAACAGCCTGGTTGATCAGGCCCTGATCCACCATGAAGCCTGGTCACAGACCGGGCCGCGGGAGCGTTGACTATTAATAACAATTAACGGGAAGCCGGAAACTTGAACAAACAGATGACAAGATATATAAACATATAAACAAGCAGACAGACATTGTCGTCACTCAGGAACCCTGAACACTGGCCAAAAATGGCTAAAATGTTATTATGTAGAGGAGCATACATCGTACAAAGGCAACAGTTGCCACACAATCTTGCAATGTTGCACGTGAAGCGGTGGAAGCAGTAAGTAGAGCGAGACTAACGGATGAGAGTAATATATGTAGCAAGTGAAGAAGTAAAATTACGAGGGAAGGCTTGATGATGAAGGATAAGTCAACAATATTGATAAAAGAGCTATGATGGTAGAGAAGAAAACAAGGATAGGTTATGTTGAAAAAATAGCTATCATGGAGAACAGAATGTTGAAAAAGAGAAGTATGATGGTAGAGAAGGCGAGAATAGGATATGTTGGAAGGTAAGAGAGCCATGATGGTGGAAAAGGAAAAGTGAAAGTACAAAGAATGTGGGAAGGCAAGAAAGCCTGGAGTGAAGGACAAAGCGGGAATGGGGAAAGTGGGGAGAAAGGGGCAAGAAAGCGAGGCGAGTACACTAAGTTTATTCAGGTATACACAAATACATTTACATAGATTATCATACATAGCAGCATATATGTAGAGAACCTAAGATAACCCCCTCAAAAAAAAGTCAAAGTGACTTACTTCCTGTGGGAGAATGAAAAGGAGGAGAGGGAGGGATGGAGATAAACAAAAAAACAAGAGGGACTGAGTTTAAGATTTTTTTTTGTTACAAACAAGTAAAATGCGGCATGAAAAAGAAAACAACAGGAAACGCAAATTAAAGTTAACATATACAGTAAAACGAACTAAAGTTAATGACAGACAACTGCCACAGGTTCTTGTCACACAAGAAGTAAAACAAGAAAAACTAGGAAGACAGCAAGATCAAGATAGGAGGGGAGGAGGAGGAGGAGGAGGCTGAGAAAGAGTGGCTGTTTTTGTAACAATGTGGGTGCACGTGTTATGTTGGCAGTCAGTGCAGCAGGTGCACCTCCAACACTACCCTTCCTTCTGTGGCCCCCTTCCCACTCTCCCTTCCCCTCCCCCCCTTGTAGTGGCGGAATTGACCTGATTCCTGACTTACAAAGTGCAATGTTAAGACAAGTAAGCTCCTGGTATGTTGTTGAATATCAAGTGTGAGGATTAAATACAGGCAGGAACCATAACGATCCTGGGATGATGTCTGCGAGGTCTTGTAAATGTAAACATCAATGAGCCCAAAGTACATTCGGCGCTAGGCATCATAAATACATCAACATATCTTCACCAGGTGCGAGATCAACCAGGATGTGATGGATATATGGAACAGCGGGCCTCCAACAGCAACAGCCTGGTTGACCTGGCTAGCACCAGACGAGCCTGGCCCATGGCCGGACTCCGGGAGTAGTGAGACTCTCGAACCTCATCAAAGGTATAAAGGTATATCTCTGGGTACTTGAAAGTCTTTACTAACACTTGCTACTGCTCAACAAGTATAATTCTAGTTTCTTACTAGATATCTTTCGGAGAAGTGGGTTCATTGGACGAAGTCTGACAGCTCACGTTTACTACCAAGAATATATGGCTGACAGCAAGTGCAGGCGGCGCGCCAGGAGATGGATGAAAGCCTTCTTCAAATGATCAAGGTGTCACACCCCCCTCCCCCATTTCTTGCCCTCCCTCCCTCAAATGATCAAGGTGTCCACACCCCTCCCTCATTTCTTACCCTCCCTCAAATGATCAAGGTGTCACACCCCCTTTCCCTCATTTCTTCGTTATCCTCCCTCCTCAAATGATCAAGGTGTCACACACCCCTCCCCATTTCTACCCTCCTCAAATGATCAGGTGTACACCTCCCATTTCTTACCCTCCCTCAAATGATCAAGGTGTCACACCCCCTCCCCCATTTCTTACCCTCCCTCTCCCGCCAACAACGTTGACACTGTCGACTACTCATTAGAAAAAGATTAATAAATAATTTTTAAAGATTAATATGTAATTTTTTTGCACGATTACTATTTATATATTTGGGTTTGGTATGTATAAACTGTAGATTGGCTGTAGTCTATTGCCGGGTCACTGTCCCGCACACCAGGCCTTCTGCTTAATAATACGATAAATAGGTTGTTGGTGGTGCACTCATGCAGTCCAAAGTAGGCACCACAGCCCAGCTGATCAGTAACTAACCTGAACTTATCAAGTTCCCTCTTAAAGACAGGGTTATGATGGTAATTCCCCTTACGTGTGAACAAGTCTTGATTCCTTGATATTTATAGAGTTCTGTCACTATAATCAATGTGTTCCTGTTTTTTCATTTGTGGGACCGTATTTTGCACAGTATGCCAAATTTAAAAAAAATAAATGACAAATAGTTTGTGTCCAGAGTGCTTAATACCAGCAAAATCTCACTTAATAGCTGGGCAAGCAAGTTATAATTGACTAGTACATGCAACAGACGCCTACCAATTTAAAATCCAATGGACTGCACGTGGGCCATTCAGGATCTATATCACTTATAAACATTAAAAACACTGAGCTCTAAAAGAGTAAGTACGATAAAGTCTCGGCACATACCAAGGAATTGTAGTTACAGAAGAGTGCACGTCAGCAACACGAAATGTTACCTAGTAGTAATGGGGGTCGAGGAGGAAATAAGCTCTTCACTGAGTCAAAACAATGCATCGGGTGTATAACATGTACACACTGGAAAGTGGAAGAGGCTATGATTAATTGGTAAGATTACCTTCATCCATGCACCAGAGCCCGCAGATTACCTTCATCCATGCACCAGAGCCCGCAGATTACCTTCATCCATGCACCAGAGCCCGCAGATTACCTTCATCCATGCACCAGAGCCCGCAGATTACCTTCATCCATGCACCAGAGCCCGCAGATTACCTTCATCCATGCACCAGAGCCCGCAGATTACCTTCATCCATGCACCAGAGCCCGCAGATTACCTTCATCCATGCACCAGAGCCCGCAGATTACCTTCATCCATGCACCAGAGCCCGCAGATTACCTTCATCCATGCACCAGAGCCGCAGATTACCTTCATCCATGCACCAGAGCCCGCAGATTACCTTCATCCATGCACCAGAGCCCGCAGATTACCTTCATCCATGCACCAGAGCCCGCAGATTACCTTCATCCATGCACCAGAGCCCGCAGATTACCTTCAAGAACCATGTGTTAAGTAAATGCACACCGATGCAACTAGTGTGACATTATATTGTGGCAACGTTTCGCTCTCTAGAAGCTTGACAAAGCCACAATAAAGAGTCACATTGGTTGCAAGTGTCCATTAACTAATATTCTGTCGGTAATTATACCATTATTACTAAGAACAATGTGATATGTACAAGTCGCTAGTGAAAAAAAAAAATATTTAAATTATATTCTCCACATTACATAATCTTGTTTATCTATTTATTTTTTCTCTCTCTAGGCCTACGTAAATCAGGTACAATAAGCAACAATGAGCTACCAAAACGCGCACATTAAACTACGATCCTTCGCTCCTACAATCGTCAGGTTTAAACTACAACTTTTACATGTCCTAAAACATGAGGAACACGTCTTAAATCTTATTTTTTTCTGATTTATATCCTGACAATAAACATAATAAACAATAGATTACGGAAAAACCACACGTAGACAGTTAAGACGTAAAAAAAAAAAAGAGATTTCCGTCTGTAATTATTTTCAGTGCTGAAGATCTCAGATCGAAAGTTAGATACATAGTCTGTTCTTCTTTTATATTGTGCTTGTGTTTACATAGGGATCTTCGTTAATGCACTGACAAATGACCACTACACTTTGATATTTCATCATAACAAAACGTAAGGTAAAACCAGAACATATCAACCAGTTAATCTCGCACGTGACTGAACTAATCTATCTGCCACGGAAGTTAAACTGTCTGGCTTTCGTGGATTACCCTGGGTGATTATTACATCCGGGGCTAATTATCAAAAAAAGTTTGTTTTGGACAATAATTAAAGCCGACTCTCCCCCACCCCCCAAGGTACTCTCATCAACTCACTCACCAACCTTAGCATGACCCAAGCAACTCTTGCAACTCTTGCAACTCCCTCGACCAACTCCGGTGCTGCTTGGTGTCACACGGGCGCGTGAGGGGGCAAATCCCACTGGTGCCAAGAAACTAACTCTAAGGACATTCGGTGCCAGTCTGACCTGACAAACTATATGGAAAAACTACCCAAAATTCGTGCCCCCACAGGACGAAGCTAATACGGTAAGAAGAAAATTGAGAAGATGCCTTTATTTATCCAACACTCAAGAGACTTCACTTCCCATCACATTACTGAAGCCTCTCTCAATTTCTCTCATACTGGGAGACAAGGGTCAAACCACCCTCTAAACCTGTCTCTTCTGATACGTCTAGCAATGATATTTGGTCTACGTCTTTATTAAAATTGGTTTACCATTTAATGCTTATATGAAATCACATGCATACCACGCAAGGCTGAATATTTCAAAGTCAAAGGTACAATTTTTTAATATTTAACTATTGCAGTGGGTTCTCTGTGGTGTATAATCACCTGCTGAACACACACGTCTTGACACCTACGCATAATCACAGTAGCTGGTACTAAATAACTAAACCCTATTCAATTTTTAAATAAACATTACACAATTCCTTGGTACTATATTAAAGGTCTGGATCTCTTTCAATCATGTCCAGCATCCAAAGTATAGTTCCACACGCCAAATCTAAATTTACTGATAATATTATACAGTAACATCTTTCACTCGTAATACACTACTGCATAATGCTAACCAATGACAATCCAGATCCTTCTCAGGTGAGATCAGATTGAAGTAAATTAAGTCAGAGCAGAGAGGGGGGGAGGCTGAGATGTAAAGTGAGGTAGTCAGAGACACAAATGACAAATATGCAGACGAGTCATGGCAACGTTGGGATGGACTATTTCAGCCGTACACTGGTAAGCAGGACGCACTAGATAATTACACGCAGTTTCAAGGCTATACAGGAGAGGCCCCTGGATGATGGGAATCAATAAAATCGGTCGATTTGTCCAGGAGTAATAACTTGATCACTGCCATCACAGAGATAAATTACTTTCAACAACCCAAACCGCTATACTCTTGTGTGGTAATAAATTCTGGTAAAAATTTCTGCTCTGATTTATGTAACCCAGAATACCACTTTGCGTACACACAAGAGCACAAAAACTTGGATACACATTATATATAGGCTAGAATTTTTTTTAGACGCCATCTTTAAAAATGGCTGAAGTCAAATTTTAACTGTACTTATTTCAACTCGTGTTCCACTGCAGCTGTCATTCTGTTTACATGTTTTTGTTATTTAGGAAGTAAAAAAGTTGAAAATGCTAATACTAAGTTTAATATTTTTAATACAATAAAGTATTTAAGTACAAAAGGAATACAATAAACAAAAGGTGAAATTGCTAAATATAAAGTTCAATATTTTTAATAAAGTATTTAATTAAATACAAAAATACAATAAAAAAGGTGAAAATGCTAAATATTATTAAGTGTAACATTATTAATACAATAAAGTATTGAATTAAATACAAAAATAATACAATAAATGGAATTCCTAAATATCTAAATAATCATAACTTTTATCTCATAAATTACAATCTTTTACATCGCTGTCCACATTTACAGCATTCTGTGCAAACATACTTTAAATAACATTCACATCTAGTAGCAACATAAGCTGCGCTATGTTCTGTACTAGTTCAGATGGCACTGTGTCAAGACAGTTCAGATGGCGCTGTGTCAAGACAGTTCAGATGGCGCTGTGTCAAGACAGTTCAGATGGCGTGTCAAGAATCAGATGGCGCTGTGTCAAGACAGTTCAGATGGCGCTGTGTCAAGACAGTTCAGATGGCGCTGTGTCAAGACAGTTCAGATGGCGCTGTGTCAAGACAGTTCAGATGGCGCTGTGTCAAGACAGTTCAGATGGCGCTGTGTCAAGACAGTTCAGATGGCGCTGTGTCAAGACAGTTCAGATGGCGCTGTGTCAAGACAGTTCAGATGGCGCTGTGTCAAGACAGTTCAGATGGCGCTGTGTCAAGACAGTTCAGATGGCGCTGTGTCAAGACAGTTCAGATGGCGCTGTGTCAAGACAGTTCAGATGGCGCTGTGTCAAGACAGTTCAGATGGCGCTGTGTCAAGACAGTTCAGATGGCGCTGTGTCAAGACAGTTCAGATGGCGCTGTGTCAAGACAGTTCAGATGGCGCTGTGTCAAGACAGTTCAGATGGCGCTGTGTCAAGACAGTTCAGATGGCACTGTGTCAAGACAGTTCAGATGGCACTGTGTCAAGACAGTTCAGATGGCACTGTGTCAAGACAGTTCAGATGGCACTGTGTCAAGACAGTTCAGATGGCACTGTGTCAAGACAGTTCAGATGGCACTGTGTCAAGACAGTTCAGATGGCACTGTGTCAAGACAGTTCAGATGGCACTGTGTCAAGACAGTTCAGATGGCACTGTGTCAAGACAGTTCAGATGGCACTGTGTCAAGACAGTTCAGATGGCACTGTGTCAAGACAGTTCAGATGGCACTGTGTCAAGACAGTTCAGATGGCACTGTGTCAAGACAGTTCAGATGGCACTGTGTCAAGACAGTTCAGATGGCACTGTGTCAAGACAGTTCAGATGGCACTGTGTCAAGACAGTTCAGATGGCACTGTGTCAAGACAGTTCAGAAGGCACTGTGTCAAGACAGTTCAGAAGGCACTGTGTCAAGACAGTTCAGAAGGCACTGTGTCAAGACAGTTCAGAAGGCACTGTGTCAAGACAGTTCAGAAGGCACTGTGTCAAGACAGTTCAGAAGGCACTGTGTCAAGACAGTTCAGAAGGCACTGTGTCAAGACAGTTCAGAAGGCACTGTGTCAAGACAGTTCAGAAGGCACTGTGTCAAGACAGTTCAGAAGGCACTGTGTCAAGACAGTTCAGAAGGCACTGTGTCAAGACAGTTCAGAAGGCACTGTGTCAAGACAGTTCAGAAGGCACTGTGTCAAGACAGTTCAGAAGGCACTGTGTCAAGACAGTTCAGAAGGCACTGTGTCAAGACAGTTCAGAAGGCACTGTGTCAAGACAGTTCAGAAGGCACTGTGTCAAGACAGTTCAGAAGGCACTGTGTCAAGACAGTTCAGAAGGCACTGTGTCAAGACAGTTCAGAAGGCACTGTGTCAAGACAGTTCAGAAGGCACTGTGTCAAGACAGTTCAGAAGGCACTGTGTCAAGACAGTTCAGAAGGCACTGTGTCAAGACAGTTCAGAAGGCACTGTGTCAAGACAGTTCAGAAGGCACTGTGTCAAGACAGTTCAGAAGGCACTGTGTCAAGACAGTTCAGAAGGCACTGTGTCAAGACAGTTCAGAAGGCACTGTGTCAAGACAGTTCAGAAGGCACTGTGTCAAGACAGTTCAGAAGGCACTGTGTCAAGACAGTTCAGAAGGCACTGTGTCAAGACAGTTCAGAAGGCACTGTGTCAAGACAGTTCAGAAGGCACTGTGTCAAGACAGTTCAGAAGGCACTGTGTCAAGACAGTTCAGAAGGCACTGTGTCAAGACAGTTCAGAAGGCACTGTGTCAAGACAGTTCAGAAGGCACTGTGTCAAGACAGTTCAGAAGGCACTGTGTCAAGACAGTTCAGAAGGCACTGTGTCAAGACAGTTCAGAAGGCACTGTGTCAAGACAGTTCAGAAGGCACTGTGTCAAGACAGTTCAGAAGGCACTGTGTCAAGACAGTTCAGAAGGCACTGTGTCAAGACAGTTCAGAAGGCACTGTGTCAAGACAGTTCAGAAGGCACTGTGTCAAGACAGTTCAGAAGGCACTGTGTCAAGACAGTTCAGAAGGCACTGTGTCAAGACGGTTCAGAAGGCACTGTG
The DNA here is from genome assembly GCA_009830355.1 of Cherax destructor. Classification (NCBI taxonomy): domain Eukaryota; kingdom Metazoa; phylum Arthropoda; class Malacostraca; order Decapoda; family Parastacidae; genus Cherax; species Cherax destructor. The sequence goes on from WNWK01000771.1 coordinate 172,754, forward strand.
TCAAGACGGTTCAGAAGGCACTGTGTCAAGACAGTTCAGAAGGCAGTGTCAAGACGGTTCAGAAGGCACTGTGTCAAGACAGTTCAGATGGCACTGTGTCAAGACAGTTCAGAAGGCACTGTGTCAAGACAGTTCAGATGGCACTGTGTCAAGACAGTTCAGAAGGCACTGTGTCAAGACAGTTCAGATGGCACTGTGTCAGACGTTAGAAGGCACTGTGTCAAGAGTAGAAGGCACTGTGTCAAGACAGTTCAGAAGGCACTGTGTCACAGTTCGAGCACTGTCGACAGTTCAGATGGCACTGGTCAAGACGTTGTCAGAGACGGTTCAGATGGCACTGTGTCAAGACAGTTCAGATGGCACTGTGTTAAGACAGTTCAGATGGCACTGTGTTAAGACAGTTCAGATGGCACTGTGTTAAGACAGTTCAGATGACACTGTGTTAAGACAGTTCAGGCTTCAGAATAATACCACGTGATGTTTCGCACCAACTAAAATTTGTTTTAGGGCATCAAAGTGAAAAAAAAACATTTTCTTGAATGTTCATTTCTAAGGCAGAAACGTGAAGGTGGAAGTCTGGATGTGTTGGTGAGTGTGTAGTGAATATCGAAGCTCATTAAATGTCCTGTATTTGGTTAACGGGAGTAAAACATTAACACGGTATTCCTCTGCTTTATCGAGTGTTTCCTGAGACAGTGGATTGTGCAAAATGAAGTGAAAGCCTTTCTGGTACAACCGCAACAGCCCATCCCATCTCGCAACACTCACTAATATTAAAAGATAAAACACAAACTTTAGCTGTTGGTCACGAAACACAACACCTGGGTCCCAAGTAGAGCTTCCACCAACCAGTACTGGCAGGTAATTACCTCCATTAATAGGATCATTACCCACGAGGCCCGGCCCCAGGCCAGGCTATGCCTCCTGGTCGATAACTTTATCAAGGCTGTTGGTGTCACCAGCACATATTCTACTTACAATACAAACAGACAAGTCACTTACCCATCCACCGTCTGGAATCAATGAGCACAAACATACATGCTACTTCAAAATAACCACGGTGATGAGTTATCATTATGATAATAAAAATCTTTATTATACTTCATGAATCTGCGACTTAAATTTGCACTGCATCACAGGAGAGCAGCGATGAAGTCATATGCGGATGATGCCACAGTGTGGAATCCAATTTACTTAAATTTCCAAGGTATTTATAAGACTAATAACTCAATACACGAAACTGTGCATATTGTGTATAATAGTATGTTATGGAACTGGATTATATACCTTTGATGAGTTCCGAGAGTCTCTCTACTTCCGGAGCCCGGCCGTTGGCCAGGTTCGTCTGGTGCCGTGGTAATAGATACTGACAAACAGGTTTAGATAGATACGTGATCAAACAATAGGACATATTAGAAAACGTTTCAGTCCTGGGACCTCGACCACTTTAACACACACAGGTTAAAAAGTCACCATGTATCACTCACCCGTCACTCTCCGCCTTTATACAGTCTTTTTAACCTCTGTGTGTTAGAAGTGATCAAGGTCCCAAGACCGGAACGTTTTCTAACAAATACGTCGTAGTGTCTGCTCACGTGTCTTTGTAAACATGGGACTGGATACGCAAGACGACTGACGGTAACCTCGGTGCGATTAAGGGAAAGTGCGGCACACACCAAAATAGTTCAAAACAGAATCTTTTTCTGCAACATGGGTTTTCACAAAAAATAGCGCTTTGGGTAAAATTAATAACTTTAAAAGTAACCAAAGGTGATTACTTTGTGCTTGCAGAACCAGGCTTGCCCAGGCGAGTGGCGAAACTCCCTCTTCCTGGTATGCTTAGCACACGTGCGCCAGGACACCAGAATCCCTGATGGAGTATAACCAATTAATTTTAGTTTGTATGATGCAGATGCGGAGTAGTGAACGTGGAGAGATTTGATACAGTAGGCAGGGGAAGGGCTCTTTTAAATTCCACCACGGCATTAACACCAATGATGGACACGTGAGGAAAGTGAACTTCAAGAGGCAGAGAAAGACGAACAACAGAATGCACAGATGAAGACCCAAGGGAGCACGAAATATGTATTTACCTATTTGTAGTTGCCGGGGTTGATTCTCAGATCCTGGCCCCTGCTCCTGTAGCTCCACTGCTAGCGCACCCAGCTCTCACAATGAGGTCCTGGGGTCGATCCCCGGTACGGGTGGAAACAGGACGTGTTTCCTTAAGACAACTGCTGTCCATGTTCACCTATCAGTAAAATAAGTACCTGGGTGTTAGTGGACTGGTGTGGGTCGCATCCTGGAGACAAAACTGACCTGGGAGACTGAAGAAATACCTCCTAACATTCCTGAAGCTCATCTGTGACTACCTTCCAGAGAAGTTCCCGTTTCTTGCCTCTCAAGCAGCCTATCCCTGTCTACCTTATCAGTTCTGAGTATTTTGTTTGTTATCATTTTCCCCTCCCCCTCCCGGTTCTTCTGTCCTCCAATGTTGTTAGGACCAATTCCGTTAGTATCTCCTCGTTGTTCATGCCCCTAAGCTCAGGAACACCCGTTACTGCATGCTTCTGCACTTTCTCCAGTTTCTTAATGTGCTTATTAGGCGAGGGTTCCATATTGGTGGTGCATAATCGAAGAGGACCTTAACGTATGTTAGGCTACTCCTAGATTAGGTATGTTAGGCTACTCCTAGGTTTTCCAGACGAAGCATTGGCTGCAGAGGTTATTCGAGAGACTAGCAAACAGAAGGTTAAGAAGGTTCTCTAAACACAAAGGGCACCCAGCTGACAGAAACCTTGCAAACAATGAGGCTCATTTCCTTGATGGTGCTGGACAAGCACTCAATCAATCACAGGGCAGAAAGATAAGATTTCTTCGGATTTTTAACCCCGGAGGGTTAGACACCCAGTGCGTCATCGAGGACTGTCTGTCTTATTTCCATTGGGGTCCTCAATCTTGTCCCCCAGGATGCAACCCACACCAGTCGACTAACACCCAGGTACCTATTTGCTGCTAGGTGAACATGACAATAGGTGTAAGGAAACACGTCAAAATGTTTCCACCCCGCTGGTAATCGAACCCGGGCCCTCCGTGTGTGAAGCGAGAGCTTTAGCCACCAGGCCACAGTTCAACTGCCAAGACAAAAAAAAAGCACAACACAACCTACACGAGCAATGCGGAAAAAAAGTATAACAAAAGAAAAAGACTGACCTTAAATTATTCAACAGATGCAGAAAGACTGCAATTAAAAATCAGATGCAAAGATTGAAGACTTAGAACGGATCACAGAATATCACCAGAATTTGGCTAGAATCGACCAGGATATATTACCCGTAATATAAAAGACGAGGACAAACTGTGAGAGGGAGCAACAACAGGCCAAACCACTTTTATCTTAAATAAACAATAAAAACAGGCAATCTGAAAGATTCCCGGAAGACTCAGAATTCTGACTAGCATCATACAATATATATGAGCTATGCACACAATAATAGAGAGACTACTGGAGGACTGTGAGAACACAAAGTTCACAATTCCACAACGTAAGTTTAGAAGTGGAAAATCATCTCCCCCTAACCCGAGTTAAGGAAAAATAAACAAGAGAAGAGTAGGTAGACTGCATATTCCTTGACTTCAAGAAAGCCTTCAAAATATATTCAATAAAATACTATTGTAGTCTGAGGTTGGAGGCAGGCATGGTATTAACGTGGATAAGACAATATCTGAATGAGAGAAATATTAACGTTGGAACTAAACAAAATGAGGTAGTTAAGTACAGCCATTGAAGTGCTCTCAAGGTTCGGTCTACGTGCCAAGTACTAACCACAGAAAACGTAAATGATATTGGAAAGTATACTTGTGTAACAGTGTCCTGTCCGGTGTCCTGACGAACCTACCCTAACCATAGAGGACGGTAAGTCTCTGAAGAGAGCAGACAATACAAGAATACAGCAACAGACGGACCAGACTGAGGAATACTCACGTAAGCTCAACACCCAGGTGAGTCAGACATTAGCATTCCTTTAGCGTCAGGCCAGTAGGTAAGTGGAATGAACTAGAGAACACAGTTGGCCAAGAGAATGTTAAGAAGCGGGCCTAGAGCTGCAAAACATCCGTCAACTCGACTAAGTAAATACACTAACTAGAGACGTTCGGTACATAAAACAACAGAGAAAGTTCCATTAACTACTCATTATTAAGGGCATTAATTCCCATGACTCAAGTAGGTTAAAGCAAAACCACTATGACCAGCTGGGGGTCGAACCCGAGGTATTTAACTAGCTGGGTAGATTTCTCGACGCCTTAGTGGTCTAGTAGACTAAGGTGTCGAGAAATCTACCTAGCTTCCCGGGATGCTGGTTAAATATCTCAGGTTCGATCCCCGGCCGGTTGAAATATTGTTCTATCTGTATCTGTATATATATATATATATATATATATATATATATATATATATATATATATATATATATATATATATATATATATATATATAAAATATATATATATATATATATATATATATATATATATATATATATATATATATATATATATATATATATATATATATATATAATAATCATACATATACATACACACACATCCACAGTGCTGAACTGCATCTGCTTTGGAAAGTAGATGAGAAAGTAAATAAAAAATCTATGCCTGGTAAATTGTGTTGGGATCGATCCCAAAGTTACACTGAAATCCCACCATATGAAATCAAAAGGCCTACAATAAAAAAAAATAGGGAGGCGACAAACACACTAAGAAGTTAATAACTGTAAGGGTACCAACATTTAATAATACTTCGTGCTTAAGCAGGATTACCAACAACCATGGTAGTCTTCAAGAGGGAACTAAAATGTTCATTAATTCAGTTTCTTATCAGCTAGGCTGCGGTGTATACGATGACTGCATGCATTTGGCACCAACAGCCTGGTCGATCAAGTCAGTAATAAGTAAGAGTAAGACACGCGTGGAACCACAAGAGTAAGACACGCGTGGAACCACAAGAGTAAGACACACGTGGAACCACAAGAGTAAGACACACGTGGAACCACAAGAGTAAGACACACGTGGAACCACAAGCGTAAGACACACGTGGAACCACAAGAGTAAGACACACGTGGAACCACAAGAGTAAGACACACGTGGAACCACAAGAGTAAGACACACGTGGAACCACAAGAGTAAGACACACGTGGAACCACAAGCGTAAGACACACGTGGAACCACAAGAGTAAGACACACGTGGAACCACAAGTAAGACACACGTGGAACCACAAGAGTAAGACACACGTGGAACCACAAGAGTAAGACACACGTGGAACCACAAGAGTAAGACACACGTGGAACCACAAGAGTAAGACACACGTGGAACCACAAGAGTAAGACACACGTGGAACCACAAGAGTAAGACACGTGGAACCACAAGAGAAAGACACGCGTGGAACCACAAGAGAAAGACACACATGGAACCACAAGAGAAAGACACGCATGGAACCACAAGAGAAAGACACGCATGGAACCACAAGATAAAGACACGCATGGAACCACAAGAGAAAGACACGCATGGAACCACAAGAGAAAGACACCATGGAACCACAAGAAAAGACACCATGGAACCACAAGAGAAAGACACTCATGGAACCACAAGAGAAAGACACCATGGAACCACAAGAGAAAGACGACACTGGAACCACAAGAGAAAGACACGTGGAACCACAAGAGAAAGACACACGTGGAACCACAAGAGTAAGACACACGTGGAACCACAAGAGTAAGACACACGTGGAACCACAAGAGTAAGACACACGTGGAACCACAAGAGTAAGACACACGTGGAACCACAAGAGTAAGACACGCGTGGAACCACAAGAGTAAGACACGCGTGGAACCACAAGAGTAAGACACGCGTGGAACCACAAGAGTAAGACACACGTGGAACCACAAGAGTAAGACACGTGGAACCACAAGAGTAAGACACACGTGGAACCACAAGAGTAAGACACACGGAACCACAAGAGTAAGACACACGTGGAACCACAAGAGTAAGACACACGTGGAACCACAAGAGTAAGACACACGTGGAACCACAAGAGTAAGACACACGTGGAACCACAAGAGTAAGACACACGTGGAACCACAAGAGTAAGACACACGTGGAACCACAAGAGTAAGACACACGTGGAACCACAAGAGAAAGACACACATGGAACCACAAGAGAAAGACACACATGGAACCACAAGAGAAAGACACACATGGAACCACAAGAGAAAGACACACATGGAACCACAAGAGAAAGACACACATGGAACCACAAGAGAAAGACACTCATGGAACCACAAGATAAAGACACACATGGAACCACAAGAGAAAGACACACATGGAACCACAAGAGAAAGACACACATGGAACCACAAGAGAAAGACACACATGGAACCACAAGAGAAAGACACGCATGGAACCACAAGAGAAAGACACTCATGGAACCACAAGAGAAAGACACACATGGAACCACAAGAGAAAGACACTCATGGAACCACAAGAGAAAGACACACATGGAACCACAAGAGAAAGACACACATGGAACCACAAGAGAAAGACACATGGAACCACAAGAGAAAGACACACATGGAACCACAAGAGAAAGACACACATGGAACCACAAGAGAAAGACACTCATGGAACCACAAGAGAAAGACACACATGGAACCACAAGAGAAAGACACACATGGAACCACAAGAGAAAGACACACATGGAACCACAAGAGAAAGACACACATGGAACCACAAGAGAAAGACACTCATGGAACCACAAGAGAAAGACACTCATGGAACCACAAGAGAAAGACACTCATGGAACCACAAGAGAAAGACACTCATGGAACCACAAGAGAAAGACACACATGGAACCACAAGAGAAAGACACACATGGAACCACAAGAGAAAGACACACATGGTAACACAAGAGAAAGACACACATGGAACCACAAGAGAAAGACACACATGGAACCACAAGAGAAAGACACACCAACAGGAACTAGAGGTGATTTATGGAGATTTTAGAAATTACTTTTTTTTAATCTCGAGGTTTATTGAAAAGCTGGAGTTAGATATTGATAGGTAAATGCAATACAAAATTTCAAGGATAGGTATGATTAGTGTAAAGGAACAGAAACCAGCAATCTCGATCAAAGCAAAAAGTTTAACATTTATAATGACGTACCACAGTACGGCGTGAGTTCATACACAACACTATTATCTTATGTCCCTGACAGTGTCGTACTGTCATGTTACATGGTACCTTGCATAGTTCATTATATCTCTATGGTAGTATAATTGTCAAGAATTCCAGACTACACTAACGCGGCAGACTTGGCTTCTAATTCTGTCCAAGTTAGATTCCGGAGAGTCGAGACCAGGTTGTAAAAAGGAGTTTAATAATGGGTTCACTCATAAAAACCCCGTTCCTGACCTTGGAACAATAGGACAGCAGCTGTGCCCTTGCTGTGGAGGCCACTCGGTACATAAAATATGCCTTTGCATTAAAGTCATTCATTATGTCAACGTTGTAAGCACTGGTGTGTTATTAAGAGTGTGCTAAGGATGCAATCTGCTGTTACAGTGGTGGAATGCAGGTTAATAAAACGATTCACCATTAAGCTTCTTCCATGGCACTAAGTTCTTGTACATTATTATAGCAAGTTATTGGTACAACACAAAACATGAATATCACTGGTTTCTAATATATAGGAAGGCCCCGCTTATTTCTGAGCTCCCGCTGTAAAGCGAAAATCTTATCAAGTGAAACGGCATTTTTTCACTTTCAAATGCATGTAAACCCTGATAACATGTTTATACTATCATATATTAAGTGAGCAATAGAGCTAGGCTTTAAAAATGCATACACAGTATACACTACTTAAAAATATTTTCGTCCTTAGCTTATAGTTAGTGGTAAATATATTTACTGTAGCAAGTCTGAATCAATGAAGAATGGGGATAATTAAAAACCGCTGCAATAGTGAAACGCTTTAAAGTGGGGCCCGCCTGTATTGTAATATACACTAACATGTGCACGCAGTTTGGATATTAAGAATTGATTGAAATATGAAAAAAACCGGATACCTTAGGAGAGAGGTAATATTAAAATGGGTAATCTATATATAGAGAGAAAGGCATAAAAATAGTTAAATCAGGTATATCTGAAAGGAAACAACTATTAAAGGAGTGGCGTTAATGATAACTGAATAATAAGAGAAGGAACAAGTGCTTAATGTGTGAATTAAAGAATTGTTTGAGTTAAGAGTAAGTTTGATGCGAGAAGTGGGGAGGAAACAGTCAACTTTGTATGTACGTGGAGTCTACTGTGTGGAGGTACGTGGAGGCTACTGTGTGGAGGTACGTGGAGGCTACTGTGTGGAGGTACGTGGAGGCTACTGTGTGGAGGTACGTGGAGGCTACTGTGTGGAGGTAAGAGATTCTGGCAGATGTTGTGAATGTTTAAATAAATTTGACTCAAGAGTATACCTATTTTGTGAGGCTAATACTATAATGGAAGACACTAGTGGAAGGTGTAGTTCCCATGTTTGAAGTGCCAGCTACAAATCAAAAGAGGGACATTTAACAGAAGTATGTTTAGAAACAGGTTTGGTAACAGGTAATATGTTTCCAGAAAATAAATATACGGGGAATAAATAAGTGTATAAAGAGAGCAGTTTGCTACACTATATTAGTAGGTAAGAGGTTAAATAATAAATTCTGAGAGGTAAATGTTTAAAGAAGAGCGACTGGTATGTCTGACTATAGTTTAGTGGTAGCTAGAACACAAGTCCAACTGCGTCAGCGAACACATGAGAAATTAAGGTGAACGAACTTAAGAATGATTAGCAGAAGTATGAACAACTATTGAATGGTTTGGTTGAGAGAGAGAGAGAAGGCAGTGATGGTTTGGTTGAGAGAGAGAGAAGGTAGTGATGGTTTGGTTGAGAGAGAAGGTAGTGATGGTTGGTTGAGAGAGAGAAGGTAGTGATGGTTGGTTGAGAGAGAGAAGGTAGTGATGGTTTGGTTGAGAGAGAGAAGGTAGTGATGGTTTGGTTGAGAGAGAGAGAAGGTAGTGATGGTTTGGTTGAGAGAGAGAGAAGGTAGTGATGGTTTGGTTGAGAGAGAGAGAAGGTAGTGATGGTTTGGTTGAGAGAGAGAGAAGGTAGTGATGGTTTGGTTGAGAGAGAGAGAAGGTAGTGATGGTTTGGTTGAGAGAGAGAAGGTAGTGATGGTTTGGTTGAGAGAGAGAGAAGGCAGTGATGGTTTGGTTGAGAGAGAGAGAAGGTAGTGATGGTTTGGTTGAGAGAGAAGGTAGTGATGGCTTGGTTGAGAGAGAGAGAAGGTAGTGATGGTTTGGTTGAGAGAGAGAAGGTAGTGATGGTTTGGTTGAGAGAGAGAGAAGGTAGTGATGGTTTGGTTGAGAGAGAGAGAAGGTAGTGATGGTTTGGTTGAGAGAGAGAAAAGGTAGTGATGGTTTGGTTGAGAGAGAGAGAGAAGGTAGTGATGGCTTGGTTGAGAGAGAGAAGATAGTGATGGCTTGGTTTAGAGAGAGAGAGAGAGAAGGTAGTGATGGTTTGGTTGAGAGAGAGAGAAGGTAGTGATGGTTTGGTTGAGAGAGAGAGAAGGTAGTGATGGTTTGGTTGAGAGAGAGAGAGAGAGAGAAGGTAGTGATGGTGTGGTTGAGAGAGAGAGAGAGAAGGTAGTGATGGTTTGGTTGAGAGAGAGAAGGTAGTGATGGTTTGGTTGAGAGAGAGAGAAGGCAGTGATAGTTTGGTTGAGAGAGAAGGCAGTGATGGTTTGGTTGAGAGAGAGAGAGAAGGCAGTGATAGTTTGGTCGAGAGAGAGAAGGTAGTGATGGTTTGGTTGAGAGAGAGAGAAGGTAGTGATGGCTTGGTTGAGAGAGAGAAGGTAGTGACTGGCTTGGTTGAGAGAGAGAAGATAGTGATGGTTTGGTTGAGAGAGAGAGAAGGCAGTGATGGTTTGGTTGAGAGAGAGAGAAGGCAGTGATGGTTTGGTTGAGAGAGAGAGAAGGCAGTGATGGTTTGGTTGAGAGAGAAGGTAGTGAGTAGGATGTTAAAATATGTTGGGTGGATATAAGAATGTATAAAGCAATAATTACATTCAGGGTGGGAAGCGTACCACTAAACCAGTAAAGGTAACAACGCTTGTTGCAATGGGAGGCAATCTGCTTCAATCCAAGGTAAGCCAGGTCCAATTCCTTGCATCAAGAGCCCATTCACCGAGCAAGCACCAGACAAGTGGCTCACGGCCGGGCTGCGGGAGTAGGAAAACTCTCAAAACCCGTCAAAGGTATATTAAGGTAACCCGTCAAAGGCAGCGTCAAGGAACCTCCCTTGAGGGAAGTGTACGACAGAGATAATAAAAGTTATTAAAATAAATGCCTTTTACAATGGGAAAATAATATATGTAGGAGTAGAGGAACAACTTGTAACATACCTGTGACCGGTTTCCAAGGTTGGCCTAAGCCTTGCAGGCAACCAATTGCTTGCGAGACAAAGCAGTTAAAAAGAAGTCTGGTCTCAGGCCGGGCAGCGAGGGAAGAACCATCAAAACCAGTTTGAGATGTCACAATATGCTCATTCTCCAGCACATTTAAAGGGACATGAATGAAAGCACGCACACAGTGCCATGCTTAGCCATAAACAACACAATGTAATCTACATTCATTCAAGTCATAAACAGCACTGTGTGTGGATGCCTTTTTTATGTGGCTGGCGAGTGTTGTAGAGAGGGTGTCCTTCACCTACTAGTGTGGACACATACCTGCTCTGCTCCGTGCCCTTGTCATAGGCAATCCACTTGACACGAGTCCTCACCGCGCTCCTGCCATAGGGTTGTAAACGGTACATCACGTGTACAATCTCCGACACTCCTTCGGGAGCCACTGCCGGGTCACACATGGAAAAGACCGGCTCCAGGACCCGTCCTGGCAAACCCTTTCTGAACCTGAACCTACTGTGGTGGCTACAACCATGCAAATGTCAACACATTCTCACGTTTAGCTAGGTCATTTTACAAACCGACGGAGGTCTATTACAAAATGTTCAGTACAGCTTCCCTAGACTAACAATTACGGTCGATATGTACTGTACATATTACAAAAAATCATTTATACAGGCTTCAAAAAATGACTTATCAAGCGAACATCAAGGAAAAAATAACATGCAACAATTTAGAAAAAAAAAATCCGGAAAAAAATCCGAAGGAAGGCAGAGAGTGGAAAATAGCTGGCTACCCGTGGCTCAGTTGCCAGTCCACTTAAATGGTACCCTTTTTTTACACATCAATTTTACAGGCTAAGAACTGTTATCCTACCTCAGCTTATTTCAAAGACCACCCCTATCTAAGGCATCTTATCACCCCCCAGGATGCGACCTACAACAGTCTCCTAACACCCAGGTACCTACTTACTACTAGGTGAACAGGGACAGCAGGTGCAAGATAACATGCTCATCGTTTCCACCCGGCAGTAAATATGTACCTGGGTGTTAGTCGACTGGTGTGGGTGGCATCCTGGGTGGTGGCAATATACCTTGGATAGGGCTGGGCTTGTAAATGAGCTGAGGTTGAATAACAGCTCTTAAACTGTAAAACTGATATGTGGAAGGGAAAAAAAATATATGATCCAGTGGGAATAAGAGAGGGAACGATCGTCAACATATTTTATATTCTGTCAGCAGTTTATTTACCACCTTCCTCAGCATTAAAATAATCTCTTAACACATTTTCCAACCTATGATAAATTTACTACACAAATTTCCTTACAAAGGTGACGAACCTAACCTAACCTAAACGTTCCAAGCGTCAACTTAAAGCTTCACTGAACTCTACGATTAGTTTAATTTTAAGTTGGATTAAACTAACAAAAACACAGTGGTTGAGCCTGAGAATGCTGCACCACCGGTGGGGTGAGAATGCTGCACCACCGGTGGGGTGAGAATGCTGCACCACCGGTGGGGTGAGAATGCTGCACCACCGGTGGGGTGAGAATGCTGCAACCCTGCACCACCGGTGGGGTGAGAATGCTGCACCCTGCACCACCGGTGGGGTGAGAATGCTGCACCCTGCACCACCGGTGGGGTGAGAATGCTGCACCCTGCACCACCGGTGTGGTGAGAATGCTGCACCCTGCACCACCGGTGGGGTGAGAATGCTGCAACCCTGCCACCACCGGTGGGTGAATGCTGCACCCTGCCACCGGTGGGTGGAATGCTGCAACCCTGCACCACCGGTGGGGTGAGAATGCTGCAACCCTGCACCACCGGTGGGGTGAGAATGCTGCACCCTGCACCACCGGTGGGGTGAGAATGCTGCACCTTGCACCACCGTCACCGGTGGGGTGAGAATGCTGCAACCCTGCACCACCGGTGGGGTGAGAATGCTGCACCCTGCACCACCGGTGGGGTGAGAATGCTGCACCCTGCACCACCGGTGGGGTGAGAATGCTGCAACCCTGCACCACCGGTGGGGTGAGAATGCTGCACCCTGCACCACCGGTGGGGTGAAGTGCACCACCACCGTCACCGTGGGTGAAGCTGCACCCTGCACCACCGGTGGGGTGAGAATGCTGCACCCTGCACCACCGGTGGGGTGAGAATGCTGCACCTTGCACCACCGTCACCGGTGGGGTGAAAGGCAACCTGCACCGGTGAATACCTGCCCCTGGTGAGAATGCACCTTGCACCACCGTCACCGGTGGGGTGAGAATGCTGCAACCCTGCACCACCGGTGGGGTGAGAATGCTGCACCTGCACCACCGGTGGGTGAGAATCTGCACCTGACCACCGGTGGGGTGAGATCTGCACCCTGCACCACCGGTGGGGTGAGAATGCTGCACCCTGCACCACCGGTGGGGTGAGAATGCTGCACCTTGCACCACCGTCACCGGTGGGGTGAGAATGCTGCACCCTGCACCAACGTCACCGGTGGGGTGAGAATGCTGCACCCTGCACCAGTGGAGTGACAATGCTGTACCAGCGTCACCAGTGGAGTGACAATGCTGCACTCGTGTCACCAGTGGAGTGACAATGCTGCACTCGTGTCACCAGTGGAGTGACAATGCTGCACTCGTGTCACCAGTGGAGTGACAATGCTCACTCGTGTCACCAGTGGGTGACATGCTGCACTCGTGTCACCAGTGGAGTGACAATGCTGTACCAGCGTCACCAGTGGAGTGACAATGCTGCACTCGTGTCCCAGTGGGGACAATGCGCATCGTGTCACCAGTGGAGTGACAATGCTGCACTCGTGTCACAGTGGTGCAATGCTGCACTCGTGTCCAGTGGAGTGACAATGCTGCACTCGTGTCACCAGTGGAGTGACAATGCTGCACTCGGTCACCAGTGGAGTGACAATGCTGCACTCGTGTCACCAGTGGAGTGACAATGCTGCACTCGTGTCACCAGTGGAGTGACAATGCTGCACTCGTGTCACCAGTGGAGTGACAATGCTGCACTCGTGTCACCAGTGGAGTGACAATGCTGCACTCGTGTCACCAGTGGAGTGACAATGCTGCACTCGTGTCACCAGTGGAGTGACAATGCTGCACTCGTGTCACCAGTGGAGTGACAATGCTGCACTCGTGTCACCAGTGGAGTGACAATGCTGCACTCGTCGTCACTGCAGTGGAGTGACAATGCTGCACTCGTGTCACCAGTGGAGTGACAATGCTGCACTCGTGTCACCAGTGGAGTGACAATGCTGCACTCAGTGGTCACCAGTGGAGTGACAATGCTGCACTCGTGTCACCAGTGGAGTGACAATGCTGCACTCGTGTCACCAGTGGAGTGACAATGCTGCACTCGTGTCACCAGTGGAGTGACAATGCTGCACTCGTGTCACCAGTGGAGTGACAATGCTGCACTCGTGTCACCAGTGGAGTGACAATGCTGCACTCGTGTCACCAGTGGAGTGACAATGCTGCACTCGTGTCACCAGTGGAGTGACAATGCTGCACTCGTGTCACCAGTGGAGTGACAATGCTGCACTCTCTCAGACGAGTACATCTTAACGCATTGTACCTCTAATTTGATAATTTGGTCACTTTTATTAATGATTATCTTTGTCTACCCAATCATAATTGGGTAGCCTTCGATAACTATTAATAAAAGTGACTTGGAGGGCATATATATATATATATATATATATATTATTACCTTGCTCACACTCCAACAGCACTTCAAGTCATAAAAACCACTTGCCTCCACGTCTAACACCCTCTCACTCGCTTGCTGGATGTCTAAGCCCCTCGCACACAAAACCACCTTTACCCCCTTCCTCCAACCTCTCTAAATGTTCGAACCACTTCAAGAACCCCGCACCTCTTAATGTCTAAGGTACGAATTCTCTACATAATATTCACACCACACATTGCTCTCAGACACGATATCTCCACTGCCTCCATCCTCTACCTTCCTGCAACATTCACAACCCATGCTTTACGCCCATACTCTGGTTGGTACACTTGTACTCTCATACACTACCCTTATTGCTACCATGGATAACTTTTTTGTCGAAAGAGAGAGAGAATCAAGAGAAAAAAGAGAGCCCTGTGATAAGGATGCCGGCGGTAAGGTAGTTGAGCAAGAGGCAGGAAGAGGGAAGAGCTCATGAAGCCTCAGCAACAGACTAGGGGGTAATACTGCTTACAAACTGCGTGTGACGAGGAATTTGTGGAAACAATACCCAGGTGTGGGTAGCCCAGTGCGGCAGCTACACCCTAACCTTGATGTCTAGTTAGGACCTGCTGGCCTGGCATGCACCATCAAATTAAACTTGTTTTACACACAAGAACTTATATAACATCATTTAGGTCCAGAGTCAGTAATTCATTGATCTTCCCTTGGTTCGATATTTCCAGCATGTTATTTTGCAGTTTATTATTTGAAATTAATTTAGTTTGTGTTACGTCAGAACACACGTGCGTGCGTGTAAGCGTGCAATTTAACCACACTGAAATATAATTGCAAAAGCCCATTGAACACTGTTCTTAGAGAATGAGATTGAGAGAACTAAAGTTATTACAATTTAGCCCAAAATTGGTTAAACTACCTATAAATGATATCACCCGTTTCCTGCCACGGTCTTGCATACACTCAATTAATAAACAAATTCGATAGCGCAGCAGGAACTGTCTGGCAGTGGGGCTGAACACCAAAAAGTTGAGACACAAAGACGACGTTCTTCACGATGGGCGTGAGGACTGGTTGCACAGCATACCCTGAAAATTGATTCAACATGCTCGGCCCACACTGAGATGGACCTGTCACAGTATACTAGTGAAGAGGAGGAGAACCACAATAACAAGAACATAGCGAGGAACACCCTACAACTCTTACACCTCTCAGCAGACAGGTGGTGGCTACTTCAAAGGGGGCGAGGGGTGGCCTGATGCTAGAACATTAAAAGAATTGGAGCTACCCTACTGATCAAGTCCGATTCCCCAGGGGCTATAAATGACCCCTGTGGACTTATCTCTTCCCCAAGAGTAATTACAAATCTTTGGATCAAGAGCCCTTCACAAGCATCAAAACACCGACAACTATATTACATGCTATACACGTACATGTGATTGACCTCTGTTTATTCTACTCTTGCATCCAGGCCTGAGGCCAGAATTTCCCAGTGAGCTCACAATCCACCAGGCTATTCCTACCTGCTGTCTGCAGACTCAGCCATCACTAGGCCAAGCAGGCGCCTTCTGCACATGCCGGGTCACCACATGGAGACGACCCGGGACAGGACCCGTCCTAGCAAACCAACATGAACGTGAATGATGGCTTTTGCACAAACTTTGAGTACCTTTGATATACCTTTGAAGAGTTTCGAGAGTTTCTCTACTCTCTGAGCCCGGACATGAGTAAGGCTCGTCTGGTGCTTGCCTAGTCAACCAGGCTGTTGCTGCTGGAGGCCCGCTGCTCCACATATCCATCACAGCCTGGTTGATCTGGCACCTGGTGAAGATACTTGTCCAGTTTCCTCTTGAAGGCTTCTACACTTGTCCCAGCCGTGTTTCTGATATTTTCTGGTAAGATGTTGAATAGTCTGGGACCCCGGATGTTGATACAGTGCTCCCTTATTGTGCCCACCGCACCCCTGCTCCTCACTGGGTTTATTTTACACTTCCTCCCATATCTCTCACGTCAGTATGTTATGGCAGTGTGCAGATTTGGGACCAGGCCCTAGAGTACTTTCCAGGTATACTCGAAGACTTCTACCATATATTTATTATCTGTTAACGGTTCACCAGATCATCGCCCCCGAAGCCAGAATTCACATCATGATTTCTAAATAAAAAAAATTACAGGAATATGGGTTCCTGTTAGAGATATGTTAAAGCCCTCTGTTACAACCCTTGTTTAAACATGATACCATCCTTGTTCGAAACAAACCACGGTACGGGTGGGGTTTGAACCTATGGCGAGTTAGTCGTAAAACTCCAGAGCAGTGCGTAAGCCACTGGGCCAGCTGGCTACAGTAAGATTCATCCAGCTAGATAGATTTACACACCATCGGAAGGCAAGAATGGCCCCCACTGTGACTACAAATGAATTTTTGGTCACATTTGCGGTCACAGTGGTGCCCATGCCAACCTCTCTATGGTGTATAAATATACCTAGTAGCCAATGTAGCCAGCTGGCCCAGTGGCTTACGCACTGGCCTGGAGTTTTAAGACTCACTCACCATGAGTTCAAGCCCCACCCGTACCATGGTTTGTTTACAATCGTGTATTACGATTTCGTAAGTCTTGTTCGAACCCTACCGCTAGAATCCTTCCGCTGAACACGGCCATATAACGTGTAATATTTTGTGCTAACTAGAATATTAAATAAATAACTATTTCAACAAAATATACATGTATAACTTAGAATAAATAATTTTGACAAACTATGTGTAACTAACTAAATATCATGCAGTGACATTGAACAGACTTGCAAGGTTAAACTCCTCAGAGTGGACTACGCAGAGGTATGGACAGATGAGGGGGGGGGGCAGAGGGATGCGGGAGTCACTTCAGTGATTATATTCACGGGGAAACGCTAAACCCGTAGGAGTCATGTAGAGTCTGGAATGCTAGACTTAGTAGGCAAGAGGATTTCTCTGTAAAAGCTTGAAGTATGGCCGCAGTTGGAGGCCACTGCTAACTTTACCAAGTCCAGTATGCCGCGGGCTTGAGAAATTATTAAGCTGCCATTACTGTCAGTTATGCCTGCCTCCAGTTAGAGCTTCTGCACTCTTCCTTGAAGCAACAACAGCAGCATTACCATCACCACAACCACTAATAACAACAGCAGAAGCAGCAGCAAGAACAACAGTACCACCATCAGTACTACCACTAACAGGCAACAGTAGTAGAAGCAGCAGCAGCAGCAGGGCGGACGCAATGAACGAGGTTCAGGGGGACAGGAACACTGTCATTGTCTCATCTCTGGCTGACGACCCAAGTTCAAAGAGGGAGGGAGGGAGGGAGGAATGTGTGTCTGTCTGTCTGTCTGTCTGTCTGTCTGTGTGTGTGTACTCACCTAATTACCTAATTACTCACCTAATTATGGTTGCAGGGGTCGAGACTCAGCTCCTGGCCCCGCCTCTTCGCTGTCCGCTACTGGGTCTCTGCTCTCCCTGCTCCATGAGCTTTATCATACCTTGTCTTAAAACTATGTATGGTTCCCGTCTCCACTATATTGTTCGCTAGACTATTCCACTTCCTAACTACTCTATGGCTGAAGAAGTGCTTCCTAACATCCCTTTGACTCATGTGAGTCTTCAGCTTCCAGTTGTGTCCCCTTGTTTCTGTGTTCCCTCTCTGGAACATCCTGTCACTATCTACCTTGTCGATTCCCTGCAGTATTTTGTATGTCGTTATCATGTCTCCTCTAACCCTTTTGTTCTCCAGTGTTGTTAGTCCTATTTCCCTCAACCTTTCTTCATATGGCATTGTACTCACCTAGTTGTGGTTGCAGGTGTTGAGTCAAAGCTCCTGGCCCCGCCTATTCACTGGCCGCTACTGGGTCACTCTCCCTGCGCCATGAGCTTTATCATACCTCTGCTTAAAGCTATGTATAAAGCCTGCCTCCACTCCATCACTTCCTAAACTATTCCACTTCCCGACAACTCTGTGACTGAAGAAATACTTCCTAACATCTCTGTGATTCATCTGAGTCTTCAACTTCTAACTGTGTCCCCTTGTTGTTGTGTCCCATCTCTGGAACATTCTGTCTCTGTCCACTTTGTCAATTCCTCTCAGTATCTTATATGTTGTTATCATGTCCCCCCTATCTCTCCTGTCCTCCAGTGTCGTCAGGTTGATTTCCCTTAACCTCCCCTCGTAGGACATACCCCTTAGCTCCGGGACTAGTCTTGTTGCAAACCTTTGCACTTTCTCGAGCTTCTTCACATGCTTGGCTAGGTGTGGGTTCCAAACTGGTGCTGCATACTCCAGTATGGGCCTAACGTACACAGTGTACAAGGTCCTGAACGATTCTTTATTAAGATGTCAGAATGTTGTTCTTAGGTTTGCTAGGCGCCCATATGCTGCAGCAGTTATTTGGTGCGCCTCAGGAGATGTACCTGGTGTTATACTCACCCCAAGGTCTTTTTCCCTGATTGACGTTTGCAGTCTCTGGCCCCCTAGGCTGTACTCCGTCTGCGGTCTTCTTTGCCCTTCCCCAATCTTCATGACTTTGCACTTGGTGGGGTTGAACTCCAGGAGCCAATTGCTGGACCAGGCTTGCAGCCTGTCCAGATCCCTTTGTAGTTCTGCCTGGTCCTCGTCCGACTGAATTCTTCTCATCAACTTCACATCATCTGCAAACAGGGACACTTCGGAGTCTATTCCTTCCGTCATGTCGTTCACAAATACCAGAAACAGCACTGGTCCCAGGACTGACCCCTGTGGAACCCCGCTCGTCACCGGCGCCCACTCTGACACTTCACCACGTACCATGACTCGCTGCTGTCTTCCTGACAGGTATTCCCTGATCCATTGTAGTGCCTTCCCTGTTACCCCTGCCTGGTCCTCCAACTTTTGCACTAATCTCTTGTGTGGAACTGTGTCAAACGCCTTCTTACAGTCCAAGAATATGCAATCTACCCACCCCTCTCTCTCTCTTGTCTTATTGCTGTCACCCTGTCGTAGAACTCCAGTAGGTTTGTGACACAGGATTTCCCGTCCCTAAAACCGTGTTGGCCGTCGTTGATAAGCTCATTCCTTTCTAGGTGCTCCACCTCTCTTCTCCTGACTATCTTCTCCATGTGTGTGTGTGTGTGTGTGTGTGTGTGTGTGTGTGCTCACCTAATTGTGGTTGAAGGGATCGAGACTCAGCTCCTGGCCCCGCCTCTTCACTGTCTGCTACTGGATCTCTTCTCTCCCTGCTCCATGAGCTTTATCATACCTCGTCTTAAAGCTATGTATGGTTCCTAACTCCACTACATCGTTTGCTAGACTATTCCACTTCCTGACTACTCTATGGCTGAAGAAATGCTTCCTAACATCCCTTTGACTCGTCTGAGTCTTCAGCTTCCAATTGTGCCCCCTTGTTTGTGTGTTCCCTCTCTGGAACATCCTGTCACTATCATATATCATATATGTGTGTGTGTGTGTGTGTGTGTGTGTGTGTGTGTACTCACCTAATTGTGGTTGCAGGGGTCGAGACTCAGCTCCTGGCCCCGCCTCTGCACTGTCCGCTACTGGGTCTCTGCTCTCCCTGCTCCGTGAGCTCTATCATACCTTGTCTTAAAACTATGTATGGTTCCCGCCTCCACTATATCGTTCGCTAAACTATTCCACTTCCTAACTACTCTATGGCTGAAGAATTGCTTCCTAACATCCCTCTGACTCATCTGAGTCTTCAGCTTCCAGTTGTGTCCCCTTGTTTCTGTGTTTCAGTACAGGTCCTAGGACTGACCCTTGTGGAACCCCATTCGTCACAGGTGCCCACTCTGACACCTCGTCACGTACCATGACTCGTTGTTGCCTCCCTGTCAGATATTCTCTGATCCATTGCAGTGCCTTTCCTGTTACGTGTGCCTGATCCTCTAGCTTTTGCATTAACCTCTTGTGAGGAACTGTGTCGAACGCCTTCTTGCAGTCCAAGAAAATGCAGTCTATCCACCCCTCTCTCTCGTGTCTTACTTCTGTTACCTTGTCATAAAACTCCAGTAGGTTTGTGACACAGGATTTTCCTTCCCTGAAACCGTGTGTGTGTGTGTGTGTGTGTGTGTGTGTGTGTACTCACCTAATTGTGGTTGCAGGGGTCGGGACTCAGCTCCTGGCCCCGCCTCTTCGCTGTCTGCTACTAGGTCTCTGCTCTCCCTGCTCCATGAGCTTTATCATACCTTGTCTTAAAACTATGTATGGTTCCTGCCTCCACTATATCGTTCGCTAGACAATTCCACTTCCTGAGTACTCTATGGCTGAAGAAATGCTTCCTAACATCGTGTGTGTGTGTCTGTCTGTGTGGCTGGTTTGACACGTTGCGTGCCTGCATGTTACCCTTCTTGCCTGCCACCCTGCCTGCCTGCTTTAACACGTTGCGTGCCTGCATATTACCCCTTCTTGCCTGCCACCCTGCCTGCCTTTCAGCTACACTACCGATCAGACTTCCTCCTCCGCTCCCTCCCTGTCTGCCACAGATGTTGGTTAATCGCGCTATTAACCAACACTGCATTTTGCTTATGTAGGTCCTGTTGTAAGATCGCTTACGTAGAGAATGTAGCTAAATAAGTTACCAAAGTGACCAGAGGTGTCAGCCTCAGAAAGAAAGAGACCATCTCAAGGTATATTTACCGGCTGTCTAGCTGCTGAGTAATGAGAGCCGTGGACAGCAGCACCTTGGTTGATAAAGTAGTCAATAAGTTTGGCGGCAGGCCAAGTTACGAGGAAGAAACTCTCACCTGCAACAAAAGATATCAATTGGTCCTGGCCAGGCTGTGATAGTAAGTCATGCACAAAAGGCATATTAATCATGAGTGTGGCCCATGAATGGACAACGTGTGAATGCGTTTAGAGTCGAGTGATTAATATGAGCCTCAGCAACAATCACTTCTTATCAGCCGTCATGTTTATATAACAACATTTGTATATTGTTGTTGTTGTATTCGTCAGTGTAAAAACTCCCAGACACAGGTCCTTTGTTATATGATGCCCAGTTCAATGGTGTCGTTGACCCTATGGTGAGGGCACGGCAAGACGCAAGTTCTAGAGTGCACTCCTATAAAAGGTGCTGTCTACTAACCAATGTTTACAACGGCTCCAAAGTTATGTTGTTACATGATGTGCAACAAAACATTTTTTACAGCTACCAGACCTCATAATACCTGGAGAGGGTTTCGGGGGTCAACGCCCCCGGTCTGTGACCAGGCCTCGGTCACATTATAATCATGGGGAGCGCTAAACCCGTGCCTCGGTCACAGGTTTCACACCGACATTAACATTTTACTTGTAATAGTTAAAATAGGTTTTGTTAGACCATACCAACCTATTCTCTCCTGATGTCGTAAATATTAACTGACTTGACAATATAACTTACGGGAATGAGGGTACGCGTCTATTAACGTGATTGTTAACGTGGTTGTTAACGTGGTCCAAGGCGGAGGAGCGACACGCAGCAACCTCTGGCGTGTGTTGGAGGTGTCTAATGAAATATGCGAAAATGGGGTAGCCATTACTTGTGACGGGGAAAATTATTGGGGAATCTAGCGAGAGGTGGGACCAAAACACCATTCACCATACTACGTTAGAATCCTACTTTCAATTACTCCTTACAGTGCATGATCTGTCCACAAGTTAAATAGCACTATTATTGCTTGAAGCACAGGAAATCCCAAGGTAAAAAGAGTGCTATTTAAAAGGCTGCAAGATCAACCAAAAAGTTTTCCATTAAACTTTACTAATGTCTTTACAGAAACTCAGGTGATATAAAACTAGGGGGGCAGAGGACGGCTTACTGTTGCTCGACTATGGTTTAATACAAGCCGTTCATGAGGCTCAAATTACGACCAAATGATGGTGGCGATTTATTCAGATTAAGAAAATCAGTCGCTAACGCTGGAAGATCACTGATACTTCTTGCATTTAACTCATTACGAGGTTACCATTTTCCTGTCACAACGCATATGGCTATGTTTCACTTTACAGCGATTTTTGCTTTACAGCAAAGCCCGGAACCAAAGCCGCTGTATAAGCGAGGCCCGGCTGTACAGTTAAATCCTCAACATATCAAAGGCTAGCTTAAATTTAGTTGCTTGATAAGGCGATCGTTACTTAGTAAGCTAACTTTGAAAGCTCTTGCTGAAAAATAACAGGTTGAAGAGAATTTCATCTCATCCGCAAGTAACTGCTTTTTAAACCGTTTTAAAAACCATCCATGAAGAGCCTGGTTTGAAAAACCATAGTCTGATGATGTTACATTACCTCTGCTTATCTCTCAACGACGAAGAGAACATGTCGAGAGAGAGAGATTAGATAAAGCTAAGCGAAGAGTAACTCCACAGGACACAGGCAGGTGCTTATAGATTCACAGCGGTGTATTTCTCTCCTTGTATATGTACAGACCAACAGTGTATATACACAGAGGGGTGTGTGTGTGTGTGTGTGTGTGTGTGTGTTTTAATATATATATATTATTTTCGTGAGGTTCAGAATGATTGTTGCGAAATTATTGCATACACAAATTTTCGCTTGCCTTATTCGTTGCTATTTAAGCCAAAATCGCAAGTTTTACCTGTTCGGCACGACATATATATAAGTGCAACCAAGAAACAAGTGGTATTAATGCAATTAAGAAACTGCGGCTGGCTTCCCCACGAAGCGGGCTAAAATAACATGGGTTCGACCCTCGGCCAGCCGCGGTTTGTTAATTGCATTAATGCCACATGTTTCTTGGTTGCGTTAATATATGGACTGCTCATGAAGGCTGGAGCTGAAAACTTCTCCAGGCTGAGGGACTGACCACCTTAAATACTTTTTCTCCAAGGTTGATGGACTGATTACATCATCTTTATTTCCTTACTACTGCTGCCTTTGTATTTGACTGAAGAAGCCTACTGTGTAGGCGAAAAGTTTCATTAATAAAGATATCCAATTATTGCAATGCGTCTTAATCTTCAACTTGTTGGCATTTAATATTATTTTCAACAATACTCTCAAAGTGTCTGCTCTGAGCTTCATGGCCCGAAAACTGTGTACTGATTCTGCTTCTACCACTTCATCATGCATTTTTTTTATGCTGAGTTCAAAAATTTATGAAAGGCCTACCTCCGTCCCCAAAAGTATTAACGAGAGAAAAGGATGGAGAAAAAATAGTATTTGCGAGGATGTATGACGGAAGGTTGACTGGCGGTACTGATTATGGTACTGATCAAGATAATATGGCAACGTTAATAAAGGTTCATGTATATGGAAAAAATATAATTACTTCAACAGTAATGTTTCCTGTTTTGTATAACTCCTATCTCAGCCTTTATATAAATTATTAAGAGGACTTTGATAAAAATTATTAGTTTAGCACCAACCCTAACTGAACTATCCTTGTTATAACCAACCTAAGTTATTTTAGCCAAATTCTACTAAACATATCGTAGATCACTTTAAATTTATTTAACATTAATTAAAATCAAAGGTACACATTTTTTTTTCTTTATATTCCGACTTATTCTTCGCAAATTTATTACATAAGAAATTCTAACTCTGCTTATTCGGCAAAAATGACTACTGCATTTTAAGCCAAACTCGTCAATTCGGCACGACATATACTGCATATATAAAGTGAAAACCAGTTTACTAGCAAAACCCGGAAAGTCAACATTAATGGCGAAAAAGAGTGTTCAATTAGTGTTATAAAAGTCTGAAGGGTCATTCCCCTACCCACTAATTTTATCAATTACCTTTGTTTTTATATCACCCTAAACAGTCATAATTACTTTTTTATATTGATAAGCACAGATAATTTTCTGGTCACGAGAGTTGCTTGGATGTGGCTTATAGTAACCTGGAACAGAATTACGTTAGGTAAAGTTTGTCAGGAAACAGGACAAGTGTTTCCTGACGAGGGTCTTAGTCATATGATGACCCACAGCTGGAGCTTTTGGTCATCTGACCGAGACCTTCCACTTAGCACAGAAGATAACGTGATAATGAACCATTAGCTCCTGTGACCCACTTCTTCCAGTGTGTCTGCCACGTCGAATTCTCAGACAGTCTTGCACATCGTGACCATATCTTCATAGGTCATTCTTTGAGGACCAGTCCCATAACAAATCACTTGATATTTTCTAGTTTCTAGAAAGGCTAAAAGCGACTATGAAACTAAAGTAGCTTGTGAGGCAAAGATTAATTCAAAATGATTCTTTCCGGTGTATAGGACAAACATGAAGGGCAGAATGAAGGCCCACTCAGAATTAGGTTTGGACACCTTACCGAAAATGAGCAAAAACGTGCTCAGTTAAGAGCTTAAAGCTGGTGCTACATACATACTGTAGCTGGAGACGGTTCTGGGGGTCAACGCCCCCATGGCAATGTCTTGTCTGACATACTTCATATACAATGTTCTGAACATCTTTGATATACCTGAATGCCGTTCTTTACTTAGTAAAACACACACAACTCACAGTGGTTGTTTGCTTTATGTGCCTTTCCGCTCGTGTGTTATGTTTATACTTGTATGAGGGTTGTAAACTCCCCAGTTTCAATAGTATATCGTACCTTTTTACTCCTTTTCCAGATTTTCATAACCTTAGGCTTGCTGGGTATGCAGTCCATGAGCCACTTGTCACATCATTCCGGCAGTAATTAACAGTGAAATATATTTTTTTCGTTAGGTTCAGAATGATTTTTGTGAAATTATTGCATACACAAATTTTCGTTTGCCTTATTCGGCAAGAAGAGCGTTGCTATTTAAGCCAAAATCGCAACTTTTACCTATTCGGCACGTCGGTCCAAGTCTTTTGTGGACTTCCTGTTTTCTCTGATAATAACTGTCATTTACTATATTTTACATTATCCGTAAAAAGAGAAGCATAGGACTAACCCGCCAGACACATCACTTACAGCAGGATCAGTGTGGATCCTTGTGGGACACCACTCGACAAGTTTATCCATCCAGATATTTACACCATCTCCCCACCCATCATAATATTCTAGCCTCCGTTCCAATAACTTTTTTTATCCAGAAAATGATCTCTTCCATCATTCAGGCTTGCTCAACATGTTGTGGATTAGTTAATGAAATATAATGCACATTTTCAACAGTAAGAATATGCAGTTCACCCAACTCTCACTGATCCTGTCAGTTAACTCCGTTACCTTACCACTTCACAGATCATGTTGCCTTTATTGAAATACTACGAGAACATTTTTAAGTTTACAGTTGTACTGTTAAAAAAAACATAAGATTTTTGCTAGTGGTTCACACAGTGCCTCTGCTTCCTCTCTCACATTCCAGTGGAACACATCGTGTCCTGTTGGGTTTATCATGTTGGGTTAGTATATCCACCACTTCATCCCTTGTTTTGTTGATGTCCCGTCTTTCTAGGCTTGATGAAAATTAGACATGTGTAACATCTGGGTATCTTTACTGTAGACGTTTCACCATCCAGTGGCTTTATCAATACAAATTCAGGGACATAATTGGAAGACAGAACTGTATACAAAACATGAGGTAATCAGTCCCTCAGAGTTGGTGTGAAGAGCACCTCATGTTTTGTATATAGTTCTTCTGTCTTCCAATTATGTCCTTGAATTTGTATTGATAAAGCCAGTGGATGGCGAAACGTCTACAATAAAGATACCCAGATGTTACACATGTGTCTAATTTTCATCGTGTTGGTATTGTATACCATTTATGTACTTTCTAGATTTGTCCTCAATCCCCAGCACTGAGTCCATTCCCTGGGTAAATACCTCTTTCAAGCACTTGTTTAGTTCGTCACAGACCTTGTCATTTTCCGTCTGTTGTGGCTATGTAGTACTTTCAGTTCTGACCTAGCCTTTCTCACTGTCATTCTCACTTGTTGCTTTGCAAATCTTCTGACTTCTGTATTTCCGACTCTTCTGCTAGTTTTTTCTAGTCATCAACACTATTTGTGCATCTACTCCATACACTCGCGCTCCTTGTTTTCACCTCTATTTTTGGCTTAAACTATGGATTATCTGTTCTGCTTCTTTAGGGTGCCAATTGCTTCACCATCTGGCACGTTGCTGCTAGTCCGGGAAGCCTCTCATCTATGCCAAGATGAAAAATGGAGAAGAGAAGAGGGTAGAGAGGGAGAATGGGGGAGAGAAGAGGGCAGAGGGAGAATGGAGAAGAGAAAGGGGATAGAGAAGATCATAGTGCGCAAAGTGGACGAGTACGCCACCTCTGCCAATTATGCAAATAAGATTTCAATATAAGCATGTTAAGGGCTGGAGATATGAGGAAGATGAAAGATGAGGATGCAATCTTCCTCATACCTCTAGTGCCAGACCTCATTTTATCTCTTCCAGACAACATCTACTCCCTTGCCTAGTGCCAGATAGCTTCATCATTGCCTCCCTTGCCTAGTGCCTGATAGCCTCATCTCCCCCTTCTACAATGCCAGATAGCCTCTTCCCCATTCTCCTAGTGCCAGACGAAATACTCTCCTTGTGTGTTGCATGGGGCATTCCTCTCCCCTCCCACAACACATACATGACACCCACACTACTCGCACACAACCCCGACATTCGCACAATACCCTCTCTACAAACACACACCATCCCAAATACAATACCAGCACGAATTCTGTTGCATGTGCTATCTAATACTCATTTAGACATTCTAATCCTAATCTATAACACAACCTGGGTACTTGCACGCACACGCTCACACTCTTGCAAACCTATCTACAAAAGCACTATGAACGCTTGAACTATCATATATTAGTTGTATTATTATTATAAATTATTGAAGTAGCCCCTTGGAAGCTAATGCACCAAAATGAGACATAACCTCGTGTCGGAAATTCAATTACCAAGAATGAGGTGATGGAGGGAAGGGCAGAGGAAGGTGGGAGAAAAATGGAAGGATGCATAGGGGGCAGAGTGGAGAGAGGAAGTGGAGGGATGGAGCGGAAATACAATTGAGGAGTGGGCGAGGGATGAAAAATGAGAGTGGAGGAGCCAGGACAGAGTTGGTAGGGGGATAAACACTCTTCCTGAATTCGGTAGGTTTACCTGTTGTTTACCTGGTGATGGTTCCGGGGATCGTCGCACCACGTTCCGGTCTCAGACCAGACGAACTGATTGGCGATCTGATCAGTTAGGTTACTGGTGTTTGCATCACAGCCCAAAGCATGAATCACAAACCAGATCAGGAAGGGCCTTAAAGAACCAGTCACGTTCATTCCTGAAGACAGGGATCTACAGGTAATTTGCCTTATACAAGAAGCTAGGGTGTCGAAAAAGTCTTGGATCCTTAATATTCTCTTTTGTGTATCTTGCTTATAAGTGAAGTTTTTTGTCGCAACTATCATGCCTCTCACTCTCATAAGGAATAATTCTTATTTGCTGACACAAAACTAATCCTTCCTGTATTTACCAGGTCTACACTGTGACTCATCTTTCTCACCTGGGTTCCAGGGCAAAAGCACTACTTTCCCTGAAACGCGCACTAAATCCCCTGAGCCCTAAACAAACAGACGGCTTACCCTGACCCACTCCCTCTCACAGTAAAGAATAAAGGAGCGTAATATAAAAATAGATGCCAATTTTACACTCCGGTGATCTGCGAAAGCTACAATTAGTTTCTTATTACAAGTCACTAACAGTCTCTTTCCCTGACCCCGTTCCTTGTTTTGTTTTGGTGGAGGGGGGGGAGGGGGAGGTGGAGGAAAAATGAGAGTGGGGTATAAAGGAATGTAGAAGCAGCAAGTAGGAGCCAAAGGGATGGGGATAGAGTGAACTGGGGGTAAAAGGGAGCGAGGAGGGCTGGAAAGGAAATGAATCTAGGGTAAAAAAAAACTGAAGGATGTGAAGGAAACTTTGGATGCCTAATGGAGGATGGAAAAAGAAGAAAAAAATGAAAACTAAGAAAAATGGGAGGAGAAAGAGATAAACTTACAACAAAGAGATGGAAATTGGAAAGGAAAAAGAGGAAGAGAAGAGAGAAAAGGAAGTAGACATAAAAGGAAAGAAAATATAGAGATGGGGAAGTGATAAAGGGGTAAAAAAGAGAGTTAGAGGGGAAATGAAGAGATTAAAAGAGAGGGATGGAGGGGAGAAGGGGGTAGAGGGGGAGAAGATGGCAGAGGATGGGAGAGAGGAAGAAACAATGAAGGTAGTAGAAAATTAAAGATGATCCAAGAGGCAAGAAGCTCTTTTAAGTGTGAGAGAGATACGAGCTTAGCCTGGGTGTACAGGAACATGTGGAACACCAGAGATTGAAGGAATGGAACAAGAGTCTGGGATCCCCCCGTCTCCGCTGTAAAAATTCCACTAATATCTGATACTGAACACTCGAAAAAAAGGATGTGTTAGTGTGAAGAATTATGATAATCTTGGAGATGAAGCCTCGTGTATATATCGCACACAACGTCCGTTATACACTAACATTTTACGTGCTACATTAAGGTTAATATATTATTATTTTATGCAATTTTGATATATATGTCATTTAAGCAGAAGAGATACTGAGTTCTTAACCTAATGATATTGTAATCCATAACATGAGTACTATATGGAATATATTTTTAACGTACCGGCCGTCTCCCACCGAGGCAGGGTAACGTTAAATATATAAAAGTTTTTCTTTTTACATTAGTAATTTATACAGAAGAATGGGTTACTAGCCCCTTGCTCATATTAATATGGGGGTAAATTTCTGACACGCACAAAGCTCCTCACAAACTACTGGGAAGCGCCTGGGGAATGAGAGGCAATTTAGGTTTAATCTAAGGAAGATGAGGATAGCTACAATTCCCTGGATCAAAAGCCTTTCACCGACATTAAGTCGCTTCCAAAAGTTAACTGCACTCAGCACTCCCACATTCCTGTTTTCTCTCCTTTTTTGTTGCTCTCTTCTACATTCTCTTTCCCTTCTGACACGTGAAAACTTCAGTGTTAGAATTCCTCTCTTCAATTATCCCAACCCTCCCCTCTCCATCTATCTTGCATTCACACCACTCTCCCTTGTTAAATGTACAATGCCCTGTGTGTATATATTTTTTATATTTGTGTGTGTATTGTATAGTTGGAGAAATACTTTATAGGTCGAACTTTATTTCTATGTGTATATATTTCATACATTTGTTTACAAACCGGTACGTACATATTGTATTGAAAAATGGTATAGTGATACCGACTACTACTGCTACTACTGCTACTACTACTACTGCTGCTACTACTACTACTACCATGACCTTCGCGGTTTTCCACCTGACTTCTGCCACTATATATACTCGTTTCTTAGCTACCTCTATATTAAGACCGAAGCCACTCGTGGCGAGACGTTCCCTATAATAAATGTCCCTAACTGTATACCTATATACCTTTGAAGAGTTTCGAGAGTATCTACTCTCTGAGCCCGGCCATGGGCCAAGCTCAGTGTCTTTTTCCACGTGTCTTGTAATGCACTGTACTGGGACTCCCCATTCCCTTTTACGAATACTTTTTTTTCCACAAATCAATTTTACAAGCTTAGAGCTGTTATCCAGCCCTACCAATCCCCAGGATGAGACCCACACCAGTCGGCTAACACCCAGGTACCTACTTACTCGTTAGGTGAACAGGGGGCAGCAGATGTAAGGAAACATGCCCAACGTTTCCACCCGTATTGGGGATCGAACCCTGGACACTCAGTGTGTGAACTGAGTGCGCTACAAACCAAACCACGGTAATTTTCGTAGACTAGACTCCACAACCGTTTATGTTATAATATATATATGTTAATATTCATGAATAAGCAACTCCAGACGTGCTGAAATTAAGTATGTGAAGCTTTGCAGCTACTGTAACCAGAGTGAATGCTTAAGTCTGTCCTCGACTGACGAAACCTGCAAAATAAGCGAAACTTTTCAACAATAAACATACATACACATACTCATGCGTGCGCATTGAGCCTGCGCTGGCGCACTTTGTTACCTCATAAGTTGCGTGGTGGGTGCGTTGGGTAGCCTGTGGCTACTTTTTGTAATGATGTCCAATATTAAAGTGTCCATTATTAAGTGGGTTCACCAAACCCAACATAAGCTAATATAACAGAACAGATATACTCGTGTTTTTGTATGTACTTCCATTGTGACAGGCCAGGCGGGTTGACGGACTCCAGTACCCGATAACCCCTGATGGGCCACAACGCGCCATTCGTGCCAAAATGAACGTATTACTTTTTGCTAACTCTCTCAAAATAGCAATTTTCACAAAAAATAACACAAGCTAACAAAATGAACTTTTTATCCAGTTCAGAAAACAAACTGGCTGTTTGAAACAAAATTTGTTGTACTAATCTATTCTGAGCTTTTAGTCTATCACGTAAGTTTTTTTTTAAATCGATCAATATTTTGGCTAGTTAAGTTTGAAGAACCACATGATAAATGCTAACAATCATATTATGCGTATTAATTATGGTGCATGCAATGGCAAAACTCATTTTTCTTAACAAATTCATTGTGTGTATGCTTGCCTGGTCAACCAAGCGGTAATCGACCACCAGACTGATCGTCATGTTACTCATATCTCCTCCCCATGATGGCAATGTCTTGGTGAAATCGGTCGCCGTGGGGTTGTATTTCACGGAAATTATGCGTGTTAGAGCAAACCGAAATTCAGATTTGAAATTCAGCGTCTCAAAGTTAGTTAAAAAAGTTTTTTTTTTTTTTTAAACGAACTGAAACCTTTGTTGAGGACCAACATTCAATAACACCCAAAAGTCTCTCTTCTGTAGACTTAAAAGGCTACCAAAAATATACATGTCTATAAGAAGTTAGTTTGTCTGCTACAATATTTGATATCACCAATGATGTTAAAATTACTGAAGCTGCCCCTGTTCACCTGAGAGAGAGAGAGAGAGAGAGAGAGAGAGAGAGAGAGAGAGAGAGAGAGAGAGAGGAGAGAGAGAGAGAGAGGAGAGGGAGAGGGAGAGAGAGAGAGGGGAGAGAGAGGGAGGGAGGAGAGGGAGGGAGAGAGAGGGAGGGAGAGAGAGAGGGAGGGAGGAGAGAGGAGGGAGGGAGAGAGAGAGGAGGGAGAGAGGGAGGGAGAGAGGGGGGGAAGGGAGAGAGAGAGGGAGAGAGAGAACTATAGCAGTGATAGTCTCCAGGTCACCGCCCCAAATAGTACGAGTGTTGTCGCACCCAATATAATTCATTTGATTTCTGTCAATCTAAACCTCTACAAAAACCTTTAAACATTGTTTTTATTCTAGGTTTTGTTAAAGTAAATTAACCAACATGTACAAATGAGTAAGTAACAGTATGGAAATAATATAATCGGAGGGCTCATGTCTGGCATCGCTGGTACTAGCACTCGCGCTGGTACTAGCACGCGCACTGGTACTAGCACGCGCACTGGTACTAGCACGCGCGCTGGTACTAGCACGCGCACTGGTACTAGCACGCGCACTGTTCACTTGAAGGATGATACTCCACAGGTTCCCTCGCACCAAATTGGACCTAATGCGACTCCTTCCCGCGGTCTCACGAAATAATCCAACGTGCATGGTGGAAGCAGACAACATGGCCTCGTAACTCCCTGGAAACAAACCCCATTCTCGCCCCACCAGTGATAATCGTGCAGATCTGAACGTTACCTTCAGGTGCTCAGCCACCGCGTTGCCACAGGTCTTGCACCGAGCTTTGTTTTAATTTCCTTATTTGTGATTAAATATAAATTGTTATAAACTTGTGTAAGCTAATCCAACCCAACAAAAATATATAATTTTACAGAGCGCGCTAAGAAAATTATGAGAATCGAGTACTAAATCAACATACACTTCAAAAAAGGAGAGATTATGAAACCAGACCTGCGTAGTATCCTCGCACTCTCCATAAAAATATATTGTCATGGTACACAGACAATACTAAAACAAAGACATGTGTAACAGAGCAAATCTTTGTTGCAGTAATAAGAATCTTTATTGTGGAAGGAAAATATTAAAACTGTTTCTAAGAAAAATCTTTATTTTTTCGTAAAGTCCTTTAAATTACTTTCTCAGAGGCAATGGATCCCTCATAATTTGAACTAAAAGTGAACCCAAATAAATTAAATAATAAATAAGCATAATATATATATATATATATATATATATATATATATATATATATACACACACACATGAGGTGGCAGAGAATCTTCAAATTGGCTAGTGACCAAAAATATTTTATAAAAAAATATTTAAGTTATTCTAATTTAACAGAGAGAAACTTCCTATTTGATAGCCAATTTTAAGAGCAAATGGACGAGGTGCATTTCATTGTTTATATTGTACGATAAAGTATGGGTAGATGGACGTCCTTTGCAATTCAAACCATTCATTTATAAAATACTGTACAAGGTGTTGCAAAATATGTACTCACATTACAGAGGTTTATAATACATACAAAAATGCAATTAAGACATTTTATGACTTATTTTACACATGACATGCATAACGTAATTGTTATCTACACTGCCACTACTCATATAATACAAACTGGCAGAAATAAACCAAATAAAATGCATGTGTACATTATGTAAGAGGCCAGATAAATGACATTTTCCTAAGAAACCCTTACCGAGGCCCCATTGCATCAAGCACCATTAGAAGATGTATCAACAATACTTATATATACTACTGTGAACCTTCTACAGTTACTGAGCTATGGTATACGATCAATAACGATTATCATCATGTTTTTTACAAATGTTAAACCGTGGTCATACGGTGAATATATTGAGAGTATTGTACAGCCACGCAGTTAACACCTTGTATACAACTTGTTTAATTTAAATTAATAACGAAACCTGAGCTGACTTCTAACACAACCTCTCTCTTCAGGCACTTACCCTTTTATTTAGCAAAATAGGATATGTTGTGCTGCTACCCTATCCTATATGATAGTTACACAGTGGGAACAAAAGCAGTTTCCTTGTTACATTCTATCGCGTAGAATGTTCATATACAGTGTTAAAATGTGTCAGCCTGAGCTGGGAGACTTCAGTAGGGCAGGCAATGAGGTTTTCATGCACTGCATTATGGGTTCATGTGCTACGGCACCTTCAGAGGTTTCCT
The DNA here is from genome assembly GCA_009830355.1 of Cherax destructor. Classification (NCBI taxonomy): domain Eukaryota; kingdom Metazoa; phylum Arthropoda; class Malacostraca; order Decapoda; family Parastacidae; genus Cherax; species Cherax destructor. The sequence continues at coordinate 206,045 of WNWK01000771.1, forward strand.
TCCAGCAGAACTGCAGTTATTACTTGGGAACTGTCCTCTGTATGAATAAAAGTTGTCCCAGTGAGGTTGTCTTCATGCTAGTGAAAGAACCTTGATCAATGGAATACTAGCTACTTATCCCTTCTTTGGATCAAATCTGGCTCTCTTCCATTTCCCAGGCGCTATATAACCTTTACAGATTCAGTGCTTTCTCATGAATAACATTAATATAAATTAATACTAACACTATAATAAATATTAATTCTAATAATGATAGCAGAACTAAACTGAAGCTGAATCCTTTATTAAGTTTCTCATATCCACCATGCTTCGCATCCCCGTCCGTTTCCCATTATGCTGCCTCCACCATTATTTACGCAATACGAGTCTGCATGGCCTACACTGGTTTAATGTATAACCAATTATAAAGTACCTACATAATTTTAGCACATTACAAACAGTTAGCTTAAACTTTTTACCTGCCGGTACTAGGTTTCAAACTTAATGCAATAAGAAGTCTGGTTAAGCACGAAGTACTGAATGAGCCCACCTCCACTACACCACGATGCCACAGTATCGTACTCTAGACGTATTGGGATCCATTTAATATTTCGAACATAGCCTAGGATATTATCCCATGGATTCCAACCTTACCTTCAAAAAGCATTGATTTATTCTTCATACAAATGGATATTGTTTATATTTCGGTATCTACGTTAAGTCATCTTCAGCGAAATGCTAATGAGGATTCTCTTGAAGAGGACCTTCGTTTCAAGTCGAAATATACTCAAAATCCATTTGTCTTTTCTTAGTCTACCGAAGAGTAGGTATAAAATATTCCCTCCACCTGACCTCCCCATCAACACACGGACATCGCTTACCACCTGCCTGCCTGACATCACACTTCCTCCACTGAATAATGATCAAATATAAAGATTTTTTGCCAACTGGAGAATACTGGGCCGTAAGGGGAGAATAATGCCATTTCTCCAATGACTAGGATATAGTGCCAAATACCTCGTAGTCATATAAATCTTACTCTAAACACTATCAAAGGGGATCAGCTCTTACAGTACCACAATATAAAAAAAAGTAATTGTGCTTTTCAATTCCCCGGAGAACAGATAAAAATACCATTATCGTGTTGTGTTTATCAACCATTGCAGAGAATACAAAAGGTAGTTATTATTCTTGACAACAATAGCATTATCACAGGCAAACTGTTCAGATCTTCTGATCGCGAATTCTAGTGTTGTCAATGTGGAAGGTTTCGTAAGAGATGACGATGCAGCTGGTATCACATTCCAGCCTCCAACTTAAACCAGCGTACGTAGGGATGTCACATGTAAGCCGCACTTTTAATGTTATTTCCTTATTTTCAGCTAAATATAAATTTATTTACGTTATACAAATAAAAAAAAGTTTTGACGTTACATAGCTCGGGCAGAATACACAAACGGCGATGCGTTAAAAAAAGGGGTTAGAGTTATTGGGAGGACTACATGAGAACATAGCATCAATAAGCAACCTATTCTCACCGATTATTAACTTCCAACGAAATGTAAACCAACTTAACTAAACGTAACCTAATCTAAAACAGAGAACAGTATTTGTAAGCTTACAGGTTGTGTTATGAAACTGATGTTAAGCACCTCGTAAGAAAATTAACATAGTAAATAAGAATAGGTTGCAATGAGAACTGGGAAGGAGGAGACGGTAGCAACCCAGGCAAAATTTCCCCATTTATTCAGTCACCCAAAATTTACTGATTTATTTCACGTTAAGCCCTAATTTGTGAAGGCCATTTACATAGACTAGCGGAGGCTCTATCCTCCGTCCGCAAATGTCGAGACAAACTCATTACATGTCAGTCGCTTTTTTTTTTTTTTTTTGCCTCCCAGTATATATACTATGACATTGCAAACCTATACTGGGACAAGAAACGTTGCCTTTTTAAAAGTCCCCCAAACAACGCACTTAACGAAAATCCAACCTTTTTCTTGCATAACATTCTACTAATGCCCAGTACCTATTTAATTTTAAGTGAGCAGAGACAGCAGGTGCTGAGAGATTTGTCCATACGTTTCCCCTCGCTCGGGATTCAAAACTAGGACTACTTAGTTGTGAGCTTATTGTGTTGACCACTGGTTAAACTGACCAAGTTATTTACACTAAGTTCATTAATATGAAAAAGAAGAACTGTGAACCTTCACAGAATATTCTTCACTGCAATTTATATTATTGATTATCGTCCTTTTAAAATGCAGGTTAGTAGCTTATATCTCCTCCCTGTGGAGCACAGTAAAAACAAGAGAGTTAAGGGATGGAAAGGTGTACGTTTAATATATTCTGGGAGTGTTCAGGTGTGCTTAATGGGAGGGGAAGGGAGGGAAGCTAGGAAAGGTGAATTAATTATATCGCACACGCTGCAGGTGTCGAGGAGGCACGCGTGAACACCACGCAGACAAACACATGATGGATGTCGAAAATGGATAAGCAAACATTGGGCGTTTCCTTAAGATACCTGCAGTAAAATAGGTACCTGGGTGTTAGCAGACTAGTGTGTGGGTCGCATCCTGGGGACAAAATTAACCTAATTTGCCCGAAATGAACAAGGGGGTGTCTATATATTATATCAATGATATCAGCTAGGTCTGTATACCTTGTACATGTACTTATAGAAATAAAGATTATTATTACTACTACTTGAGACATTGGAAGAGTACTTCGTGACCACGTTGGTTACTCTGAGCTCAGCCATAAAAAAAATATGCACAACAATATAAAGGATAAAATCAACAATAAAAACAAGGAACACTCAGCACGAATACGATCATACTAACTTAAAATAACCATGGAGGAGGAAGAGCACTGGTTAACGAGGAATCTAAATGAGAGGGGAGAAACTGCAGAGGGGAAGAATAGGAGAGTAAAAGATGAAGAGAGAAGAGTGGAGAATATGATTAAGCTATAAACCAGGTGCGAAAGATACTGTAAAGTGATAATCAATGGCAGTGAAGTAGACGGATCAAGAGGAAAAGGATGGGGAGGTGAGGAAAGAATGGGGTAAGAAGGAAAAGATGGTGGACCAAGGAAGTGATGCCTAGGAGTGGATAGAGAAGTGTTAGTGCCTGGAAATATAAAACACTTTGTGCGGGAATGCAAACAACGCAACGTGCCAAGTTGAAATGGGGAATTGTTATGGACAAGAAATTGTTGCCGAGGGAGCTGGACTACGTCAAGAAGACAGGGAATAATGAAAAATAATATAAAGAGGAAATGGAGGTAGAAAATCAATATAATGACGGGGAATAAAAGACATGACGAGTGAGAAAACCCTATTTGGAAAGAGTATTAATACAAGACAAAAGAATGTTGACAAAGAAGACTTGGAAAGAAACTCTGGACAATTACAAAAATAAATAAGAGTGCGTGGTAATAATGGCATAGAGATGTTAGGATAATTAAAAAAGGGAGAAGAGGGAGAAGCAAAATGTAAGAAAGGAGAAAACGAAGGAGAAAGAGGAGAAACTAAGGAATACGAGGATATACGGAGGAAATTATTATTATTATTATAATCAAATAGAAGCGCTAACGGAGGAAAAGTGGAGAAAATGGAAAGCATGATAAATTAGATGAAAACAGGACAGAAACGAAGGCGAAAATGATGTTGGATGAAATTTAGAGAGAAGAGGGGTTTACCAGGAGTCGCTTCCGGAGGTCATCTCGCCCGCGGCCTTAGTTGCTGTCCTTAGTCGCGGTCCTTAGTTAATGCCCGCTGCCGTCAAGTCCATCGTATGCACCACAACCCAGTTGATCAAAAACTATTTTAAGGAATCTGTCGGGTTCCCTCTTGAAGACAGCTAGATGTTTGTTGGTGATCCCCCTTATGCAGGGAGGGCGTTGAAGAGTGATCTCCCTTATGCAGGGAGGGCGTTGAAGTGATATCTCCCTTATGCAGGGAGGGCGTTGAAGAGTGATCTCCCTTATGCAGGGAGGACGTTGAAGAGTGATCTCCCTTATGCTGGAGGGTTGAAGAGTGATTTCCCTTATGCAGGGAGGGCGTTGAAGAGTGATCTCCCTTATGCAGGGAGGGCGTTGAAGAGTGATTCCTTATGCAGGGAGGGCGTTGAAGAGTGATCTCCCTTATGCAGGGAGGGCGTTGAAGAGTGATTTCCCTTATGCAGGGAGGGCGTTGAAGAGTGATCTCCCTTATGCAGGGAGGGCGTTGAAGAGTGATCTCCCTTATGCAGGGAGGGCGTTGAAGAGTGATCTCCCTTATGCAGGGAGGGCGTTGAAGAGTGATCTCCCTTATGCAGGGAGGGCGTTGAAGAGTGATCTCCCTTATGCAGGGAGGGGGTTGAAGAGTGATCTCCCTTATGCAGGGAGGGGGTTGAAGAGTGATCTCCCTTATGCAGGGAGGGCGTTGAAGAGTCGTTGAAAAAGATCAAAATAACGAGTGCAGGGAGGAAGACAGAACGATGAGGAGCGAGTGGACGCTGGAAAGATGGCCCTATTATAGTACAGATAAACAAAAGAAACAAGCCAAAAATGTTACTTATCAAAAGCCTAAAAGTTAACCAAGCTGCCGGCCTAGACATGCACACAGCATAACATTCACTAACCTACCGGCAGTAAAAAAGACCTCGAACTGTACTCTACACAGCAGACGATAAACCTATATGGTACGAGGGGTACACAGGAAAGTCTTAGCGTTTATTATTTTTTATCTTGACACACATACAATTACAGCCCCGATCTCCCCCCCAGCGATTTCCAGCAGTTAGTGCCTCTGAGAAAGCTCTTGGAAGGACAGTGTTTGGATACATATATAATGACCAGCCTGTCGTGAAACGCGACATAATCCGACAGAATATTGTGCGTAAGACATAAACCGGTAACACGTAGGGGTAAGTGCCTCGGTAAGCTTGGTATGTCAAGAAGTAAACAAGTGACAATATTCAATATGGATTAATTGTAATTTTGGTGAAAACGCCTTTAACACCCTTGATTAAATCCAAGGAAACTACGGAACCATACCCGCCTTCAATATAAAATTTAATACAGTAGGTTCATTATAACAGTGCCTAATCATTAAGTCTGGAATACCTACGTCGGACTTTGAACTGCCTGCACAAAAAACCTGAAGGATCAGGTCGCCAACCAGGAGATTTGATCAGACTGCACAGCAAGGAAGGGTATGTGGAGCCCTCAAAACACCCTCTAACTCCTAATACAGAAACAACTTTACTTGCAAATTTCAGGACAAATTTTAAATATAAAAGCATTGTACTTACGAATCTTAGGTCATATGTCAAAGTACTCACCTGAAACAAAAGAAAAATAATTATGTTGGGAGAATTAACTCAACACTGGGTAAACGAACACAACTTGTGTCGTGTTTTATGTAAACTAAATACTAGTACTGTTTATAATCACTTTTCCACTTATACACACACATATATATATAATATCGTGCCGAATAGGTAAAACTTGTGATTTTGGCTTAAATAGCAACGCTCTCGCTTCATACGGCGAGGGTCTGCGTTCGATTCCCAGCGAGGGTAGAAACATTGGGCGTGTTTCCTTACACCGGTTGTCTATGTTCACCCATCAGTAAAATGGGTACCTGGGTGTTAGTCGACTGGTGTGGGTCGAATCATGGGACAATGACCTAATTTGCCCGAAATGCTCAGCATAACAAGGGGTTTTCTATATAGTAGTACATATGTCATTGATGTGAGCTAGGCCTGTATACTTTGTATATGTACTTGTAATAAATAAAATTATTATTATTAACGATCTTCTTGCCGAATAAGGCATGCGAAAATTTGTGTATGCAATAATTTCGCTAAAAATCATTCTGAGCCTAACGAAAAAAATATATTTCATTGTTTGCTTATTAAATTATTGTAAACTAATCTAAAATATATTTAGTTGGATTAGGCTAAATTAATTTGCGCTTGGTATGAGGTTAGGTAAGTTTTCTAAGGTTCTTTTAGTACAAAATTATTAATTTTTATATTAACATAAATGATAAAAATGTATCTTTAAACGTATAAGAGAAATTTTTAGAAAGGACTTAATTTTAAATGACTTCTTGCTAACTGACTAGTTTTACCTATTCGGCACGACATACATACACACACACACATATTATATATATATATATATATATACATATACCTATACATATACATACAGAAGAAGCTACATGGGGATGGAAATCTTTTGCTTTAATCTTTCGCTCTCTCCGTGAGTCATTAGGAGAAATGCAATGTTGCAAGGCTAGCAACAGGTAGGAGAAAAAATATGTGAGGGAAGGCAGAAACGTAAAGCTCAGGCCGTCGCAGTGTGTGGGTGCCATCTGAGCTGACACCTCACCCGTTCCTTTATGTTCAGCGCTGATGTAATACCTCTAGGCATAATGCACTAAGGTTCTGGTATTTTTCCCGTGTTGATCTGTTTCTCCCGTGTTTAAGGATCTATTTTTCCCGTGTTTAAGGATGTGTTTCTCCCGTGTTTAAGGGACACGTCAGTTCCCTGTTTTCTAATATGTTATTTTTCCCCTATAATCTACCTTGTAGATTATAGGGGAAAAATAAACACGTTAAAAGGAGACAGGGAAACTCACGCGCCTCACGCTCATGCCTAGTGATCAAAATTTTGGAGGATTAAATAAGCTTGGTTCTTATATATGTCACTCTATGGTGACACTCCAAAGACTTACGGTCTCGCTTAATTATTTAATAACTAATTGTTAATTACCCATACTCTAATCACTTTATATATTTTCTAACACTCAACCACTCTTCTATCAACAGGCTAAATATATGAAATAGATAAATATTACAGCTAAATAGATATTAGATAAACTATACTATGAAACATGGGAGAGTTTATGGGCCAGAAATAATCTTTACAATAAGTGTATTATCTGAAAGGATACGATGACAATACCTCAGTACAGGGTTACTACTATTGTTAACAATAGGAGGGGAAGATTTTATTGGCGGGGCGAGCAGAACAGAGGGACAAATCCAGGAAAGTACAGAAGGGCCCCGCTTATACAGCAGGTTAGGTTCCGGGCTACTGCTGTAAAGCAAAAAACGCTGTAAAATGAAACAGTTTGTCTTCACTTTTAAATGCATATAAAAACGGATAACATGTTTACACTCTCCTTTAATATGCGAGCAATAGAGCTAGGCCTAAAAAAAAAAATGCATATACAGTACACACGTTACTTTAAAATATTTTTGTCCTTAGCTTATAGTGAGTGGTGAATATATTTATTGCAGAAAGTCGGAATAAATTAATGGGTATAAATGAACCGCTGAATTAGTGAAACGCTGTAAAGAGGGGCTCGCCTGTATGTCTAGACATATTCCTCACCATACAACTTGAAATCTTGAGCCTCTTGTCTTATGAGAAAGGGTGGGGTGTCTTGGTGTGACTGGCCCACTATTTCTTTAGCGAGATGGTAATCCACAGTGTGTACGCCATTCGGATATGATTCAGATAGATTCCAAAGGAAGGGCGACGAAGCTCTGTTACTTGACATGGTGAGCTGAATGAGGTTACCACTTAAGCACATTATTATATTTATGTGAAGCTCTAATCCCGCATGATCATACAATACAGGGGGTGGTGGAGGCTTCATCCTCCGTCCGTTAACTGCGAAATACACACATCACTTCTACCAAAGTAAAGCAATCTTGCATATTTAAAAAAAAATCGGAATAATATAAATGTGACGGCAAGGGGCGCTATCATCGTCCGTATACTGTACGGAAGGTGTAAAAGTGGCGTCTGTCTGTGTCTGTCTTGTGGAAGATGCGATCGTTCTTTTGATAGGTCTCACTGTTACTGTTAGCGAGGATGCAACGGGGACTTTGTTGATAAATATTAGTGTGCCAAATAGGCGCTTTGGCCCGTGCCACCCCAGTTGTCATTTTGATCTTAGTGTGTCTAGTCTTGGCCATACATCTGTTCTTTAGTACTCTTCAACCCCTTCACAACCATACCCAGAGATATTCCTGGTTGCAGCAGTAACGTAGTGTGATCGAATCTAACACTACTCATGCTCAGAGAATGTAAACAATCATGCCTTGCATTGTTTTATAAAGGTCTTATGCCGTGATTATACAGAGATTTAAATATATACAGTCTAGAGCTTTGTAAAATTTAAGCAATAGTATTAATTTGATACAATCGTGACCAATTAACTTGCTATATTATAGAAATAATCACAAAGCAAGCTAAAACCTTAGGGGCATATATACAGGGCTTGGAGAATGTAAATAAAGGTAGAACCTCTTAGGAGGTGACAGAGAACGCGCACGTGGGCCGTCTCTTAATTCTTATCGATCAGTTTCACTTATTTCTGGCCTCCAGGGTTGGATAATATCTGCTTTTCAAACAGTGTATAGTATTCTCCTCCACCACCTCTTCAAATAGTTCATTCAACTTACAACCCTAAGACTGAATAATTACTTCCTAACGTCCCTATGGCTCAACTGCGTCTTTCACTGCCACTTTTATCCCTGGCTTTTCTCGCATCTCAAACAACTTGGTCCTATGCCGTGATCATATCCCCGCCCCAATCCAGGACCAATCTCTTTGTGAATATTTGAATCTTTTCTACTGTGTGTGATTATTTTCGGGTTCCATGTAGGTACCTCATGCTTTGTGTTCTTGAATCAGTTCTCACATTAGCTAGTTTTGTATGTCCCGCTGAAATTACACTATATATTTCTGGTAATATGCTTGATGCAATGCTTACTCCCAGAGCTTTCTCCTTGCAGGCTGTCTGCAGGTTCTCTTCTCTCAGGTTGTATTCCATATCCTCTGTTCTCTCCTATTTTGACTGATACTACCATACCTAAGTAGCAAACTTCCTGACGATATTTGTAGCCTGTTCAAGACTCCTCTGATTATCTTCCTGTTATCCTCTTCATAAATTTAACATGTAGAGTGTTAATGTGTATTAAGAGTGTGGAGAGGTGCTGCAACAACACCAACGGAAGCTAGTATTCGTGCGCCACCAGTAATAGCAGCCATTTCCTCTGTCCCTATAGCAACTAGCCTAAACACACTACCCGTCGGCGTCAATTACACCCGGGTACCAGGGTGGCCTCATCCGTCTACCAGGTGACGCTGCATAATAACGAGCCCTTGACACCCGAGTCATACAGGTGAGTATCCGAGCAGCCAGGTGTGTGGGTAACACCTTAATTAACAACATTTAGTTCACATTATCGCATACCATCACCAGCTCACCATACTTGAAATTACAGATACTCGTCGTCTCCTGTTTTATCAAGGATCCCATCGCCCTCTACTGATGTCTAATATGATAAGCAAATTGCAAGCTGACGCAAGTCACACGAAATATGCATACACTGGCATTTTCCCAGCCGTAAAAAAACACAGATCAATGAAGAATATCCATCTGGCTGCAGTTTGACGAGGGCGTAATGTCGAAGCTCTCGAGAAATGACACATTTTTTATCCTTTTGAACACAGTTTTATGCGATGAGTAAAGATATGCACTTACAAAACGCGGTTCATCATTGTAGCAATGTGATCGAACGTTGCGCATGTTCGTCGAAACACCATTAAGTCAGAGGCAAAATATGTCATGCAGGGACCACGCCAACATCATTCCACGCATGTCTCACACACACACAAAGCTCATGGAGCAGGGAGTGTGGGGGCCAAGTAGTGACCAGCGAAGAGGCGAGGCCACAAATGGGTGAGTAGAACCATGCACGCGCCATAAATAGGTAAGCACGTTCGCATGCACACACATACGGGGATGATGGAGGGGGGGATGACAGCTTACCCCAAAAAAATTAATAAAGACCTGGGAATAATCATTATTCCAAACGTGGCCTTGCAAACACCAGAGTGGCACTCAGAACACTTCCATGCACCTTTCCTTGTACCTTACACTGTCAACAGTATTACTTGTGTAGTGTATGTAGTCATGCTAAGCCATGATGTCACGTGCTTCCCCGCACATGGGCCATAGCCCACAGGACACACTTCTGGCTACACTTAGAAATGTAGCAACGTTGTGGAACCCTCTGCTAGCCAAATTATGTATGATATATGTAAATGTTCTAACTGGTGGGGTTTAATGTGCGTGTGTGGGTGAGATGATGGAAATCTGAAGGCAAAAAAAAAAAAAAAGAGGCAAATAAGTGGAAGAGGTCAACATGCCCTACAGTAATACTAGAAAAGGTTACGAAAATGGTTTGTAATCACAGGAAATGTAAGGTATTGAGAAAAACATACTCAGCCATCTATTTCTTGTATTGTAGTAATTCTCTGATAATCAAAAACATTCAAGTTAGAGATGCAACAATGACTCGCATCAGCTACTTAACAGTTAGGCTATCACTTCCGTACAAGTTAAAATCTAAATGTTTTTCTAATTCACATAATCGTAAAAACACGATTGCAAAAACGGAACGGGTGGGGATTGAACCGAAGGTGAGTGAGCCCTAAAACTCCAGACCAGGGCGTGGCTTACACACTGACCTGGAGTTGTGAACCCTAAAACTCCACACCAGGGCGTGGCTTACACACTGACCTGGAGTTGTGAACCCTAAAACTCCACACCAGGGCGTGGCTTACACACTGACCTGGAGTTGTGAACCCTAAAACTCCACACCAGGACGTGGCTTACACACTGACCTGGAGTTGTGAACCCTAAAACTCCACACCAGGGCGTGGCTTACACACTGGCCTGGAGTTGTGAACCCTAAAACTCCACACCAGGGCGTGGCTTACACACTGGCCTGGAGTTGTGAACCCTAAAACTCCACACCAGGGCGTGGCTTACACACTGGCCTGGAGTTGTAACACTCATCTGCCATGGGTTCAATCCTAACCCGTTCAATGGTTTGGTTTTCTAATGTTCTGCCTGCCACACTTTTTATGTTCAACAATAATTTCACAGTTTTTTAACTTCCATAATTATTTCAGTGGAAACCATTTTCTTGAACTTACTAAGAACACAAAATCATACTTTAAATCTGTCACCGTAGAGCTCGTGCGTGTTACTAGGAATTTATGGACTAACCTCAAAGTGCACTGATGCAACAGCTGACATAAAATATTCTAAGCAAATCTTTAATTTCTTTAGGAATTTTTCGCCTGCGTTCTGACAACAACAAAAGCCTGGATGACCAGTCAAACACTAGACAAGTATGACACAAGTACACTACAAAGCCGTCCTCCAACTGAAGCAGCGCTTGAGGGGATACCTACGTTGAAAGAGGGGGATACCTACGTTGAAAGAGGGGGATACCTACGTTGAAAGATGGGATACCTACGTTGAAAGAGGGGGATACCTACGTTGAAAGAGGGGGATACCTACGTTGAAAGAGGGGGATACCTACGTTGAAAGAGGGGATACCTACGTTGAAAGAGGGGATACCTACGTTGAAAGAGGGGATACCTACGTTGAAAGAGGGGGATACCTACGTTGAAAGAGGGGGATACCTACGTTGAAAGTGAAGCACTGGCAGGAATTTATGAACTTTAATGTGTGAGATCGCCATTGTATTTAGTGTAGGGACAAACTGGAAAATATATCCCGAAACATGTCTTATTCACAGCATGACCCATTCATTACAAGTTTTGGTCACGTGACCGAGGCTTACCGCTGTTTTACCGGTCCGTCTTAGAAGTTTCGGTCACGTGAACGAGGCTTACCGCTATTTTACCGGTCCGTCTTAGAAGTTTCGGTCACGTGACCGAGGCTTACCGCTATTTTACCGGTCCGTCTTAGAAGTTTTGGTCATGTGACCGAGGCTTACCGCTATTTTACCGGTCCGTCTTAGAAGTTTTGGTCACGTGACCGAGGCTTACCGCTATTTTACCGGTCCGTCTTAGAAGTTTTGGTCACGTGACCGAGGCTTACCGCTGTTTTACCGGTCCGTCTTAGAAGTTTTGGTCACGTGACCGAGGCTTACCGCTGTTTTACCGGTCCGTCTTAGAAGTTTTGGTCATGTGACCGAGGCTTACCGCTGTTTTACCGGTCCGTCTTAGAAGTTTCGGTCACGTGACCGAGGCTTACCGCTATTTTACCGGTCCGTCTTAGAAGTTTCGGTCACGTGAACGAGAACAAAAAGACACAATACACAAATAACCCAAACATAGGAGAGAGCTTACGACGACGTTTCGGTCCGACTTGGACCATTTACAAAGTCACAGTGTGACTTTGTAGGTCGAAGTCGTAAGTTTCTCCCTCCTATGTGCGGGTTATTTGTTAATGACAGAAGCCTACCTCTACCTCACCAGTCCGCCTCGTAAAAAATATTAAGAATGACATCACAAGATACAATGGTGGCTTCTTCACCTCATACAAAAACAAAAGGTACAACAAAGAGTAGTGTCCTAGAATATGCGGGCGAAAACGTTCGTCCTATTTGGAGGACGGGTGGCCATGATAGATTTGTGCGACTCGTTTAAGTGCTCCCATCAGCTGCCCACTGAGTTAAATGTCCAAACATTAGCATTCCCAGCTGGTGCCAACCAAACTACGCTTACGCGACGGTCTGGAGTTTTGAGACTCTGTGACCGCGGGTTCGAACCCCACCCGTGGTATGGTTTGTTTGCAATCGTGTCATTACGATTTCGTGAGTCGAGTAACGTAAGGTATGTTAATGTGACAAATATACCTAATTGTCTAAACTGTAGTATAACAAAAGTAAAATAATCATTCAAATTAGATTCAATAGGTGAAAAAACGACACATACTACTGCTTGCAATCGTTCACCTTTGTTCCTGCTCCTGACTTCCACATGGTAAAAATAAATGCACAAATATATAAGCAGATATCACAATTTAAATGACCCATCTTAAGAATGCAATGAATGTACTTACCACCTCCAAGACAAGTCAGGCTAAGTAGTTTACTTGAATACCTTCATGTACATTACTTTGTTAACACTCCAATATCACAAAGCCATAAAAAACCACTTGTTCTCTATTCCACTCTAAGACATTCACACAAGCCTACTTTATGCACTAACATCTAGCACTCAAAACCTCCTTTACCCCCCTTAGGATGACCCCTTCTTCCCCAAGATTCATACACCCTCCTGGACTAGGTCATCCCTTTATGTTCCATGCTCTTCAAATGCCCAAACTACCTCAACAACCTCTCTTCAGCATTCTCAATGATACCATTAGTAACCTTACACACAGTCTTCTAATTTTCACGCTCTACACACTGCTCTAAAGTATGACTTCACCGTTTCTATCCTCCTCATAGCTACAACGTTTAAAACCCATGCCTCGCACCCATATCTAAGTGTTGGCATCTTTATACCAAGGTGCAAATGTCTCAACACACCACATATCTTTAAACTCCTCGTCTTTCTACGTCTTTCTGTCGACATTAAATCAGGCACGTGAACAGATGAAGTACCTAAATGATTAAACTTTCCCTAAGCGAAATTATTCAAAAAGCTTTTATTATGATAAAAAAGGCGACTTTAACCCATTACTATTGTATTCACAGGGAAGCGCTAAGCCTGCAAGTATTACACAGGCTGGGAGATGGGAGGTACTCAGGTTTGACCCAAGGAAGGGGAACGATACATGACCCCTCACCGCCATCGAGTCACTCCCCTTGATGGATTACAAAGCCGTTACGCAATCCATTTCTTGGGAGGAGTTATGAAGGTTGTAAGGCTGGCCGCTTGGCTGGTTCCTCCGTGCGTGTAATTGGCTCCCAAGCCGCCCATCAACTTGCCCTTCCACTTATAAAACTTGACCCTAAATAAATTTATGTACATCATTCATTGTATATATATATATATATATATATATATATATATACACCCCACAGAGAGAGAAGAGAGAGAGAGAGAGAGAGAGAGAGAGAGAGAAAATGAAAGAGAATGAATGCTAGAAGTATTCAAGCGACAACTTAATCGGATGCTCCTTCCTGTAAATTGTCATGTTAGAGGCGTGTGTATGCTGAAGTGACAATCTGCTCCCCGTCCTTAAAAGGCAGCTTCCATTGGACGTAAGGCGATTAAATGAGCTTCTTGTATGCTATCCAAATCTGGTACTAACAGCCTGGTCGATCAAGCCATCAACCAGGAATGTAATCTTATGAATATTCCCGGCAGAGTTAAATAGCAAATAATGCTTAATTAAGTATTTTCACCACTTCAGTATTTTCACAATGACGATATTTAAAAGGCCTGGGCTATGACCGTCCTGAAGTCGACTACATGTAAACTTCAGATCTCCAATTGTTTGGAGTAAGACTCTTGTCCTCACTAGCATCACGGCGCCCCACTTGAAGAATCAACCGAGTGACAACCTAGATTTTATCAACTTCCACACCACCACCCACGTCGGGTGGTCACACACCAAAGAAAATCAAAAGCAGCTTCCATCAAAATAAAGCTTGCTGAACATCTAGGAATCTCGCTAAAACTGTTCCATCCAACGCAACAGGAAATCGCAGCCTCAACCAGCAAAGTTGGAACAACTGCACCACAAGCAGCACTATTACCACCACTACTAAAGTAAGCTGATTTATCACACAAACACTAGAGGCAGGACCATCAACTGCAAGGCCAATAACAGCCGCAAGAACAGCAACAGCAGCTGCAGGACGAGCAACAGAACCAGCAAAAACAGTAGTAGGTGAAGCAACAGCAGCAGCAAGACGAGCAGCACGCAAGGAGCCAGGATCACATGCAACATGGCGGCCATCACTGTGCAAGTCCAACCCACCGTCAAACAAATACGCAGTAAGCTGCCACCTCCACCTCGCTATTACAACAACCAATTTGCATTGTTCTTTTTGTATGTATGTATGTATGCATGCATGCAAATGCATTACTTATATATATACATATACCTGGAGAGGGTTTCGGGGGTCAACGCCCCCGCGGTATACTCAAAATTTTCCTCTATAAAATTTTTGCTGGTCCCCTCCTCTGTGATCGAGATATGTTAATAAAAAAAAATATTTCTCTTGTATATAAGATGGGCCATCCTGAGAGATGGTAATTCTCAGGTAATAGTAACAAGCTCTGTTGAAACGAAGCCTTTAAAGTTCTCCTAGCTGCTGAACCCTTCGAAATAAAGACATTGGTAATAGAGCTCTGACACTGGCAGCTACTAATGTCAAAGCTCGACCAAGGCTGAGCTTTGCCAGCCTAGAGGAGAAAAAAGAGCCATGAAGTTTGCTGTTCCTAGAATATGGCGTGAACCCACTGACCACTCAACCCACTGCTACTTCTGCCTGGGAAAAATGCACTGCTATTGGCAAGTGACAAGCCAAAGATGAGTTTAGACTCTCCCTCTTCTATACAAGACCGGCGAACCTACAACAACAACAATCCCTCTTCTACTGCACCAGTACCACACAGTGCTGATCTTCCTGTATCTACACCTCCAGAAAGAAGTCAACCGTCAGAAGAAGAAAGCAGCAAATCAGAAAATGAAGAGAACAGTCTACCTGGAGTCTACCTGGAGATAATTTCAGGGGTCAACGCCCCCGCGGCCCGGTCTGTGACAAGACTATGATCTCACAAATGCAGCTGTTGGGAGGAATCCTTACTACCCAAACCAAACAGACCTCAATGACCTTATTCGAGATCTTGGTTTGACAAAGTCAAATGCTGAGCTTTTGATTTCTAGGCTCAAGGAGTGGGACTTGGTGGATGAAAGTGTGCAAGTGACAAGCCAAAGAAAACGTCACCAACATTTCTCAAGCTTCTTCACTAATGAAGACAGGTTGTGCTACTGTAATGATGTATTAGGCCTGGTTGATGCAATTGGAATTGCATGCAATCCAGATGAGTTTAGACTCTTCATTGACAGCTCCTCCAAAGCTGTACTTCTGCACAATGGGAACAAGTATCCATCTCTTCCCTTGGCTCAGTGCATCTTAAGGAGGACTACAACAGTGTCAAACTTCTACTGGAAGCTTTGAACTATGATAAGTATGGCTGGGAGTTTATTGAAGACTTCAAAATGGTGGCATTTTTGATGGGACTCCAAGGTGGTTTTACCAAGTTTCCCCTGTTATCTCTGTCATTGTGATAGTAGAGACAGAGCAGCACATTACCAGAGGAAGCACTGGCCTCAAAGAACTGAATTATCAGTAGGCTGACAATTATGTGGAACGTGTTGAGACCTTGGTAAAAAGCTATGGTCAGATGGGCTGTAGCATATCCCTTAAGGTCCATATCCTTGATGCTCATCTTGACAATTTCAAGGAGAATATGGGAGCATACTCAGAGGAGCAAGGGAGTGCTTCACCAAGATATAATGGACTGAACACACATATCTGGGAGCCTATAATGAAAACATGATGGGAGACAACATTTGGGGCTTAAACGGGAAAGTGATTTGTTGCTGATCGCAAATATAGAAAAACTGCTCATTTTTAACTTTGTAAATATGTTTCATAAAGTTTAAAATAAAATGTGTAAATTTTATTTTATGTAAAATTTATTTTATTATACGTTTTTGTTTTACATCCGAAACTAGCAAAAAATATTGAAATTTAGCCATTTTTTTTGTCAAAAAATAAAAAATGGGCATTTTCTATTGTTTTGTAATAAAAGGAGTTGGAAAATAACACTTACTTGCCAGGAACAAACATTGTGTTACATAGTGTAATCAATGAGACGGTAAACTGGTATATTAAGAACTCTGCTGACCTAACAGTATCTGAAGTCCGTGGCATCCCGGTTGACGTATGTTGAACTATGCTGACACTTTTGTTTTTGTCTACCAGCTGTACCCTTAATGGTATACGTAACTCTTATCATCACTGACCTAAATCTCAGCTCAGGCCCAGAATTTCAAAAACTGACCCATCCTGCGTAATGGAATACTAGTGAAACATACCTTGCTTCTGCACATTGCAAATGTATTCAATTTGTTTTAAAAAATGCACCTCGGCCGACATGTCACGGCAGTGGTCTGACGCACAACTCCGGCAGTATGAAGACGAGATAAGAGTCCTCTTGACGGCGCCTGCTTCTTGTCACAGGGAGGAGCACAGGAAGCTACAAGCCGGAGGATGGAGGAAAGAGGGAATTCAAGACTCAGAAGAAACATGTTGGATAAAAGAGGAAAGGGTAAGAGAAAAAAGAGGAAAGGGTAAGAGTAAAAAGAGGAAAGGGTAAGAGTAAAAAGAGGAAAGGGTAAAAGTAATAAGAGGAAAGAGTAAGAGTAAAATAGAGTAAGTGGCAGTAGTGGATATGGGGAGGGAGAGAGGAAGGTGGCTGAAGAATGATAAAGAGTGGCGCAGCAATGAGGAAGGGGTAATGGGTGGGATCAGAAGGTGGGATGATGATAGTAATGGGTAGTTACAGTGGGCGACAATAGCAATGAGTGGATGATGTGGCAATAATGACTGGACACGGTTGTAGTAATGCTTTAGGAGTCACAATGGAAGTGATGTTGATAGTTGTAGTGGTGGTACAATAACGAGTGATGGTGAAGACAATGTGTAATCATCTTAAAGAAAGCTGCAACTTGGGTTTGAAGGTTATTTCTTCTTCCGCTGTTACTGAATACACGTGATGTGTAACAAGGAAACATTATGGCTGTCTTGTCAGGGCAAAAAGACGAGGAATATAAGATTATGAAAAGATACCAGGGAGAGATGAGTATAATACTATGCAGGGTGAGAGACGAGGAGGGGAAGAGGAAGCAGAGTAGCAAGACATGATGTTGACATCGTATCCTGGACACGCCCTGAATACTACCCGAACTAATGCTCCTCTTGCTCCTGATGCTGCCAACCACAAAAAAAAGATACGAAAACAGGTAAAAAACAAATTAGGATGCGAGTGGGCGTGACGTAAGGAGGAGGAGGAGAAGGTGGTGAAGGAGGAGGAAGAGAGGGAGATTTTGGTTGAACGAAAGGAGGCGGACGCTTATCAGGAAACACTGCCAAGGTATAGTAAACAGGATATGGACGATTTTTATTAATTGAACAGCCTTGGAAATACTCGCAGTGTGCTGAACAAAAGCTAGCAGTGTTTCCTCCTGTCATATTCCATCATGAAAAAAATAAACCTGTAGGGAGGAGGAGTTGTGGATGGAATGGTGCTCCTGCCCCCCTTCCCCTCTAGCTCTTAAGGTCAGGCGGCTCTTTTGTAAGAAACAATAACAATGAGTACAAACCTAACAACGACATTGTTAACCTCATTAATATAGAAAAAAATTTAACCAAAGCTACGAAAACAAAGACAAACTACACAAAAAAAATAAGAGTTATTACTTTTTTTTGGCGAAAAAAACGAAAGCTAATACTTTAATTGGACGTATTTTACAATACAAAAAGATATTGTTCCATAATACAAGCGAGTCAAATTACTTTAATAAACCATGTAATAAAAAAAAATAGCTACACGTAATAAATTCGCAGTCAGATTTAGTTTTATTTAACACTTACGTCTAAGAGTTACTATTGCTAATACTATTACCAATGAAGAAATCATAGTCACTATTTCGGGAACAATAGTAGCTCTAATTTGACTCACGAAATCGTAATGACACGATTGGAAACAAACCATACCACGGTTGGGGTTAGAACCCGCGATCAGTCTCAAAACTCCAGACCGTCGAGTAAGCCACTGGGTCAGCTAGCTTCAATAAGATTCATCCAACTAGGTATATTTCTACACCATAGGAAGGTTAGCATAGGCACCACTGTAAAAACTTGCTTTTGTGGACACAGTGGTGCCTATGTTAACCTTCCTTTGGTGTAGAAATATACCTAGTTGGATGAATCTTATTGAAGCTACCTGGCCCAGTGGCTTACTCGTCGGTCTGGAGTTTTGAGACTCTGATCGCAGGTTCTAACCCCACCCGTGGTATGGTTTGTTAGCTCTAATTGTCCGTGCTAGGCAGGTCCAACTTACCCACTCGTGTACCTGTCCATTCTATATTTGAAGATACCCAGAGTTCACGCCTCAATGACGCTACTTGGGAGTCTTGTTTCACTCGTCTACAACTCGACTGGCAAATCAGTAGTTCTCCCAGTCACCCACACTTGGCACTCTGGGCACAACTCCAATTAAGACAGTCACTATTTGTGATCATTTTCCCACGCTTCGCACTTCAGGCATTTACTTGATGTTTTTACTCAGCATCTTTACATTTAACTACTTCTAGGCATTTACCAACTGCTTGTAATCAATATTTACATTTACCAACTGCTTGTAATCAATATGTTTACATTTACCAACTGCTTGTAATCAATATTTACATTTACCAACTGCTTGTAATCAATATTTACATTTACCAACTGCTTGTAATCAATATTTACATTTACCAACTGCTTGTAATCAATATGTTTACATTTACCAACTGCTTGTAATCAATATGTTTACATTTACCAACTGCTTGTAATCAATATTTACATTTACCAACTGCTTGTAATCAATATGTTTACATTTACCAACTGCTTGTAATCAATATTTACATTTACCAACTGCTTGTAATCAATATTTACATTTACCAACTGCTTGTAATCAATATGTTTACATTTACCAACTGCTTGTAATCAATATTTACATTTACCAACTGCTTGTAATCAATATTTACATTTACCAACTGCTTGTAATCAATATTTACATTTACCAACTGCTTGTAATCAATATTTACATTTACCAACTGCTTGTAATCAATATGTTTACATTTACCAACTGCTTGTAATCAATATTTACATTTACCAACTGCTTGTAATCAATATGTTTACATTTACCAACTGCTTGTAATCAATATTTACATTTACCAACTGCTTGTAATCAATATTTACATTTACCAACTGCTTGTAATCAATATGTTTACATTTACCAACTGCTTGTAATCAATATTTACATTTACCAACTGCTTGTAATCAATATTTACATTTACCTACTGCTTGTAATCAATATTTACATTTACCAACTGCTTGTAATCAATATTTACATTTACCAACTGCTTGTAATCAATATTTACATTTACCTACTGCTTGTAATCAATATTTACATTTACCAACTGCTTGTAATCAATATTTAAATTTACCAACTGCTTGTAATCAATATTTACATTTACCAACTGCTTGTAATCAATATTTAAATTTACCAACTGCTTGTAATCAATATTTAAATTTACCAACGGCTTGTAATCAATATTTACATTTACCTACTGCTTGTAATCAATATTTACATTTACCTACTGCTTGTAATCAATATTTACATTTACCTACTGCTTGTAATCAATATGTTTACATTTACCTACTGCTTGTAATCAATATTTACATTTACCAACTGCTTGTAATCAATATTTACATTTACCAACTGCTTGTAATCAATATTTACATTTACCTACTGCTTGTAATCAATATTTACATTTACCTACTGCTTGTAATCAATATTTACATTTACCAACTGCTTGTAATCAATATTTACATTTACCTACTGCTTGTAATCAATATTTACATTTACCAACTGCTTGTAATCAATATTTACATTTACCTACTGCTTGTAATCAATATTTACATTTACCAACTGCTTGTAATCAATATTTACATTTACCTACTGCTTGTAATCAATATTTACATTTACCTACTGCTTGTAATCAATATTTACATTTACCTACTGCTTGTAATCAATATTTACATTTACCTACTGCTTGTAATCAATATTTACATTTACCAACTGCTTGTAATCAATATGTTTACATTTACCTACTACTACGCTTTTAAGTAGTTCTGCACATGCAAGTTTTGTAGTGTTGAGTGACATTACACGCACCGCAGGGGGGGGGTCTTTCATGCAACATTAATACAGTAGAGTTTTCATTACAGATTAGCATTTTGCGTATGATGCGACGTCCAGCAAGTAACCCACGAGAGCGTCTTAACACTTGCTTATTTTTATCACAAGAACGTGTAAGAAAAATGTGCCCCACCCGTATCGCCGGCCAGGGTTCAAACCTAGTACCTTTTGGTTGTGTACCTGTCTTATTCGCAGGTGCAACTCAGAAATATTCAAGCCACAACGTTGCAAATTGCACAACAGTACGAAAAAGTCATGAAAAAAAGAACTTTCAAGTAATTTCACCTACGTTTGTGTGCCTAATGGCACACAAACCTACGTGACTTTCCCTTCCTCTTCCTCCTCTACTTTCCCACCTCTCTCATTTCTCTTCTTAAAAGGCAAAATTGGTGAGGGAATATGACAAAGCTAACTTTGTAAACACACACTGCGCTATATCGATGCTTAAATAATAAAAAATATATTTTCTCCTTTCCTTGCAATCCAATAACCCTTAATTCCCTTCTCTCTGAATACTTAATGTCACTGTAATACTGAGAACTCCCAGCTCAGCCTGACAGATTTCATTATCTGATGTATGAAAACCATCCTATCTTATGCAATATGTAAGAGCGTACACAAGAACGAACACTGTAGTAAGTGTACGCACCCATGCTACGCAGATCCAACTCATACCCACTCGTGTACGAATCCAACCTATACAAACCCATTAACTGTCCAAACGTATAAGAACATAAGAACATAAGAATGGAGGAACACTGCAGAAGGCCTACTGGCCCATACAAGGCAGGTTCTTACCGCTAGCGCTCCGAACGTAGATCTACGTTTTATTTTTCCTGGCTTCAAATTTGGCGCGATAGGCTTGAGCGGCCTAGACATGAGAGAATGGGTCTGCGCACTCAGTGTGCGCTGTATGAAAAAACTCTGGGACGTCTGGGTACTGTATGGTAGCACCAGTTACATTCAGCTCCATCTTCGGTCAACATCATGGCACATCCTCGTGATTCACTCACGCCTCGTCGTATTAACACTCTCTTATTCGAAGAAAGTGTTATAGAACGTGAGTTTAGTGGATTTGACACCGATGTGGCCACTAATGATCAAGGAATTAGTGAAAATATCGACGATAACCCAGATGACCCTCAGCCAAGCACTTTAGGGTGGCCAGTGGCCACTCCAGACCCTGGGCCCAGCACGTCTGGGGTGGCCAGTGAGGCCACACAAAACCCTGGGCCAAGCACCTCTGGAGTGGCCAGTGTTACCCAAAGGCAGCTACGAAAGAGGAAACTATAATTTTTCCCGCTGTGTTAGTGATAGTGAAAGTGATGTGAGTGATGATGAGATTGATTTTATGCCAATAGATGATTCGTCTACTGATAGTGATGTTCATTATTCACCAGTAAAGCGTATTTTTAGGCGTCGTCGCCTACTTTCAGTTAGTGTGCCATATTCAGTCCCCAAGGGTCTTGGCAGGTCACGATCCAAAACCCCGGCGACTGATAGTGATCATGAAGGTGAATATGCTGGGATGGAGGAGGAGGAGATAGTGGTTGGTGGCACGGTGCCTGGACCACATGGCACGATGGGTTCACAAAGGACCGCGCGGCACCCCCTCAAACCATGTGCTGCCTCCACTCCTGTCCTCCCTCCTGCTTTCCCATGCACCATGTGACCGTGAGTGGAACTGGACACACCGTGTATTAGTGCCACAGCCTTTTGATTTTGATGTGAGTTGAAGTGGCATCCTGCCAGAATGTCCCATAACGAATGAATCTACAGAGTTACTTTTTTCCAGTTGTACTTTGACAAGCCTATAATGAACTTGATAGTGACCCAGACGAACAATTATTACCGCTATATCATGGACAACACAGGTTTCAGAATCGTCACGGCTGCACAGGTGGAAAGATACAACCCTGGCTGAAATGTATTTATTCCTTGGCACTGTGATGCTTATGCCACATACATATAAACACAATATACCAGATTACTGGTCCACAGACTACTTTATCAGTACTCCTGTCTTCCGTGACCTCCTTCCCTGCAACACATTCACTGTGTTGCTACGAATGTTGCACTTCTCAGACAGGAATAGGCAAAACAGAAATGACCTATACAAAATCAGGGAAGTGTTTATGTATCTGAAGCAGAAATTCAGTGCCAACTTTTATCCCTTCAAGAATATTGTTGTCGACGAGTCCTTGATTCTGTTTAAGGGACGCCTGTCATTCAAGCAATATATACCGAGCAAACGTATCGCTTTGGTGTAAAACTTTTTATGTGTGACTGTGAGACAGGTCTTGTGTTGGATGTCATTGTATACACCGGGAAAAACACATTCGACGATACCAGGCGGATGTTGGGCATTTCCGGTGTTGTTGTTCGCAAGATGATGGAGCCATACCTTGGCAAGGGTCATACATTGTACACAGACAACTGGTATACAAGCCCTATACTTGCTGATTTCCTACATGTGAACAATACTGATATATGTGGAACAGTGAGACGAAATAGAAAACATGCCAAGGTTCAGTGGAGGCAGTGCTGATGCCAATGACATCATGGCACTGATGTGGCATGACAAACGAGACGTTACATTTCTGTCAACCATCCATAGAAACGAGATGGTACAAAGTGAACAGGGACACCAATGAACGTATTGTAAAGCCAGCTGCTGTCGTCGACTATACAAACAACATGCAACTAGTTGACAAGTGTGACATGATGATAAGGTTTGTTGACTGTGCGTAGGAGTCGCAAGTGGTATATAAAAGTGTTTTACCACCTTGTAGACATTGCAATGCCCAATGCCTTCAATATGTACGAAATAAAGACTGGAAAACGACAACGTTTCGCAGAATTCTTCCTGAATGTCATAAAACAGATAGCAAGAAAGTATGGTACCACACCTATATCAGCCCCTCAGCGACATGTACCACAACCACAGCCATTGGGGGAGGTGCCAGACCGAATCATCCCTAACTGATACCAATACCACCTACCCCAAAGAAGAAATATTCCCTGAAGAACTGTGTTGTGTATGCTACCACCACAAAACGTCCCCAACAGCGAAGGGACACACGATTCATGTCACCAGTGTGGGGTGGCACTCTGTATGACTCCATGCTTCATGGAGTATCATACAATTGTGGACTTCTAGAAACATAAGTGGAACATGTAAATACTTGTATATAGTTGTAGATAATAGAATGTGATTCAGCCAGGTGTAGAAAATCACCTATCAGTGTGTACATGTGTGTTTGTGTCAGTAGTATTATAATTTATTATATAATATTAGTGAATAAATAACAATTGGCAATGAAATCAAAAGAATTACTATAAAACATAATTATCGTATCGTAAAAACTAAGCACATTAAAAAAAACTAAATATGCAGAATTTCTGCAAGCGGCAACGCTCCA
The DNA here is from genome assembly GCA_009830355.1 of Cherax destructor. Taxonomy (NCBI): domain Eukaryota; kingdom Metazoa; phylum Arthropoda; class Malacostraca; order Decapoda; family Parastacidae; genus Cherax; species Cherax destructor. The sequence continues at coordinate 230,275 of WNWK01000771.1, forward strand.
TGTTGCCATCAGGTGATCGTCAAGTGCCAACTTCGCGGCCTCGTATCTCGATAAGTACTGACCCTAATTTTTTTTTTTATCCTATAACACTTAGAAAAATATGCTCTTTATTTCTATATATAATTTTTTTTTAAATATTCGGAGTGCTGGGCGAGAGAACATAGATCTACGTTTGGACAGTTAATGGGTTAAAGCTACTCAACCGGAGGTGAACGAATGCGACACACATTACCCTTGGCCAAGTTAATAGTTAGGTACTCCACTTAACTTCCATTAGGTGATCACTTAAAGAGTGACAATTCTGAAAGACTTAAATTACTAAGGGGTGTAAAGAAGCCTTACCACCTAGTTTCACTTTTAGGAATAACACCACTTACATTTCTTGAGGATAACCCCAAATTTCAATAAATGGGAATACAAGATTGTTCATTAATACTAGTATTCTAGATAATTTAGTACACAAATTATATATTTTTAATGTTAAGATATTAACCTTAATTTAAGCTATAAAGACTTAGAATTTGATCACCCTCTCTCAGGGTAGTCTGGGAAAAATGGACAACTCGGTATAAAAAAACAAATTTACAATTATGTATACTTCGGTTAGAAAAAAATAAGTTTTGGAAAACCATTTTTTTTAGGGCAAGACTGGGGGATGCGAGGAATGTCCTGAATTTTGACTTGCTATCCGAAGTCGTGAATCCTTTAAGATTTGGCAAGGAAGAAGGTGGAGTCAAGATGGATTGTAGGGGTAAGAGATCAGAGCTGGGGAGGCCTTGGTGCAGGCAAGGTCTGTGGTCATACTGAGACATCTGAGTAGAGATTATGAGTAGCAATCAAGATACACAGAATTGTGGTGGAGCATTTCATGTATTGGAGAATTCATAAAAGTTTTTTAAGTTAATTTCTCTATACTAAGTTGTCTTTTCCCAGCCGTCCCTTGGAGATTGATTAAATTCTCCCCTCGTAGATTAAATTAGGGTTGATATTCCAGTACCCAGTATTAAACAAAACTATATAATTTGTGTACTAAATTCACTTGTATAGTAGTATTAATGAACAATCTTGTATTCTTTTTTATTGTAGTTAGGAGTTATCCCTAAGAAATAATTAGTTAGGATTATCCCTAAAAGTGAACCTAAGGTTTTTTCAGCTCTTGGTGATGTAAGTGGGTTTCAAAGATGTGAACCTTTAAGTGGCCATTTAAGTGAAAGTTGAGTACCTAATTAAACTATTAATTTTGCCGAGGGAAATGTGTATCGCACACGTTTAATCACCCCCTCCCCCAGAAGGACACCACTAAGTAATTATCATATAGAGTGGGTTAGCATAATATTGCTGCTATACTAAATTTTGCTTAAGAAAGAAAAAAAAATCTACCTAATTCCTCCTGCTCCCACAACCTACTTAGCCAAGTCTTGCAGAACCCCTGGGATACTAGCTGCTGAATTTAAACTCAGACATTAACAACATCCACACCAGCGGAACCCCGCCTTCACCGCTAGTGTATTCTACAATAAAAACAATGACAACTTAGGTAGATTATACTTAATGCAATGCAATGTCGCAAGTGATACACTCGTACCCAGAAAGTGGCCTTCAAAAGAGGAACAGCAAACGTGAATCAAAGTGTTCACTTTCATTTATATTTACTACAACAATGTACAACAGACATTGTAGCTGTATACACTGTTAGTAATGCAGTAGGCATCGAAGCTTTACTGTACGTGAAGAGTTGTATCAGAAAAAAAATTCACTTCATTATTTATTTACCAACAGGCATCATAGCTGTATGCAGTTAATAATGCAACAGGCATCGTAAGTGTGTATTGTTAATAATGCAGTGGGCATTGAAGCTCTCTGTACTGTTGTTAATGCAGTGGGCATTGAAGCTGTATATACTGTTGATAATGCAACAGGCATCGTAGCTGTATATAGTTACTAATACAATAAGCGTCATAGCTATATGCACTGTTAATACAAGCGTCACAGCTATATGCACGGTTAATACAACAAGCGTCATAGCTATATGCACTGTTAATACAACAGGCATCGTAAACTTGTTAATAATGAAAAAAAACAGTGGTAGCTGTGCACAATTAAAAAATATATCTGCTTGTAACTGAGGTATTGTTAAACTTGATATAGACGACATACGACATCCCAAGAAGTAGATGAGCTAGATATGTATAAATTCCATCCCACATACTAGGTAACTTTTACGGCCTCTACAATGAATCATCGCACTAGTTTGTGCGTCACTGTCTCACTCATCCAGACCCAATGATCGTGAATCACACGCCTCAGCACTACGCTTAAACTACAATAATCGGCTACATAAAACACGTCATGAACACAGACCCTTTAATTTCTGAGAAGTCGGTTTTTTTTTTCAATTTCAGACGCCTAAACTAGCAGTAAATGTCAATGTATTCCATTACTCTCGAATGTATAGAGGTATAATTCCTACCCGCCGCACATGCATAGTCGATGATATGGAAATCCTCTCATAAGGCTTTTGGATTCGATATTCAACTCGCAAAACACACAACAGCCACATGTACAAAGGGGGCTTTCCCCTAAATGTATTTCTCTATATATGTTAGGAATACTGATAAGCTTATTCAGGGTAAACATCTATGTTAAATGTTTCTTAATTAAAGGCTAGGTTTGCTAGCAATAATAAATTCAATACTCAGAAGAGTTATTAGAGGAGAGTGGATGAAAAAAATATCAACAATTATGTATTATTATGTGTTGGTAATACAATAAGATCACAGTAAACAGATTATACCACAATATGCAGAACCAACACTGTTTTAACGTTATCAAGGAACCGTTCGCTGATAATGTGAGAAATCACGAAAGTGCTTGGAAGTTCACTATTTTTTTACAGTGGTTCTTCTCTGTGTCTGTGCGTGCGTGAGTGCGTGCATGCATGCATATATATAGATGGAGACTCGAACCTACGAACCTTGCAACAAGGTACGCAGTGCTTTACCGATCGTACCACACTGGACAATACCTTGGCGCCCAGCTCATGCTAGACGTTTTGATCCAAGGCAGCCAGCTTTCAGGCAGGTGGCTTACAGCTTTTCGTCTCATCCCCTGCATGCATCGACCAACTAGAGATTTTGACAATGCTTAGAATTCGCAAGAACAGGCTAGTGGCACCCCTGCTTTTCATTGGGGGATGTTGCATCGTCTGCCGAGTCTTGCTTTCGTGGGGAGCGACTCTCGTGTGCAAGTATGGTACTAATCCATCTAGGATTTTCCAAGTGTATATAATAATGTATCTCTCCCGCCTGCATTCTAGGGAGTACAGGTTAAGGAACTTCAAGCGTTCCCAGTAATTGAGGTGGTTTATCGCAGTTATGCATGTCGTGAAGGTTCTCTGCACATTTTCTAGGTCAGCAATTTCACCTGCCTTGAAAGGTGCAGTTAGTGTGCAGCAATTTCACCTGCCTTGAAAGGTGCAGTTAGTGTGCAGCAATATTCCAGCCTAGATAGAACAAGCGACCTGAAAAGTGTCATCATGGGCTTGGCATCCCTGGTTTTGAAGGTTCTCATTATCCATCCTGTCATTTTTCTAGCAGATGCGATTGCTACAGTGTTATGGTCCTTGAAGGTGAGATCCTCTGACATGATCACTCCCAGGTCTTTGACATTAGTTTTTCGCTCTATTGTGTGGTTGGAATTTGTTTTATACTCCGATGAAATTTTAATTTCCTCACGTATTCCATATCGAAGTAATTGAAATTTCTCATCATTGAACTTCATATTGTTTTCTGCAGCCCATTTAAAGATTTGGTTGATGTCTGCTTGGAGTCTTGCAGTGCCAGTGCCAGATACATAAATGAAAGCGTTTACATGTGTGATAGCCAAGTAAGAGTATATAATAGTATAGAACTACATCTAAACATACAATACATAAAATATAGTGTGTATATAGACAAGCAGCCAAGTTGATCTCAGAAATTGCTAATATGAATAGACTAATGAAAGTATTGTTGTATTCATAAAAACAAAAGAAATAATCACTCAAATTAAAAAAAAAGGATACGAAAGAAACATAAGGCAAACGTCTAACTGGTTATAGGTAATAAAGAAAAGTTCAAATATAAGGCAGAGGTATTGAAAACATAATACTTAATATTTTTATAGTGATAATTGGTTTAGAAAGACACGTAGGAAAAACACTGACATATTTATTAGAAAACGTTTCAGTCCTGGGATCTTGATCATTTCTAACATACAGAGGTTGAAATATATTATATATAGGCAGAGAGTAAGGTGTGAGTGACGCTGGTGACCTAATGCCATGGGATGAGGACGGGTAGACGATGAGATCACGTGACTCCTGTGTTGCTGGTGCTTTGCCTCCTACATGATACTCAAGCAGGCAAAGCAGCACATACCCAGCAACACAGGAGTCACGTGATCTCATCATCTACCCGTCCTCATCCCAACATGGCATTCTTCAGGTCACCAGCGTCACTCACACCTCACTCTCCGCCTATATATAATATCTTTCAACCTCTGTATGTTAGAATCAATTGGATACCAAGCCACATCGACCTTGCTGGGAATGATGCGGCGGATGGGGCGGCTAAGTCTGCCACACTTGCGGCCCAACCTGCGACTACAATGACTACAATTGCCATTAGCCGCAGGCAGGTGCACCTGGGGGCAGCTTCGGCAGCCAGACGCCCACTACCAGCACCGGGAGCATCTCGGAGCCGGCACTGGTATGACAGAGGCGACACGTAGGGAGCCCCCACCAAACATGAGGAAACTGAACAGGGAGCTGCAAGTCAGCGTCCACCGCCTGCGCCTCGGCTACACTACTGCAAAGCGCCTCATCGAACGCATGAGTGAGGAGCTTTACCGCCACTGCGACCGGATGGTTCCAAAGCCTCTAGTTCACTACATGCTTGACTGTCCTGCGACGACGTCCATCCGCCGCAGGCACTTCCCGATGGCACCTGGGGATCTGACCCGCGAGGACAAAGCAGCCCGGCTGGTTTACCTGGCCACCCATGACTTGGAGACACTGCTCCCAGTCCTAGCCACCCACCCGCACCCTCGATGACGACGCCGGAGAACCCCGACGACGACCAAGACTACCCACTATAGCTATTCTTTCTCTCACTTCCTTCTTTCTTATCCCCATCCTTCTTCTTCCTATGTAGGTAGAAACACAGCCTGAAGTACCAAGATCTGCTGATGAAGATGCGACGTCAGAAGACACTCCCCATCATGGGGAGCCACAGCAAGAAAGAAAGAAGATGACCGACACCCTCTACCCAGGGGGCCAATGCCGGGTCACCATTTGGAGAAGACCCGGGCCGGATGTACCGGCGAACATACAACAACAACAACAACAATGTATGTTAGAAGTGATCAAGGTCCCAGGACCGAAATGTTTTCTAATAAATATATCAGTGTTTGCTTACGTGTCTTTCTAAACAAACTTGTCGGTATTTATTACCAAGGTTTATACCATAGTGATAATTAAAAATGTCTCCAAGAGGTGGAAGTATGTCCCGCTCTTGGAATTTTTAAATTTTATGATAAATTACAAGAGAAAGTACACCGCGAATATAGCTCTACTACTGTAATTAAAAATGTGGAATTATACACACACTCATTCTGAGTGTCCTTTTCTTCAGTGTGAACTCTAAAGTGTTTTAAGCATCCAGCGGTTATTTTTCCTTTAGTGTGATGTGCAAATTCTCTACAGTTTGAGCAAAACTCAAAGCTCCATTGTTTCAAAAGAAGGTCATACCCCCCTTCACTTCTATCCTGTCTTTCCACATTATGTGTTAATCTCTTAAGATGGCATTAGTTATTGTTATTATACACAAAAAACATACTAAACCTGTATGGTTTATATTTTATCATTGTTAGGTTGATCTGTGATCACTATTAAATCTGGGTGGTGGTGGTCTCTTAATTCATAAGAACATAACAAAGGAGGAACACTGCAGCAGGCCTGTTGGCCCATACAAGGCACAATCCATCCCATTAACAGAATATTACAGATTAGTGAATGCGAGGGTCTTGGCAAGAGGTGTGGGGTTAAAAGATAAAGAATCAAATACAAAGAGGGAGTTGTCACAGTTGCTTTTTGCTGATGACACTGTGCTTTTGGGAGATTCTGAAGAGAAGTTGCAGAGGTTGGTGGATGAATTTGGTAGGGTGTGTAAAAGAAGAAAATTGAAGGTGAATATAGGAAAGAGTAAGGTGATGAGGATAACAAAAAGAAGGTGACTAAAGATTGGATATCAGATTGGATATTCAGATATTTGGGAGTGGACATGTCAGCAGATGGGTCTATGAAGGATGAGGTGAATCATAGAATTGATGAGGGGAAAAGGGTGAGTGGAGCACTTCGGATTCTGTGGAGAGAAAGAACTTTGTCCATGGAAGTAAAGAGGGGAATGTATGAGAGTATAGTTATACCAACACTCTTATATGGGTGTGAAGCATGGGTGATGAATGTTGCAACGAGGAGAAGGCTGGAGGCAGTGGAGATGTCATGTCTGAGGTCAATGTGTGGTGTGAATATAATGCAGAGAATTCGGAGTTTGGAAATTAGGAGGAGGTGCGGGATTACCAACACTATTATCCAGAGAGCTGAGGAGGGGTTGTTGAGGTGGTTCAGACATGTAGAGAGAATGGAACGAGACAGAATGACTTCGAGAGAGTATAAATCTGTAGTGGAGGGAAGGCGGGGTAGGGGTCGGCCTAGGAAAGGCTGGAGGGAGGGGGTAAAGGAGGTTTTGTGTGCGAGGGGCTTGGACTTCCAGCAAGCATGTGTGAGCGTATTTGATAGGAGTGAATGGAGACAAATGGTTTTTAATACTTGACGTGCTGTTGGAGTGTGAGCAAAGTAACATTTATGAAGGGATTCAGGGAAACCGGCAGGCCAGACTTGAGTCCTGGAGATGGGAAGTACAGTGTCGGCACTCTGAAGGAGGGGTGTTAATGTTGCAGTTTTATAACTGTAGTGTAAAGCACCCCTCTGGCAAGACAGTGATGGAGTGAATGATGAAAGTTTTTCTTTTTCGGGCTACCCTGCCTTGGTGGGAATCTGCCGATGTGTTAATAAAAAAAAAAAAAATAATAACAGAATATTTGCTCAACCCAATTTTCAATGCTACCCAGATCTGGAGAATGTACAGAGAGAACCTTCACTGCATGTATTAGTATAGTCAAGAACCTTAATTACTGGGAACGTTTGAAGTTCCTTGATCTGTACTCTTTGGAACGCAGGCGTAAAAGATACATCATAATTTACACATGGAACATCTTAAAGACTGACCACAAATCCGTACACACAAATCACTCCTACAAAAGCAAAATACTCGGTAAACGGTGCTACATACTCCCAATGAAAAGCAGGAGTGCCGTGAGTACACTAAAAGAAAACACAGTAAATGTCAAGGGTCCAAGACTGTTCAGCAGCCTCCCATCATGCATAAGGGGAATTACCAATAGACCCAACCGTTACCTGAAGTCAGTGCCTGACCAACCAGGTTGTGGTTCGTAGGCCCTGATTCACCTGGAGGCCTGGTCATGGACGGGGCCGCGGGGGCGTTGACCCCCGGAACACCTTCCAGATAAGACTCCATGTAAGTTTTTTATGTATGTATATGCTCTTGCGCTACCGTCCACATGATGGACCAGGGGTGCTCAGTAAACTAGCTGCTTCGGCGGTAGAATGAATTTAAATGTTGTAATACCTTACTACTTAATTCTTCCAAGGGACGATTTAGCACGGCCGTATATTCCGCAATCCTGAAACTACTCTGTTCATTCACCATCTACATTCCTAGCTCGCGCAGTATTTGCGGGATATCTGCTTACCTGTAGGTTACCTGGAGTAGCTTCCCGAGGTCACCGCCCCCACGGCCCGCACCCTGACCGGCCTCCTGGTTGCTGGATCATTTCGTTAGTACCCGCCACACCTTCGATTAATTTTCTAGCATGTTTTAATGTTCTCTCAATCTAAGGGTCACCACTAATCTTTTTCAACCTATTTCGTCTGACATTCCATTCATCTTCCAGTTTCGTGTACTATTCTATCCCTTCTTCGGTTGTGAAAATGCTCCGAAGAGTGCATTTTCAAAACCGAAGAAGGAATAGAATAGAACGGTGAACAAACGTTCAACCAACTCGCAGGCAAGGAAATCTAGGTAGGGTGTACAAGAAAATGCGACCGGTTTAAAGAGTTATGCTGACTAGGAATCAACACCATCAATTTCTTGACGGTGCAGAGGGTGGAGCTAGTGTTCTACCCCCGAGGCTAGGAAAAAAAAAACATCAATTTCTTGAAAGGAGAGTAGAACTGGAGATCTACCTTCGTATGTACACCTCGATGAATACACTCACTTCTAAGGAGCACTTAACATTCCTTCCTCACGATCACTTCTTAGCGGGCTACAATGTAAACAACGTACATAAAAATCCGCCCTCTACAGCCAGGAATGAAGGGGTGGGGAGTGGCTCTGATGGGTGGCTGAGTCAAAGGTAAAACAAATATCCGAGGCGAGGAAAAGGGAGATGTGAGAGATCATAAACACCAGAAACGAGAATGCAGACGGCACGGGAAAGATGTAAATAAAGATGGTAAAGAGGTGAAGAAAAATGGGGAAGCATGAAGAGTGAAGGAAAATGACAAACGTATGACGAGTTCCGCCTTGGGCCAGACAAATAGTATAATGATACACTATGAGAGCAAATCTATTCCGAAACGTGAAAACTTTAACATTGCGCCAGCTCGCACACAAAGCATCAAATTTGTCCAAAGCTAGATAAATACAAATCATATACACAAAAGTATATAATCTCTCGGTATTTTACGTATTAAAGTATTACTGAATGTTAGCATACAGGAAAACTGCAACCTTCATTTCCCAGCCTTTAAAGACCCAACAAGCTAGGTAAATTCACTGCCTGACCCAGGTTATTCTTAATCAGCGTGGCTAAGGTGGTTTTGTTGTGAAGCTGTGCACGGTCAGGGAGATCTCATGATACTGCTGACTCTGACTCCAAGATGCACAGTACAGATCAATAACCTCTCCACATCTTGTCTTATGGCTTTCTTATTTAGTAAATGGTCACAAATATGTGCACATTTTAAGAGTATGTTTTGTGTTTATTTTTGAACAACCTTTTCCATGGTCTTTGTAAATGAGTGGATCAAAAATTTAATAAAATATTTCGTACCATTACTTACAAGTACCTCCGTCGTATCTAATCTTGAGTGACATGCAATTCAAGCATCTACGACCAATTTTGCTATTACTCAGTGATTAATTTATATTTTCCACGACATGCTAACTATCAAGAGTCAGCTGGGCTAAAATGAATGTTGCTGTCACTATTAGAGCCAAGCACTGCCAGTATATATCCCCTCTTCACCCCCTTTCCACTACCTCTTCTTACAATATACCCCAGAACTAGATCTCTGGGGAGGAAGGTAGGTGGGGAGGAAGAACCAGGATCCCCACGGAGATTCAAGAGTGTAAAGCAAACAAACGCCCTTAAATCCATCCCCTTCATGAGTACTTGGTAACAATAATATACACTTTCACCGCTTAACCCGTTCGAGGGCGTTACCCGCCGTGAAATAGACATGGCGTGCTCCCATTTTCATGAAAAAAAAATCATAAAAACTCACTAAGTACACTAAAAGAGAGAGAGCCCTAGCAAAGCACATGCTGCAACAAAAACATGGCGACCGCCTCTACCCCCCAGCCCCGCCCACAACCTATAACAAGCACATCCCGGGACATTCACGGTAACCCACCACGGACACTCCACACGGGACATCCACGGTAACCCACCACGGACACTCCACACGGGACATCCACGGTAACCCACCACGGACACTCCACACGGGACATCCACGGTAACCCACCACGGACACTCCACACGGGACATCCACGGTAACCCACCACTACATACCAACACTTACACCCCCAATATATATATATATATATATATATATATATATATATATATATACCTGTCAGGAAGACAACAGCTAGTCATGGTACGTGGCGAGGTGTCAAGAGTGGGCGCCTGTGACGAGCGGGGTTCCACAGGGGTCAGTTCTAGGACCGGTGCTGTTTCTGGTATTTGTGAACGACATGACAGAAGGAATAGACTCAGAAGTGTCCCTGTTTGTAGATGATATGAACTTGATGAGAAGAATTTAATCGGACGAGAACCAGGCTTAACTACAAAGCGATCTGGACAGGCTGCAAGCCTGGTCTAGAAACTGGCTCCTGGAGTTCAACCCCACCAAGTCCAAAGTCATGAAGATTGGGAAGGGCAAAGAAGACCGCAGACGGAGTACAGTCTAGGGAGCCAGAGACTACAAACCTCACTCAAAGAAAAGGATCTTGGGGTGAGTATAACACCGGGCACATCTCCTGAGGCGCACATCAACCAAATAACTGCTGCAGCATACGGGCACCTAGCTAACCCAAGAACAGGATTCCGACATCTCAATAAGAAATCGTTCAGGACCCTGTACACTGTGTACGTTAGGCCTATTTTGGAGTATGCAGCACCAGTTTGGAATCCACACCTAGCCAAGCACGTAAGGAAGCTAGATAAATTGCAAAGGTTTGTAACAAGACTAGTCCCGGAGATAAGGGGCATGTCCTACGAGGAGAGGTTAAAGGAAATCGACCTGACGACACTGAAGGACAGGATATATAGGGGAGATATGATAATGACATATAAAATACTGAGAGGATTCGACAAGGTGAAGACAGGATGTTCCAGAGATGGAACACGGCAACAAGGGGTCACAGTTGGAAGTTGAAGACTCAGATGAATCACAGGGATGTTAGGAAATATTTCTTCAGTCACAGAGTTGTCAGGAAGTGGAATAGTCTGGGAAGTGTTGTAGTGGAGGCAGGATCCATACATAGCTTTAAGAAGAGGTATGATAAAGCTCATGTAGCAGGAAGTGACCTAGTAGCAGCCAGTGAAGAGGCGGGGCCAGGAGCTGTGAATCGACCCCTGCAACCACAACTAAGCGAGTACAACTAGGTGAGTACACGTATACGCGCGCGCACACACATGCAACAGGCGTAGTGTCTAATCGACTTGTGCCTAGGGCAAAATGGTAACACACCCACGCACTCTAGCAGTAAGAGTACATTCAGAAATCATGGCTATAACAAAATAACGATGGCATTTTCTTGTCCTATAGTCATACAGGAAATCCGTTTCCTGGAATGGCTCCTTGTCGATAGTTGTAACACCGAATGTCGATAACTATACAAGTAAATATTTTCTAAGGCTAAGTATAAAAAGAGTAATTTGGCGAGATGTCAGTTTCTGTAGTATTAAGAAAAAAATAGTCTTGTGACATAGGGAATAAGCTTTTTTGCTATTTTAAGCGTGGCGAACAATATTCTCCGTAAACACATCAGTGTCCAAGTAACGAAGATATTGTGTTATTGTAAGAATAAGATTTGTTTCCTTTTAGAAGCGATTAATGAAACAATGTACTTAACAATTTTGTTACTTCACTAATTCAAACAGAACATTTTTTGCCTAAGTAATTGTTTTCATTAACGCCTGATTTATTCAAATAACTATGTATTTACATGACCACCTTGTGTAGTCTAAAAGTACACTCCAACTCAAGAGGAATCTCATAATAAATCAACTCCTCATATTAAACGTGTGTGTATTTTATATATCGTCATTTATCACTATATCTCGTGCAAATTATATTTCAAAACACTTCCCAGAAATGGGATAATGTTTGCAGGTTTAGAAAAAAACGTAAGAAAACACTAGGACACTTATTTGAAAACGTTTCGGTCCTGGGACCTTGATCACTTCTAACATACAGATTTGTTGTATGTTCGCCGGTACATCCGGCCCGGGTCTTCTCCAAATGGTGACCCGGCAGTTACAGAGGTTGAAAGATGTTATATATAGGCGGAGAGTGAGGTGTGGTGACGGGTAGATGATGTGATCACGTGACTCCTGTGTTGGTGGGTAGGTGGTGCTTTGCCAGCTTCATACTAAATTCATTTCAAATAACTATGCCAAAATGTCAATGCTTCAATATATTTATTAATTAACCGGAGGTAACCACACGTAATTCAAATGGAGTCATTATAATGGTGACAGTTACACTTAAAATTACTTATCTACATTTCATTTACAAACTTCACTTCGTCTGTTGGTCCGTCCCCGGCAAGGCTCTTCCGTTCTGTGTAATTAGCTCTCCCCACCCCCTAATGTACTTTTCATTAGAGGGTCAGGAGAGTTGACTACACGGACAGAAAGGGCAGAGCCTTGCTGTGGACGGACCAACAGACGAAGTGGAAACTTATAAATGAAATGTAGTTGATTAGTTTTTAGTGTACCTGTCATTATTATAGTTCGTATTATCAATTCTCAAAGCAGTGTAGCAGATCACTGTAATACGGTAACCCCCAACACCATTATATTATTCCCTCCCAGTAACCTTGTGTAAGTGCTATATACCTTACCAACAGTTTTGTATTTCCCATATTTTCATTAGGGTAATAAATAATCGCAGTCCTCATATACATCATTTCCCTCATTATATAAATTTCCTAATATATATTGTGCTTATCAAGTGGAGTATAAGGGTTAAAACGTGTTCCATTGGGAGAGGAAGAAGGGATCTCCTGCTCCTGTTATGACACGAGTAAATAATCCGAATAAATTATTCCTCTATCACATAGAATTGCAGACAGACACAGACAGACAGACACACTCAGAGGGCTGAAGAGGGGCTGTTGGGTTGGTTTGGTCATTTAGAGAGAATGGAACAAAGTAGAATGACTTGGAGAGCGTATAAATCTGTGGGGAAAAGAAGGCGGGGTAGGGGTCGTCCTCGAAAAGGTTTTAGGGATGGGGTAAAGGAGGTTTTGTGGGCGAGGGGCTTGGACTTTCAGCATGCATGCGTGAGCGTGTTAGATAGGAGTGAATGGAGACGAATGGTTTTTGGGACCTGACGAGCTGTTGGAGTGTGAGCAGGGTAACATTGTGTGAAGGGATTCAGGGAAACCGGTTAGCCGGACTAGAGTCCTGGAAATGGGATGTACAATGCCTGCGCTTTAAAGGAGGGGTTTGGGATATTGGCAGTTTGGAGGAACTTCTAAACTGTCGTATCTGAGCGCCTGTGCAAAGACAGTGATTTATGTATGAGTGAGGTGAAAGTGTTGAATGATGAAAAGTTTTTTCTTTCTTTTTGGGTCACCCTGCCTTGATGGGAGACGGCCGACGTGTTAAACACACACACACACACACACACATACATACATACACGCATATGCAACAGGCCTAGTGTATAATCGACATGTGCCTAGGACAAAATGATAACTAACACTGTGGGTGCTCTCATAGTGCTAATTTTGTAAATAAAGAGAAAGTTGGGAACGGGATACCATAATGTGTGGGTGACTGGTTACCACTACTCCCAGTATTTAAAACCTGACCACTCGATGTTTCATCTGGTTATCTCTAGTAATGTCAAACATCCGCCACATTAAAATTAATCTGAAGTTTTATTTCTGGTTCATATTGACCTTGCAGAAGACTAAGATGCAATTTATCTCCCCAGTGTCCTTCAAGAAGACCTAAAGATGCAATTTATCTCCCCAGTGTCCTTCAAGAAGACCTAAAGATGCAATTTATCTCCCCAGTGTCCTTCAAGAAGACCTAAAGATGAAATTTATCTCCCCAGGGTCCTTCAAGAAGACCTAAAGATGCAATTTATCTCCCCAGTGTCCTTCAAGAAGACCTAAAGATGCAATTTATCTCCCCAGTGTCCTTCAAGAAGACCTAAAGATGCAATTTATCTCCCCAGGGTCCTTCAAGAAGACCTAAAGATGCAATTTATCTCCCCAGTGTCCTTCAAGAAGACCTAAAGACAAGTGCTGAAAAAAAATTTCATAGTATTTTCCTGGTATTCTATAATTTCTTGTGTTATTTTTTCCTTGTGTCAAGCATATTTCATATGACAGGCGATTTTTAATTTAGTAAACACGAGGTTGCCGCAACATAATGAGTACCCAACACAGACGTACAAAACAATGAATCCAAACTATTTGCTGAGATAGGCTTTGTACGTGGTTGTAAACAATGGCTAATCAGATTAGTAATTTCGCCCGTTGATGCTACTGTTTTTTTCTCAGTTTAGTGTATGTAATCAACTCTTAATTTTCACTCTTTAAATCTGTAGGAGACGGACCTTTTTCACTTGAAAATATATTAGATCTGTCATATTCAGAATAGTAAAATTAATTGGCTAAGAAACTGACAAAATATACTCTCAAATTTGTTATTTAAGAATTTGCTCTTTTAAAGTAATAGAACAAATTGTTGTTAAACGCAAATGATCCAATACTTAGAACATTTTACTGTATCGGATACGTTTCGGTCCTTGGATCTTGTTCAAGCCAAACGAATCCATAATAAAATGTCCTTAGTGTTCGCTAAAGTCTTTCACCATAACTTATCGATATCACTTACCATATTTTCACAATAACAGAATAACGTTGCCACTAGGTATCAGCATCAAGGCACCCCACCCTTCCCCGTTGAAAGGAAAGAGAAAACAGTGTGCATATCAACCAATCAGTTCTCAATATTCCTCAAGGGTCATAAAACGCTCGCCTCTTGGGATATCGCTTTGCTATTGCCATCTTGGGAACATGGGAAAAATTATCAATAAGCAGGACGTTTTCTAACGTCAACAGCAAGCGTTGAGATACCTTAAGAACCCTTGACATCCTGCGTTGCCAGACGTAATTCACCCGTTTTTGTTATTTCGTTATTTTTTATTTTACGTGCGGTAAACTGTAGTTAATGCAAGTTGACCTAACCTATAATATTTAATTAATACAGAAAACGATTCAATCAAGAAGCTTTGCAATGATTCAAACAAGCCATAAAAAATAGTGTATAAGAGCAAAGTAAAATGAAATCTCATTTCCAATTTTGTAAATGAAAAAATACAAGAGAATAATCGATGACAAATTCACTTTAATAAAGGAAATGTGAGGTATTAAATAGAAAGCTTCATTAGTGATGGATCTAGCTCTTGTCCGTTTAATGCCAGCCAAAGAAGGAACAAAAGCTGACTATAGATGATAGGGGGACGGGAAGGAACTATATACAAAAAATTGCAGTTCGTCACAGTCCGTGGCGCCTGCTAAAATCACCCAATGAAGGTTGCCTTCTCTACTGTGACCACCACAACTTTGAGATACGTGGTTTATACCTTTAATGCGTTCTAGTTTTTCTACTCCCAGAGCCTGGCCCTGGACCAGGCTTGTCTGGCCCTGGACCAGGCTTGTTTTGTGCCTGCATCATCACCTAGAGTCTTAGACCGTTGCTGCTGGCGGCCTCCTGGTTAACATATCCATCACAGCTTGGTTTATCTGGCACTTGTCAGAGATACTTACCCAGTTTCTACTTTAAAACGTCTACACTTGTCCCAGCAGTGTTTATTCTCCTGGTATGATGCTGAATAGTCTGAGACCGCGGATGTAGATACAAGTTTTCTTATTGTGTCCACGGCGCCCCTACTTTTCACTGGATTTATTTTCCCTGGTAGTAGAGTGTAGGCTTCGCACAATCGTCGCTTCAGGCTCTATTTTCATTCAGTTTAAGGTAAATTTAGCTGTATTTCATTACGATTTTTCCGAATACTTTATCAGTATTTATTCATGCACCTGTTTTTTCGTTTATATCAATTTCTTTAGCACAGCAATTAACTACAATTGTCTGAAGGATACCTTAATTAAGGACGCTTCCGGGCAGCCCGGTCCCAGACCAGGCTTTCTGTTACATCAGGGCTTGATCAACCAGGCCGTTACTGCTTGCCGCACAGTCCAACATATGAACAGCTCGGCTGATCAGGAATCAATTTGAGGAACCTATCACGTCCTCTCTTCAAGACAGCCTGAGCTTTGATGGCAATACCCATTAAGGATGCCGGGAGGGCACTGAAAAACCAGGAACCTCTGACACTTAATGAGTTATCTGAGTACTAATCGCACCCCTGTTTTTCATTGGAGGTACTCAGCACAGTCGTTAAACACATGGCCTCCTTTGAAGGGAGTGTATGATGATGCAAATATGTTCCTAGAACGTAACACCTAGTACCTCTCTGCTAGCACACAGGGTTCACAATCTTAGGATTGGATTTTAATCCTGAAGGTGGCAGAAGTATGGAAAATCTTCAAACGCCTGCCTTAACAGGGACAGGATGTGGTTCGCATCCTGGAAAAGAGAACCGAATGACCCCACTGAAAATAAGCAGCCACTCGCTGGTTTCCTTGGGTTATCTTGGATTTCTTACCCTCTAGGGCTTATTTAATCAAGTCATCCTTGCCTTCATCCCCATCAATTATCTGTGAATTACTCTTCATGGATAGCATTTAGTGTAAACAAGTAAGATGGTACACATAAACGATCCCTTCCAATTCGCCTCGAAATCCTACGCATTAAGGACTTCGAGTGTTTAAGCGCCTACAACTGTGTCTGCAGTCATTCCTGAACATGGCCGCCGGTCAGGTAACAGTGGCACGTGTCAAACTAATGGTTCACCGTCACTAAGGTTCGTTTTCTTATTTAAAACACAGAAAACGCACCGTGAGGAGCTACTACGTTTGGTTGGAAATAGCAGACCCACATCTCTTTTTACATCCACCTGTCATGAAGTGTAGAAAACGTAGATTTGTTTGGCCTTCAAGGCTCCAAGAGTTTGAACAATGATCGCGCCAGGGTTAGTTTTTTTTGGGAGAGGGGGGGGGGAGTAAGTCTTCACAAACGTTCTCACTAGACTCGTCACATCAGTAGTACATACAACCAGTGTTAACATGAGGGCATCAACAATGAAATTGGGTAGAAAGCTCACAGAAGCATACGATCGTTAATGGCAGAAATTAGCCTACAAGGTTAACTTTGTTTTTCTTAGTGTGGCAAGGTAGCCCAATCTTGAATGGCATATTCATTTTTTTTACACAAGTATAAATCAGCAGCAACTTCTATAAACCGTATGACAATCAAATAAGCACATATCCAACTCAAGCATATGTACTGAGCATAACAGAAGGAAAATACTGGAATGAGTGTAGAGCGAAGCAAGTTGATCAGCAGTGGCTGCGAATCAATGAAGGGAAGGTGTGGCAAGCAGCTACCAGCTTTTCTCAACACACCATTTTCCCCATATCTCCACCCCCTTTTTTTACTTTTCCTGTAGCCCACTTAATAAAAGATTATCTACGTGTTAACAAAAACAATGATGACTCAAAGAGCCTCGCTAAACAATGCCCATACCGCTGTTACGTTTTTTATATCAATGTTTATGTTACACCTGCAGCATGTGTCAGACAGCTTGTCACAGTCGTACACGAATTATTAAAAAAAAAATAAGTATATGAATTTTTAAATAACCTAATATGAACTGGGTTACAATTTTAACTAGTTTTATTAAAAAACTTCAACCAACACCAACTATTTCTACACTAGCTAGCAAAAATAATGACACTGCAGGCAGTGTGTCACTTGCCCCAGTAATACATAGTATATAATAAGCAATCTTATATCACCATTGATTCTTACCTGCGAATTTTGTCACATACACAACTTAGGCTAAATACCCTTATTAGTGTCTAGGCTTGCCCTTCCCTTCTAACTTCAACAAATATGTTATTTGCAGTTTCAGAGGCGTCGCGACGTTCAAAGATAATGACGATAAGTGTAGAGTTATTTTATTTTTCTTGTATGACCATGTCAGTCAACCTTCCTTGATCAGCTGTTTCCAACCCCGATGTCACAATCGCTTTATATTAACACATTACAACGACAAACGCACGGCGATTTACACACTACACGCAAAATACATAACCTGCAGATATTACTCCGGTGTATTTTCGCGCCCCTGAGTAAATTCGAGCCTATTTAAGGGGTTTATTTGTATAAAACACAGGTGGGAAGAGCATCCTGGAAGGATTTGGCGCCTTCGGCTAGCAGACGATATTGATAGTGGTACACGTCTAACAGCACTTACCATTCTCTGCAGGGTCGCCTTTCTTGGCTGTGGCTGCATTTCCCATTGTTTATATGCTTGGAAGACGCCACAAACCCCTCCACTCTGTATCCAGTGTGATATTATCCACAAGAACCACTCCCAACACGTAAATAATCACTGTCACAGCACAACTAAACGCTCATCCCTATGCCTGCCGTCTGCTCACTAACACTCGCGTAGGAATACAACCACTCACACCAACACTCTACCATAGCCTCCCATTCATCCTCATAAACCCCCACTCTCGCACACTCACTCATTTGGGCACCTGGTCAATTATCGCGGATTTTATTACTGAATTAAGCATGACAAATCTAAAAATCTATGCACAGTGTTACTGCTTTTTCTGTCGTAGTAATCAATTCAAGGCAGTGGTCCTGCGCCCAAGATGGCCGTCAAGCGAGTTTGGTAACCATGACAACACAGAGTTCCAGCTATCTGGACAATTTTATTTTCTGATATTTTATACTAATTTGTGATATTTATTTCCCTGAGATAAATTTCCTAACTTCTAAGATATAGCCTCCCTCAACTATCAAAATTTATCTCGTTACTATTAACTTTGAAGGAGCAACGGAAGAAATGTACACAAGTTACCGAGCGAGAAATGTAGAAAACGTAAGCGCCTTTGAGAGAAAATGAACACGTGTGTTGGATAACTATTTAAGATGCCTAGGCTGCCATGCAACTTATCCAATGGACTGATTCCATGGGCAAAACGTTTCCAAATGAAATGAGTTTGTGTTGTAGAATATTGTAAAATATACCAGTAAGTATGTAAGATGATATAAGGTTTATGGCATTTATTGAGACGTTTCATCCACCAGGGACGAAACGTCTTCTCAGTAAATGACATTAACCTAATGTTGTGTCTTACACGCTCTAGCGTTGCACATGTGTCTTATTTACAAAGTGTGGGTATATATATATATATATATATATATATATATATATATATATATATATATATATATATATATATACACATTACCATACATTACATTACCAACTGTACTTCCTCTTTGATTTCCTTCAGCTAACATAGTTGAGTTACTTACCTGTTGGAACTTTTAAGGTATAAATAAGAAATTACAAAGACCCCCAATAAAAATAAATAATATTGTCTGACTTTTTGGGGTTATCCCAGGTAATTCACACTATGTATAATAATTGTACTTATGTGTACCTGTGCCTAAATAAACCCAGTGGAAATAAGTCATAATGACTGATCTTATTGGGTTATCTTAAGTTAAATCTACATAATATACTATATCTGAGAGCGTGTAACACCTGCATGTTCTCAGGATCATTGTAAAACAACTATGTCATGTATGGAATATCTAAATAATGACTTGTTTATACCAAAGGTCCTCATGAGAATACTCAAATTGTTATTCACGTTCATCGCAATTGTGTGCTAATTAGAAAACTATTATGTCTGTCTCTCTGGAGCCTGGGAACTTAGAAATATTATATTAACCTAGAAGATAACAAGGAGTCTCATTTGATGGCTCCAGGTGTGTATATACTCAGTCCAACACGACCTAAATCAAAAGAAGGGAAAAAGAAAAGAAGAACAACAACGTACGGTTATTTAATCTAGGGAAGCCTAACAAAGTCAAGTTATCCTACTGCCATCGTGGTTCTTCTCTAGGATGCGACTTACAACCAACATCCTGGCACAATACGTACCTGTGTGTTGGTTGCTTCTAGGTAAACAAAGGAAGCAAGTGTATGAGACTAACCCATACGACTTGCCTTTGCAAGGAATCGAACCGGGGTTCTTGTGGTTGCGAACCGAACGCTCTACCAGTGATGAAATCCTTTAGTGGTGTTGAGAAATGTGTTAGGTGGAGGAGAGGTGGAGAGAGAAATATATCAAGGAAGTTTCTCTCTTTCTCTCTCATACACACACGCTAAACAACCCACAAAGAGCGCTGTACTCGCCTAAATGCACTCACCTATATAAGAACATAAGAAAGAAGGGCCTACTTGGCCCTTCCTCTTCGTTGGTCGCTACTAAGGCCACTCTCTCCCGGCTCCAAGAGCCTATCGTACGTACCTGCCTCCACTACTTCACTCTCCTGATTGTTCCACTTCCTGACACCTCTCAACGTATGACCATTACGAATTTAGCGCTTCTAAGCGAATATAATGATGAAAAAAAAACAAGAAACGAAAAATGAAGAATCAATGATAAATTAATTGATAAAGAAGGACGACTGGGGACTGTAAGAGTTGCAACGTGCAATACACGGGAGACTCAACACAACACTGGGAGCAGCCTAATGTATAGTGTTGGATGGTAAGGGGTTGAAAGCTCGAATTTACTACTATCTGCCTGACACCGATGCTATTATGACTGCTGCCAGTCACTACTGCCACGGTCGCTGCTGCCACGGTCATTGCTGCTACTGTCACTGCTTACCACTTTCACTGCTGCCATAGTCACTACTGCCACAGTTACGGTCACTGCTGTTACGACCATAGACACGATCACTGCTGTTACGACCATAAAGTGGCCATTGAATGTATACCTCTTACTAAATACCATATACCACTTACGACCAGCGGCCATAACTGCTATATCTGACGACATTGATATAACACTGATAGCATTAATAAGTGATAGCTGTTCTTCCGGTCAGTAGGTTGTGGTGATAAGTTGACCACAGAGACGTAACAAGGGAAGACTGTGATGGCAAGACCAAGTGTTACAATGGTAACCTTGTGACGTCGTGCTGGCTACACCTTCTGGTAACACTAAGAACACTCTTATAAAAGCTGACAGCGAATCGTATATGTAAATATATTTACACATACATAAAAACCTGAATACACACACACACACACACACACACAGACACAGACGGAGTACAGTCTAGGGGGCCAAAGACTACAAACCTCAATCAAGGAAAAAGATCTTGGGGTGAGTATAACACCAGGCACATCTCCTGAGGCGCACATCAACCAAATAACTGCTGCAGCATACGGGCGCCTAGCAAACCTAAGAACAGCATTCCGACATCTTAATAAAGAATCGTTCAGGACCCTGTACACTGTGTACGTTAGGCCCATACTGGAGTATGCAGCACCAGTTTGGAACCCACACCTAGCCAAGCACGTAAAGAAGCTAGAGAAAGTGCAAAGGTTTGCAACAAGATTAGTCCCGGAGCTAAGGGGTATGTCCTACGAGGAGAGGTTAAGGGAAATCGACTTGACGACACTGGAGGACAGGAGAGATAGGGGGGACATGATAACGACATATAAGATACTGAGAGGAATTGACAAGGTGGACAAAGACAGAATGTTCCAGAGATGGGACACAGCAACAAGGGGACACAGTTGGAAGTTGAAGACTCAGATGAATCACAGAGATGTTAGGAAGTATTTCTTCAGTCACAGAGTGGTCGGGAAGTGGAATAGTTTGGGAAGCGATGTAGTGGAGGCAGGTTCCATACATAGCTTTAAGAAGAGGTATGATAAAGCTCATGGCGCAGGGAGTGACCCAGTAGCGGCCAGTGAAGAGGCGGGGCCAGGAGATGTGAATCGACCCCTGCAACCACAACTAAGTGAGTACACACTCACAGGTATGATAAAGCTCATGGAGCAGCGAGAGAACCTAGTAACCTTGTTTTGAACGTTCTCATTATCCATCCTATCATTTTCTTTGCAGTTGTGATCGTGGCACTGTTGTGATCCTTGAAAGTGAGATCCTCAGACATTACCGCTCCCAGGTCTCTCACATTATTTTTTCGCTCTATTGTATGATTAGAGTTTGTAGTATACTCAGTTCTAGTTATTATTTCCTCCAGTTTTCCATAACGGAGTAGTTGGAATTTGTCTTCACTAAACATCATATTGTTCTCCGTTGCCCATTGGAAAACTTGGTTTATATCTTCTTGGAGGTTAACCGTGTCCTCAATAGATGACAGTCTCATGCAGATCCTAGTATCGTTTGCAAAGGATGACACGGTGCTGTGGATTACATCTGTCTATGTCTGATATGAGGATGAGGAACAGGATGGGGGCGAGTACTGTGCCTTGTGGAACAGAGCTTTTCACTATGGCAGCTTCTAATTTAACTGTTTTCCACTACTCTTTGTGTTCGATTGGTTAGAAAGTTGAAGATCCATCTACCACTTTGCCAGTTATTCCTTTAGTATGTATTTTGTGTGCTATTACGTCATGATCGCGCTTGTCAAAGGCTTTTGCAAAGTCTGTGTATATTACTTCTGCATTCTGTTTTTCTTCCAGTTATCCAAGACCATATCATAGTGATACAGTAGTTGCGAGAGGCAGGAGAGACCTGCCCTGAACCCATGTTGCCCTGGACTGTGCAGTTTTTGGGAATCCAAGTGGTTTGCAATCGTGCTTCTTAGCACTCTTTCAAAGATTTTTGTGTGGGACGTTAGAGCTATTGGTCTATAGTTCTTAGCTAATGCTTTGCTGCCACCTTTATGGAGTGGGGCTATATCCGTTGGTTTTAGTGACTGGAATTTCACCCATGTCTAAGCTTCTCCATTGTATACTTAGGGCACACGAAAGGAGTTTCTTGCAGTTCTTAATGAACACAAAGTTCCACGAGTCTGGGCCTGGGACTGAGTGCATGGGCATGTTGTCAATGGCTTTCTCAAAGTCTATCAGAGTTGGGTAATGTCAGAAATCTAGCATACAGTGATGGAGTTTTGAGGCTCATTCATGAAAAAATCATTTGGATTATCGATCTTTAGACTGATTAGTGGCTCGCTAAACACAGATTCGTATTGGAATTTCAGAATCTCACTCATTTCTTTGTTGTCATCTATGTAAGTCCCGTCTTGTCTGAGCAGGGGCCCGATACTAGATGTGGTATTTGTCTTGTTTTTGGCATATGAAAAGAAATATTTCGAATTTCTTTCAATTTCACTAATCGCTTTTAGCTCCTGTCTCTCCTGGGTCCTGTAAGAGTCCTTTAACTTAAGTTCGATACTTTCCACTTCCCTGGTCAGCACTTCCTTCCATGTATCAGATAATCTAGCATTCTTGAGCTCAGTGATTCTTCGTCGTCTTCTGTAGAGGGAGCGTCTTTCTCCAGTTTACTTCTTCTCTTCTTCTTTCTTAGGGGAATATGCCTTGAACATACTTCAGCTGCCAGTAAGTTGATCATTTCAAGGCACTGGTTTGGATCTGTGTTATTTAAGATATCTTCCCAACATGTTTCATAAGAAAAGATTTTGTTCAGATTTTTAGCCCAGGAAGGTTAGCCACCCAAAAAGAGGCAGTGCATCATTGAGGAACTGTCTTATGTCTATTGGGGTCCTCAATCTTGTCCCCCAGGATGCGACCCACACCAGTCCACTAACACCCAGGTACCTACTTGCTTGCTGGTGAACGGGACAACAGGTGTAAGGAAACACGCCCAATGTTTTCACCCTTGCCGGGGATCGAACCACGGACACTCAGTGTGTGAGGCGAGAGCGTTGCCTACCAGGCCACGGGCCACCCTACCATCTTACACACTACCACCAGCGTCAACATGGAACACAACCATCACAAACCACCACTAGCATCACCATGCACCACCACCATTACCATGCACCATCATTACCATGCACCACCATCATTACCATGCACCATCACACACCACCACTAGCATCACCATGCACCACCACCATTACCATGCACCACCATCATTACCATGCACCATCACACACCACCACTAGCATCACCATGCACCACCACCATTACCATGCACCACCATCATTACCATGCACCATCACACACCACCACTAGCATCACCATGCACCACCACCATTACCATGCACCACCATCATTACCATGCACCATCACACACCACCACTAGCATCACCATGCACCACCACCATTACCATGCACCACCATCATTACCATGCACCATCACACACCACCACTAGCATCACCATGCACCACCACCATTACCATGCACCACCATCATTACCATGCACCATCACACACCACCACTATCATCATGCACCACCACCATCACACACCACCACTATCATCATGCACCACCACCACCATCACACACCACCACTATCATCATGCACCACCACCACCATCACACACCACCACTATCATCATGCACCACCACCATCACACACCACCACCACCATCACACACCACCACCATCACACACCACCACTATCACCACCACCACCATCACACACCACCACTATCACCACCACCACTGATAAACTACTTTATTTCCTATTTTATAAATTAAATCATCCACGCTTATATATGACTTGGTGGATTCCGATGTTAATGACCTGGTTAATGATCCTTCTTACAAGCCATGGTTAATGAACCTGGTTAACGACCTGGTTAATGATCCTGGTTACCACCCATGGTTAATGACCTGGTTACCACCCATGGTTAATGACCTGGTTACCACCCATGGTTAATGACCTGGTTACCACCCATGGTTAATGACCTGGTTACCACCCATGGTTAATGACCTGGTTAATGACCTGGTTACCACCCATGGTTAATGACCTGGTTAATGATCTGGTTAATGATCCTGGTTACCACCCATGGTTAATGACCTGGTTAATGATCTTGGTTACCACCCATGGTTAATGACCTGATTAATGATCCTGGTTACCACCCATGGTTAATGACCTGGTTACCACCCATGGTTAATGATCCTGATTAATGATCCTGGTTACCACCCATGGTTAATGACCTGGTTAATGATCTTGGTTACCACCCATGGTTAATGACCTGGTTAATGATCCTGGTTACCACCCATGGTTAATGACCTGGTTAATGATCCTGGTTACCACCCATGGTTAATGACATGGTTAATGATCTTGGTTACCACCCATGGTTAATGATCCTGGTTACCACCCATGGTTAATGACCTGGTTAATGACCTGGTTAATGATCCTGGTTACCACCCATTGTTAATGACCTGATTAATGATCCTTCTTACAAGCTATGGTTAATGAACCTGGTTAACGACCTGGTTAATGATCCTGGTTACCACCCATGGTTAATGACCTGGTTAATGATCCTGGTTACCACCCATGGTTAATGACCTGGTTACCACTCATGGTTAATGAACTAGTTACCACCCATGGTTAATAACCTGGTTAATGATACTGGTTACCACCCATGGTTAATGACCTGGTTAATGACCTGGTTAATGACCCAGGTTACCACCCATGGTTAATAACCTGGTTAATGATCCTGGTTACCACCCATGGTTAATGACCCTGGTTACCACCCATGGTTAATAACCTGGTTAATGATCCTGGTTACCACCCATGGTTAATGACCTGGTTACCACCCATGGTTAATGACCTGGTTAATGACCCTGGTTACCACCCATGGTTAATGACCTGGTTACCACCCATGGTTAATGACCTGGTTAATGATCCTAGTTACCACCCATGGTTAATAACCTGGTTAATGATCCTGGTTACCACCCATGGTTAATGACCTGGTTAATGATCCTGGTTACCACCAATGGTTAATGACCTGGTTAATGACCCTGGTTACCACCCATGGTTAATGACCTGGTAAATGACCCTGGTTACCACCCATGGTTAATGACCTGGTTAATGACCCTGGTTACCACCCATGGTTAATGACCTGGTTAATGACCCTGGTTATCACCCATGGTTAATGACCTGGTTAATGATCCTGGTTACCACCCATGGTTAATGACCCTGGTTACCACCCATGGTTAATGACCTGGTTAATGACCCTGGTTACCACCCATGGTTAATGACCTGGTTAATGACCCTGGTTATCACCCATGGTTAATGACCTGGTTAATGATCCTGGTTACCACCCATGGTTAATGACCCTGGTTACCACCCATGGTTAATGACCTGGTTAATGATCCTGGTTACCACCCATGGTTAATGACCCTGGTTACCACCCATGGTTAATGACCTGGTTAATGATCCTGGTTACCACCCATGGTTAATGACCTGGTTAATGATCCTGGCTACCACCCATGGTTAATGACCCTGGTGTAGTCAATAGGCCTTAACCTAACGAACCAACGACAAAAAACTTGATAAAAGGAAACTTGAACTGACGTTAGCTATAAAGATCACCGTTGTTAATTAGGTGCTAACAATGTACCGTTGACAATGGTAAAGAAAAGACTCGTGTTGTAGAAAGCTTTTATTGGAACAACGCTTAGCTCTGTGTAGAGCTTTATTAAGAGAGCTTTGTGGTGTATAGCTTTATTGTGTTGCTGTATAGAGCTTTGTGGTGTATAGCTTTATTGTGTTGCTGTATAGAGCTTTGTGGTGTATAGCTTTATTGTGTTGCTGTATAGAGCTTTGTGGTGTATAGCTTTATTGTGTTGCTGTATAGAGCTTTGTGGTGTATAGCTTTATTGTGTTGCTGTATAGAGCTTTGTGGTGTATAGCTTTATTGTGTTGCTGTATAGAGCTTTGTGGTGTATAGCTTTATTGTGTTGCTGTATAGAGCTTTGTGGTGTATAGCTTTATTGTGTTGCTGTATAGAGCTTTGTGGTGTATAGCTTTATTGTGTTGATGTATAGAGCTTTGTGGTGTATAGCTTTATTAAATGTGTTGATGTATAAAGCTTTATGGTGTATAGCTTTATTGTGTTGCTGTATAGAGCTTTGTGGTATAGTATGACTGAGTCAATGTTTCGCAGTGTAGAGCTTTATCAAGTAATGTTTCGTTCTGCGTATAGCTTTATGTTATGTACGAAGAAGTGATGCACAGAAAACGAGGCAGTGATGCACAGAAAACGAGGCAGTGATGCATAGAAAACGAGGCAGTGATGTACAGAAAACGAGGCAGTGATGCATAGAAAACAAATCTCTGATGCACAGAAAACGAGGCAGTGATGTACAGAAAACGAGGCAGTGATGTACAGAAAACGAGGCAGTGATGCACAGAAAACGAGGCAGTGATGTACAGAAAACGAGGCAGTGATGTACAGAAAACGAGGCAGTGATGCACAGAAAACGAGGCAGTAATGTACAGAAAACGAGGCAGTGATGTACAGAAAACGAGGCAATGATGCACAGAAAACGAGGCAATGATGCACAGAAAACGAGGCAGTAATGTACAGAAAACGAGGCAGTGATACACAGAAAACGGGCTAGTGCACAGAAAACGAAGGAATAACTCAAATACTCCTAGAAAGGTTAACAGCATGTAGGAGGATAATAAAACACAGAAAGTAAATGAACAGAAAGATATAAATAAAAATAGTGGTAATAAAACCAGTTTATGTCGAGATCAGTAGAGTGAATATTGCGGTAATAGAGAGAACGCAGATAAATACAGAGAAACAAATCAACGAACATAAAGGACGATAACAATAACTAAATGATTATTAGCATCAAGTGTTGTTATCTTTAGTTTCTAAATGGGTGGAGTGGTAAAGAAACTATTGGTTATATGAAAAATCTGCAGGAGAAAGTCATGATGGGACTGACCCCAGCCAGGAGGCATTAGTCCTGTTTCCTGACCAGTCTTACCTAATTATTAAATTTCCTGAATCCACCGTTACCTAAGTAATCCCCCCAGAAGCGTTCTTACACAAACTCCAAATTAACTGGATTCAATCGTCATTATACAATTACGTTTTTGAGATCCACAGAACTCAGGAGCATTCATATATAATTATGTCTGCCGCCAGCCACATTAGTTAGTAGGAAGCTTGTCTTTTCTGATTAATGAGGGAGGACTGAACCTCCAGCACTCCTTGTACTGAATGATCTACCAGGATTTTAATTATGTCTGACGTGTCTATGACATGTAACACTTTGTTTTATAACCAAATCTTATTGCAAGTTTGGGGATGTACAAACTACAAGCCATCTTTCTTGTGACTGGAACAGTTCACAAGTAACCTAAAACTGGGAGAGGAAACTTTAGACGATGTTTATAATAATAATAATCTTTATTTTTACATGATACAACTTATACAGACCATAGCTGACATCCTATACATAAAGCCCCTTGTTATGCAGAGCATTTCGAGCAAATTAGGTTACTTTTGTACCAAGGATGCGACGCACACCAATCGGCTAACACCCAGGTACCTATTTACTGCCAGGTGAACCTGGACAGCAGGTGTCTTAAGGAAACACGTGCAAAAATGCTTCCACCCGTACCGGGGATCGAACCACGGACCTCAATGTATGAGCTGAGTGCGCTACCAACGAGCTGCGGGACACTGTTAACATAAGTTCTGCGCCATTATCAAGCGCATTTACTGATTAAAATCGACCACCTTCTAGCATAAAAACATGCGTTTACATAATACAATCTTCAGCCGTGCAGGCAGGCACAAACTTTTGATTATACCGTGAATCTCGGAGACTTTGAAAAAAATACGTGCCAATATGTGCCAAGAAACTTCTTCATCGTTATCCCACATAACTACATACGCACCCGCCAGTCCCGTACAGGTTCTTATCAGATCCAATCTACCCAACATTCTCCACCTGACTCCA
The DNA here is from genome assembly GCA_009830355.1 of Cherax destructor. Classification (NCBI taxonomy): domain Eukaryota; kingdom Metazoa; phylum Arthropoda; class Malacostraca; order Decapoda; family Parastacidae; genus Cherax; species Cherax destructor. The sequence continues at coordinate 258,870 of WNWK01000771.1, forward strand.
TCCTATAAATACTCACGTATTTATAGGATGGTAGATCTGTTTGTGGCTTGATAAAGCCCACTGTGTGGGCGAAACGTTGTCAATAAAGGATCACATTATACTGCTTATGTGTTTATTTTTCCATTAGTAAGGCCTGAGCTAGATTACGCAGCTCAGTTCTGGTCTCCATATTACAGAATAGATATAAATTCGTTAGAAAACATTCAGCGAAGAATGACAAAGTTAATTCATAGCATTAGAAATCTTCCGTATGAAGAAAGATTGAAGTCCCTTAAATTACATTCACTTGTAAGACGAAGAATGAGAGGAGACATGATCGAAGTGTATAAGTGGAAGATGGGTATTAATAAAGGGGATATATATTACTGTCACGAGGGACATGGTTATCAAACAGATAAACTGAAGCAAAATAAGTCCCCGGGACCCGACGAGTTGTTTTCCAGGGTACTTAAAGAATGCAAGATGGAACTTAGTCAGCCATTAACGAATGTGTTTAATACGTCCATCCTAACTGGTGTTGTGCCAGAGATGTGGAAGATAGCTAATGTAGTTCCTATATTCAAATCAGGGGATAAGTCCATTCCATCAAATTACCGTCCAATAAGCCTCACATCTATAGTAGGCAAATTATTAGTATCAATTATAGCTGATATTATTATAAGTCACCCTGAAGAACATAATTTGATTAATGAATCTCAGCATGGGTTCACGAGAGGTCGTTCCTGCCTGACAAATTTACTGACGTTTTTGAATAAAACATTTGAGGCAGTAGACAGTGATAAAGAATATGATATAGTTTACTTGGATTTCAGTAAGGCCTTCGATAGAGTACCTCACGAGAGACTCTTAAGAAAGGTGGCAGCTCATGGTATAGGAGGTAAAGTTCTAGCATGGATAGAGGCATGGTTTACCAATAGAAAGCAGAGAGTTTCCATTAATGGGGTCAAATCTGAATGGGGATTAGTCACTAGTGGCGTTCCACAAGGATCAGTTTTAGGCCCATTGTTGTTCATAATTTACATAAATGACCTTGATGAAGGAATTGCAAGTGACATGAGTAAATTTGCTGATGATACAAAAATAGGCCGTATGATTCATTCTGAGGAGGATACCACTGAAAAGTGGCAGATGAGGTTCAATGTAGCCAAGTGTAAGGTACTAGTCCTTGGTAATGAAAATATCCCTCGAATTTATAAACTAGGTGAAGTAGAGCTTGATCATACAGAATGTGAAAAAGACTTGGGAGTCATGGTAAGCAGAAATCTAAAGCCAAGACAACAGTGCCTAAGTGTGCGCAATAAGGCTAACAGATTACTAGGATTTATTTCAAGAAGTATAAGCAACAGAAGTCCAAAAGTTATTTTACAGCTCTATACATCACTAGTGAGACCTCATTTGGATTATGCAGCTCAGTTTTGGTCTCCTTACTACAGAATGGATATAGATTCGTTGGAGAACATACAGAGAAGAATGACTAAAATGATTTACAGTATAAGAAATCTCCCGTATGAAGATAGACTTAGAGCGTTGAATCTGCACTCTCTGGAGAGACGTAGAATGAGGGGAGATATCATCGAGGTGTACAAGTGGATGATGGGCATAAACAAAGGAGATATTAATAAAATACTGAGGATATCGAACCAAGTAAGAACCAGAAATAACGGATTTAAATTGGATAAATTTAGATTTAGAAAGGACATAGGCAAGTACTGGTTTTCGAACAGAGTTGTAGATGCGTAGAACAATCTTCCGAGTAGGGTGATAGAGGCTGGGACCTTGGGTGGCTTTAAAAAGAGATTGGACAAATATGAGTGGGAGGGGCTGGGTTTGATTGGTGTCGTGAGTACGGGAATAAATTCTTAGGTAGTGGTGGTTTTGATATGGACCTGCCTTGTATGGGCCAGTAGGCCTTCTGCAGTGTTCCTCCATTCTTATGTTCTTATGTCATTGGTTTAAGCCGGGAGGTGATTTGGACCTGCCTCGCATGGGCCAGTAGGCCTGCTTAGCATTGGCTATCATGCCGACAGCAATGTTCCTTCCTTCTTATGACACCATATTGGAGTCTACCTGGAGGGCGTTCGGGGGCAACGCCCCCGCGGCCCGGTCCTTGACCAGGACTCCCAGTGGATCAGGGCCTGATTAACCGGGCTGTTACTGCTGGCCGCACGCAGTCCAACGTACACACAACAATATGTACACTATCACGTACACAGTACCACTTACCGTCAGCAGGTACACGCTGTCACGTCCCCAGCCAGCAGCAGCTGGGTGCTAGGACTGGTACCAGCTGGGTGCTAGGACTGGTACCGTCATCCAGCTGTCACCCACAATATACTAACAACAGTAACTGTGACGAATTAGACACATGTGAAGAGCACCGTAGTCTTCCAAGACTACGGTGCTCCTCTACATGGCTGGCTCCTCTCTCTCAGTGACATGGCTCCTCTCTCTCAGTGACCTGGCTCCTCTCTCTGTGACATGGCTCCTCTCACTCAGTGACATGGCTCCTCTCAGTGACATGGCTCCTCTCTCTCTGTGACATGGCTCCTCTCTCTCTAAGTGACATGGCTCCTCTCTCTCTCTAAGTGACATGGCTCCTCTCTCTAAGTGACATGGCTCCTCTCTCTCTAAGTGACATGGCTCCTCTCTCTCAGTGACATGGCTCCTCTCTCTCAGTGACATGGCTCCTCTCTCTCAGTGACATGGCTCCTATCTCTCTAAGTGACATGGCTCCTCTCTCTCAGTGACATGGCTCCTCTCTCTCAGTGACATGACTCCTCTCTCTCAGTGACATGGCTCCTCTCTCTCAGTGACATGGCTCCTCTCTCTCAGTAACATGGCTCCTCTCTCTCAGTGACATGGCTCCTCTCAGTGACATGGCTCCTCTCTCTGTGACATGGCTCCTCTCTCTCTGTGACATGGCTCCTCTCTCCTGTGACATGGCTCCTCTCTCTAAGTGACATGGCTCCTCTCTCCAGTGACATGGCTCCTCTCTCTCAGTGACATGGCTCCTCTCTCTCAGTGACATGGCTCCTCTCTCAGTGACATGGCTCCTCTCTCTCAGTGACATGGCTTACCTCTCTGTGACATGGCTCCTCTCTCTCTGTGACATGGCTCCTCTCTCTGTGACATGGCTCCTCTCTCTCTAAGTGACATGGCTCCTCTCTCTCAGTGACATGGCTCCTCTCTCTCAGTGACATGGCTCCTCTCTCTCAGTGACATGGCTCCTCTCTCAGTGACATGGCTCCTCTCTCTCAGTGACATGGCTTACCTCTCTGTGACATGGCTCTTCTCTCAGTGACATGGCTCCTCTCTCAGTGACATGGCTCCTCTCTCATTGACATGGCTCCTCTCTCTCAGTGACATGGCTCCTCTCTCTGTGACATGGCTCTTCTCTCAGTGACATGGCTCCTTTCTCTCAGTGACATGGCTCCTCTCTCTGTGACATGACTCTCAGTGACATGGCTCCTCTCTCTCAGTGACATGGCTCCTCTCTCAGTGACATGGCTCCTCTCTCTCAGTGACATGGCTTACCTCTCTGTGACATGGCTCCTCTCTCTCTGTGACATGGCTCCTCTCTCTCTGTGACATGGCTCCTCTCTCTCTAAGTGACATGGCTCCTCTCTCTCAGTGACATGGCTCCTCTCTCTCAGTGACATGGCTCCTCTCTCTCAGTGACATGGCTCCTCTCTCAGTGACATGGCTCTCTCTCTCAGTGACATGGCTTACCTCTCTGTGACATGGCTCTTCTCTCAGTGACATGGCTCCTCTCTCAGTGACATGGCTCCTCTCTCATTGACATGGCTCCTCTCTCTCAGTGACATGGCTCCTCTCTCTGTGACATGGCTCTTCTCTCAGTGACATGGCTCCTTTCTCTCAGTGACATGGCTCCTCTCTCTGTGACATGACTCTCAGTGACATGGCTCCTCTCTCTCAGTGACATGGCTCCTCTCTCAGTGACATGGCTCCTCTCTCTCAGTGACATGACTCTCTCAGTGACATGGCTCCTCTCTCAGTGACATGGCTCCTCTCTGTGACATGGCTCCTCTCTCAGTGACATGACTCTCTCAGTGACATGGCTCATCTCTCAGTGACATGGCTCACCTCTCAGTGACATGGCTCCTCTCTCTCAGTGACATGGCTCCTCTCTCTGTGACATGGCTTCTCTCTCTCTCTGTGACATGTCTCCTCTCTCAGTGACATGGCTCCTCTCTCAGTGACATGGCTCCTCTCTCAGTGACATAACTCCTCTCTCTGTGACATGGCTCCTCTCTCAGTGACATGGCTCCTCTCTCTCAGTGACATGGCTCCTCTCTCAGTGACATGGCTCCTCTCTCTCAGTGACATAACTCCTCTCTCAGTGACATGGCTCCTCTCTCAGTGACATAACTCCTCCCTCAGTAAATAGAAACAATTAGCAAAAACTATCTTTGTGTTTTCTGGGCGGCTGGGGTCGCTAAGTTATATTTTCCCCTGGTAACAGGAAAGAGAGAGTGTGTGTTGTGATAACCTGGCTGTATTTAAATCATACATACATAAATACAATAGTTTCACAGTCTAGACCAAACAAACTCGATATCAGGCCGGCATTAATATGGAATTCATTGGGCTCCTTGATTTAATTTTTGTTCATAAATTAACAATACCTAAACAATTAAAGCTCCCGCTGGTTGAATTTGTGCCTCCATCTCGATTTGTGTTGGTCAAATTTACATATATATTGGTGTTGAGTGAGCTTGAATACAAGGCGTGTGCCAAACATGGAAAAGTGAGACAGTTTGTAGAGAAAGTCTTTAATCTCACAATGTTTCGCCCATTGCTGAGTTTATCAAGTCGATTTAGTGTCAAACAACCCTTAAAGGTAAAGCTCCTTAGATACTCTTTACAATATATATACACAGAATATATACACACCTCGTGTATATATTCTGATCGTATTTGCTTGGACCTCCTCTTTTCTGCAGCAGCTCCTGATGATGTGTTGATTGCAACACGAAAGGCCTAGAGCTATCATTCGACTCCCCCCGTGGTTGTTTTGCATACAATGAGAGTTTATACAAATCACTAAAATAGGTATTAAAATGTTCTTGTCCAGTGGTGAACAAGTTACATGCAGCCTTATTGACCCCTCATACAGTCGACAGGTTTTAAACCCCATTAATCAACCAACCTGTTGTCTGTCTGTGAGTCTCTGATCAAAACTTTTTTTTTCATATACCACTTAATCTTATTTCTCTTAACTATTTAGTGTGGGTGCTCTCACTGACTGCTTCACCACACAAGTATAAAAAACGTTCTGTTTACAAAGTAAGTACCATGTATACACAGAGGTGTATGTCTGGCAGTGCATATACACTCAGAGGCATACATCTCTCAGTGTATATGCAATGAGAGGTGTATGCCTCTCAGTGTATATGCAATGAGAGGTGTATGCCTCTCAGTGTATATGCAATGAGAGGTGTATGCCTCTCATTGCATACACAGTGAAAGGTGCAAAAGATGCACGTCTCTCACGAGGTGATATACCTTTGATGAGTTTCGAGAATCTTTCTTCTCCCGGAGCCTGGCCATGGGCCAGTCTCGTTTGGTGCTAGCCTGGTCAACTAGGCTGTTGCTGCTGATCTGCTGCCCCACATATCCATCACAGACTGGCTGATCTGGTGAAGATACTTGTCCAGTTTCCTCTTGAAGACTTCTACACTTGTCCCAAGCAGTGTTTCCAATCTCTTGTGGTAAGATGTTGAATAATCTGGGGCCACGGATGTTGATACAGTGCTCCCTTATTGTGCCCATCGCACCCCTGCTTTTCACTAAGTTTATTTGTGCTTCCTCCCATATCTCTGGTGTATGTCTCTTAGTGTATATATACTGAGAGGTGCATGCCTCTCGATTTATATACGCTAAGATGTGCATATCTCTGTGTATATACACAGAGGTACGCGTCTCAGTGTATATACACTGAGAGGTACGCGTCTCAGTGTATATACACTGAGAGGTACGCGTCTCAGTGTATATACACTGAGAGGTATGCGTCTCAGTGTATATACACTGAGCTTACTTTAATTTATATTAAAAAAAAAACACATTGACTGGCGGTGAATAGGTCACGTATAGCTTTAATAATCCCAGTGTGGTCGATAGGTTTCAAACCCTATTTTCCAAGTAATTATTGTATACATCCCAGTATTATCCACACAATCATTCATGTTTACCAATGCTTCACCCACGTATATGTCCCATCATATATCCCTGTATTTATCTATGCATTTTGCTATGTATTAATATGCACTGATCCACGTATTTATCCACATGCTAATAATGTGTTTATCCATGTATTAATCCATGCATAAAATCCATGTATTAATCCATGTATTAATCCATGCATAAAATCCATGTATTAATCCATGCATAAAATCCATGTATTAATCCATGTATTAATCCATGTATTAATCCATGCATAAAATCCATGTATTAATCCATGCATAAAATCCATGTATTAATCCATGTATTAATCCATGCATAAAATCCATGTATTAATCCATGTATTAATCCATGTATTAATCCATGCATAAAATCCATGTATTAATCCATGCATAAAATCCATGTATTAATCCATGTATTATATCCATGTATTAATCCATGTATTAATCCATGATAACATATTTCCATGTATTAATCCATGTATTAATCCATGTAAAATTGATTAATCCATGTATTAATCCATGTATTAATCCATGCATAAAATCCATGTATTAATCCATGCATAAAATCCATGTATTAATCCATGTATTAATCCATGTATTAATCCATGCATAAAATCCATGTATTAATCCATGCATAAAATCCATGTATTAATCCATGTATTAATCCATGTATTAATCCATGTATTAATCCATGCATAAAATCCATGTATTAATCCATGCATAAAATCCATGTATTAATCCATGTATTAATCCATGTATTAATCCATGCATAAAATCCATGTATTAATCCATGTATTAATCCATGTATTAATCCATGTATTAATCCATGCATAAAATCCATGTATTAATCCATGTATTAATCCATGTATTAATCCATGTATTAATCCATGTATTAATCCATGTATTAATCCATGCTATCCATGTAATCCATGTTATCATGTAACATGCATAATATGCCGAATATTTTAGAACAGTGTAATGCCATGTTTACTAGTAAGCATGTTCATTGTCATGATTGTTTCATAATCATGATTGTCATGCTACAGCTTCATGATTGTTGCGTTATAGTCACGAGTGTTACGTTACAGCATCGTGACTGTTGCGTTATAGTCACGAGTGTTACGTTACAGCATCGTGACTGTTGCGTTATAGTCACGAGTGTTACGTAACATCATCGTGATTGTTGCGTTATAGTCACGAGTGTTACGTTACAGCATCGTGATTATTGCGTTATAGTCACGAGTGTTACGTTACAACATCGTGATTGTTGCGTTATAGTCACGAGTGTTACGTTACAGCATCGTGATTGTTGCGTTATAGTCACGAGTGTTACGTTACAACATCGTGATTGTTGCGTTATAGTCACGAGTGTTACGTTACAGCATCGTGATTGTTGCGTTATAGTCACGAGTGTTACGTTACAACATCGTGATTGTTGCGTTATAGTCACGAGTGTTACGTTACAACATCGTGATTGTTGCGTTATAGTCACGAGTGTTACGTTACAGCATCGTGATTGTTGCGTTATAGTCACGAGTGTTACGTTACAACATCGTGATTGTTGCGTTTAGTCACGAGTGTTACGTTACAGCATCGTGATTGTTGCGTTATAGTCACGAGTGTTACGTAACATCATCGTGATTGTTGCGTTATAGTCACGAGTGTTACGTAACACCATTGAGATTCGCTCACCACGGTAAAGTACGTTAATATTTAACACGAAATGAAAAATCCCGATATTTCGCGATATTTTTAATTTTTCTTTTTACGAGAGGAAAAAAAGTATCCAGTCTTGTGGATTTTTAATAAAATTTTAATATTAATATATAAAAACATATTATTATTATAATCAAAACTAGTTACCTTACATCTGCTGTCACTTTTCAGCTAGCAGTAAGTAGGTACCTGGGTGTTAGTTACCTTACATCTGCTGTCACTGTTCAGCTAGCAGTAAGTAGGTACCTGGGTGTTAGTTACCTTACATCTGCTGTCACTGTTCGCCTAGCAGTAAGTAGGTACCTAGGTGTTAGTTACCTTACATCTGCTGTCACTGTTCAGCTAGCAGTAAGTAGGTACCTGGGTGTTAGTTACCTTACATCTGCTGTCACTGTTCAGCTAGCAGTAAGTAAGTACTTGGGTGTTAGTTACCTTACATCTGCTGTCACTGTTCAGCTAGCAGTAAGTAGGTACCTGGGTGTTAGTTACCTTACATCTGCTGTCACTGTTCAGCTAGCAGTAAGTAGGTACCTGGGTGTTAGTTACCTTACATCTGCTGTCACTTTTCAGCTAGCAGTAAGTAGGTACCTGGGTGTTAGTTACCTTACATCTGCTGTCACTGTTCAGCTAGCAGTAAGTAGGTACCTGGGTGTTAGTTACCTTACATGTGCTGTCACTGTTCAGCTAGCAGTAAGTAGGTACCTGGGTGTTAGTTACCTTACATCTGCTGTCACTGTTCAGCTAGCAGTAAGTAGGTACCTGGGTGTTAGTTACCTTACATGTGCTGTCACTGTTCAGCTAGCAGTAAGTAGGTACCTGGGTGTTAGTTACCTTACATCTGCTGTCACTGTTCAGCTAGCAGTAAGTAGGTACCTGGGTGTTAGTTACCTTACATCTGCTGTCACTGTTCAGCTAGCAGTAAGTAGGTACCTGGGTGTTAGTTACCTTACATCTGCTGTCACTGTTCAGCTAGCAGTAAGTAGGTACCTGGGTGTTAGTCACCTTACATCTGCTGTCTTTGTTCAGCTAGCAGTAAGTAGGTACCTGGGTGTTAGTCACCTTACATCTGCTGTCTTTGTTCAGCTAGCAGTCAGTAGCTACCCGGGTGTTAGTCGACTGTTGTGGGTGGCATCCCGGGGGGTGGTAGCATACCCCAGATGAGAGCTGGGCTTGGAAATGAACTAAGGTAACAGCTCTTAGCCTGTAAAACTGATCTGTGTAAAAAAACAAATTCTGAGAGGCCTGTACGTGGGCAAGGCTCACACATTAAGCTCAGCTATCAACGTTATTACTGGGAAAGTGAGCGAAGGAAGTCAGGTTTCACATATTTGTCTTTATTTTGCCCCGAAGAGCGAGTTTACTGTGTCACTCCACTTGCCCTGTGAATGACCTTACTTGCAAAAATATTTTAGCCCAAACTGCTGACAGATTTCCAATATCAACGTCATTTTTGCCAAATGGTCCAAGTCGGACTGAAACGTAGTCGTAAGCTCTCCTCTCTCTCTCTCTCTCTCTCTCTCTCTCTCTCTCTCTCTCTCTCTCTCTGGTATGTCCTATTTGTGTACTGTTTTTCACTAATTTAGCAAATTATCATGAACAAACTTGAAGCAAATTGCGCGTCTTTATGTGTAAAATGTTAAGAATGTTGCAACATGGTTATGTGCAGGAGAGATCACGTACCTGGCTTCCCTCTGACATACTCACAACAAGAAGACAGAGAATACGTGCTTGTGCATGTGTCTGTCCTGGCGAGGGAGAGAGAGAGAGAGAGAGAGAGAGAGAGAGAGAGAGAGAGAGAGAGAGAGAGAGAGAGAGAGAGAGAGAGAGAGAGAGAAAAAAATTGAATAATGCGCCCATGTTTGTTTTCGGTTTTTAACTGTTGTGTTTTTAAATAATAAAAATCAGACATTCACAATATATATATATATATATATATATATATATATATATATATATATATATATATATATATATATATATATAAAGTCGTGCCGAATAGGTAAAACTTACGATTTTGGCTTAAACAGCAACGCTCTTCTTGCCGAATAAGGCAGGCGAAAATTTGTGTATACAATAATTTCGCAAAAATCATTCTGAACCTAAATTAAATTGCGCTTGTTATAATAAGGTTAGGTAAGTTTTCTAAGATTCTTTTAGTACAAAATTATTTATTTTTACATTAATATAAATGAAAAAAAAATATCTTTAAACTTATAAGAATTTTTTTAGAAAGGACTTAATTTTAAATGAGTTCTTGCTAATTGACCAATTTTACTTATTCCTGGAGTATACCTGGAGAGAATTCCAGGGGTCAACGCCCCTGTGGCCCGGTCTGTGACCAGGCCTCATGTTGGACCAGAGCCTGATCAACCAGGCTGTTACTGCTGGCCGCACGCAGTCCAACGTACGAGCCACAGCCTGGCTGGTCAGGTACCGACTTTAGGTGAGATATACATTCGTACACTCGTGGAAAACGTTAACTCTTTAAAAATATGCAAAAATTCATGAATGCTTTCAGCACCTCCCACTAGGAGCTATATATACATGGCTTGCTGGAGCTTCTCCACGCCTCCACCTGTGTGTGGGAGGAGACGCAGGTAAGAAACACAGGATGAAGGACTGCATGTGAAATTTGTAGAGATCATCAATTGCGATCCATCCATGTTTTTAAAGCCTGCAGCTCAGTCATCAAACCAGGTGGTGTGCCTAGTCACACAAATATATATGTATATCTACAAACATTATCTCTCAGTCCACAGCAGGATTCGAACCTGCACACTCAGCATCAAAGTACTTCAGGCACACAGCCAGATCTGGGATCTGGTGAATATGAGAGGTACTTATTGTCAAAGAAACACAACAAGGAGAGTGTATCAAGATGAAAGGTACTTACTGTCAAAGGGCTTGTCGACCTTGTTATCTGGCATGACGAGGGGGCTAGGAGAGCTGGACTTGCGTGGGGTGCGTGAACGTATGGTGTCGCCGGCGTGAGAGCCTGTGTCCGCCACGATGTTGAAGTTGAAGAAATCCTTGCTGTGATCCCGGGAGTCCTTCTTGATTCCTGGGAACTCCTTGCTGCGGCTGCGCTCACTACCCGACGACTCCTTCTGCGGCAGTGGCGTACTGAAGTTCAACGTGGCTACAGACCCACCTCCTCCACCACCACCTCCGCCTGACTGGATCACTGCGGGCGTGTGGGGGGCGGGCGTGTGTGGGGTGGGCGGTATGGGCGTGAGAGGGGGCACTGGCTGCAGGGGTAGGGCAGATGAACCGTTGATGGGTCGAAACACTGTGCCCACCACCTCAGGTGGGGTCGCTGGGCCCTTCTTGCCTGCAAATACACAAAACCAAAACAAATTAGCATTCATTATTTTAATCCACATGAAAAAAATCAAATGTTTTTTATGACTGTTCACCAGCGGCCCTTCTTGCCCACAACGCTCACAATAAAGAAGTCAATAAGGTCAAATATACATATCGTAGAATAAGTTTTGAAACAACGTTTCGCCTACTTTAGAACTGTTAAAAACGTTGTCCCACCGGAGCCTCCTTCATTACCGTCAACGATTGGTTGGTTAATGGGAGTTTATTAAGGGGAGGTTATTAAGGCTGCAAGACACCTGTCTACCTGGACCAGTCCAGAATACAGTCAATTCTCTTAAAAAGCTCCTCCATATAGGGCAAGTTTTACTATATTAGGTAAAAGGTCGCAAGTGCAGCTAATGTGACATTTTATTGAGGCAACATTTCGCTCCCCCGGGGAGCTCTGACAAAGCTCCTGGAGAGCGAAACGTTGCCACAATAAAATGTTACATTAGTTGAACTTGTGTTCTTTTACCTAACATATTGTCGGTAATTCTACCTTTGATGAGTTTCGAGAGTCTACTCTCGGAGCCCGGCCATGGGCCAGGCTCGTCTGGTGCTTGCCTGGTCAACCAGGCTGTTGCTGCTGGAGGCCCGCTGCCCCAGCATTATTACAAGCTTTAATAAACATGATTAAAAAAGTACATCCAGACTGTGTAAAAAAAAGTCCTTCGTGGTACGTGTTATTCATTTCGTGCTTTACTTTTTATAGTTGCAAAAATATACACAATATAAAGGCGCTTTATAAGACAGCTGACGATATTTTAATACCTAAAATAGGGATTAAAATAAGCTGTCAGCGTGTATACAATGAGACACATACACCTCTCAGTGTATACAATGAGACACATACACCTCTCAGTTTATACAATGAGACACATACACCTCTCGGTGTATACAATGAGACACATACACCTCTCGGTGTATACAATGAGACACATACACCTCTCATTGTATACAATGAGACACATACACCTCTCATTGTATACAATGAGACACATACACCTCTCGGTGTATACAATGAGACACATACACCTCTCATTGTATACAATGAGACACATACACCTCTCAGTGTATACAATGAGACACATACACCTCTCAGTGTATACAATGAGACATACACCTCTCAGTGTATACAATGAGACACATACACCTCTCATTGTATACAATGAGACACATACACCTCTCATTGTATACAATGAGACACATACACCTCTCAGTGTATACAATGAGACATACACCTCTCAGTGTATACAATGAGACATACACCTCTCATTGTATACAATGAGACACATACACCTCTCGGTGTATACAATGAGACACATACACCTCTCAGTGTATACAATGAGACACATACACCTCTCAGTGTATACAATGAGACATACACCTCTCAGTGTATACAATGAGACACATACACCTCTCAGTGTATACAATGAGACACATACACCTCTCAGTGTATACAATGAGACATACAACTCTCAGTGTATACAATGAGACACATACACCTCTCAGTGTATACAATGAGACACACCTTTCAGTGTATACAATGAGACATAGACCTCTCAGTGTATACAATGAGACACATACACCTCTCAGTGCATACAATGAGACACATACACCTCTCGGTGTATATATATATATATATATATATATATCCTGTCTATTATTATTTTAATCCGGCTTTATATTAAAAACAATTCCTGGGAGAGGCTTCCACTGGCCATCCTCAGTAAGTGGTTGACGCTCCATTTAAAAGCAAAGAATCTCTACTTAGTGTACCACAAGACGATTCCAGTAACAGAAAGTGGTCACACCCTCAGCACAGAGCAGAGAGGCCAGAGGACCCTAAGGACCCCAATGGAAATAAGTCAGGGACCCCAATAGAAATAAGTCACTTTGTCTGACTTTCTTAGGTTATCCTAGTTAATCTACAAATATGCTGCTATGTATAATAAGTTATATAACTTTATTTATGTGTACGTGTACATGAATAACCTTAAGATAATGATACCTAACACACTCGTCTATCCTTTGCTGGTTCGTCTCTAATACAACCTACCCAACATTCTCCACCTGACTCTCCACACTCTATATACTCATGTAGATCTGTTTGTCACTTCATAAAGCCCACTGTGTGGGCGAAACGTAGTCAATAAAGGATCACATTATACTGCATTTATTTATTTTTCCAGAGAGGCAAGAGGCCACAGACTGGAGTTAGCTCACTTAAGTGTACTGTGAAACCTGCTTTCCAGGTTTCATGCTGCTCACGAATTTATTTATTTACATATTGTTTACAAAGTTCAAAATAAACACTGCCATATTAAGTTTGGCTCTGAATTTATGTCTTGAATAATTTATGGGGAAAATAATTCAGCTAAATAAATTAACATTATTATTCTGGTTTTATATATATATATATATATATATATATATATATATATGTGTGTGTGTGTGTGTGTGTATGCAAAACAACCACGGGGGAGTTGAATGATAGCTCTAGGCCTTTCGTGTTGCCATTAACACACCAGGAGCTTGCAATGATGCAGAAAAGAGATGGTGGTCCAAGCAATTATGGTCAGTGCAAGGACGTTCCCTGTGACCGTATTTGCTTGGACCTCCTCTTTTCTGCATTAATGCAAGCTTCTGATGTGTTGATTGCAACACGAAAACCCTAGATCTATCATTCGACTCACCCCGTGGCTATTTTGCATCTTGCCGCCCAGGGAGGTACCACCGTCCTGCCAAGTGAGTGTAAAACAAAAGCCTGTATTTGTTTTACATGATGCTAGGATTGATGGTGTCTTTTTTCTGTCTCATAAACATGCAAGATTTCAGGTACGTCTTGCTACTTCTACTTACACTTAGGTCACACTACACTTGCATGTACACGTTTATATATAGACACTCATACCCATGGGAAAGTGTTGTAAAAGTCAACTAAAACGCCGGGAACAATGGGCTAGTAACCCTTTTCCTGTAAAACTTACTAAAAAGAAAAAGAAGAAAACCGTCAAAGTGGAATGTTTGAATGTGCGTGAATGTTGTGCGAATGATAAGAAAGAGATGATTGTAGATGTTATGAATGAAAAGAAGCTGGATGTCCTGGCTTTAAGTGAGACAAAGCTGAAGGGGGTAGGAGAGTTTCAGTGGGGAGAAATAAATGGGATTAGGTCAGGGGTTTCAAATAGAGTTAGAATTAAAGAAGGAGTAGCAATAATGTTGAAGATTAAGTTATGGCAGGAAAAGAGGGAATATAAATGTATAAATTCAAGGATTATGTGGAGTAAAATAAAGGTTGGATGTGAAAAGTGGTTTATAGTAAGTGTTTACGCACCTGGAGAAGAGAGAAGTGTAGAGGAGAGAGAGAGAAATTTTGGGAGATGTTGAGTGAGTGCGTGGAGAGCTTTGAACCAAGTGAGAGTACTTGTGGTTGGGGATTAATGCTAAAGTGGGTAAAAATGTTGTGGAGGTAGTAGGTAAATTTGGGGTGCCAGGGGTAAATGAAAATGGGGAGCGTTTAATTGAGCTATGTGAAGAAAGAGGTTTGGTAATAAGTAATACATATTTTATGAGAAAGAGGATAAATAAGTATACAAGGTATGATATACCACATAATGAAAGTAGTTTGTTAGATTATGTATTGGTGGATAAAAGGTTGATGGGTAGGCTTCAGGATGTACATGTTTATAGAGGGGCAACGGGTATATTGGATCATTATTTAGTTGTAGCTACAGTTAGAGTAAGAGGTAGATGGGACAAAAGGAAAATGGCAACAGCAAGTAAGAGAGAGGTAAAAGTGTATAAACTAAGGGAGGAGGAAGTTAGGGTGAGATATAAGCAACTATTGGCAGAAAGGTGGGCTAGTGCAAGTAGGAGTAGTGGGGGGGGTTGAAGAGAGTTGGGATAGTTTTAAAAATGCAGTATTAGAATGTGGGGCAGAAGTTTGTGGCTATAGGAGGGTGGGTGCAGGAGGAAAGAGGAGTGAGTGGTGGAATGATAAAGTAAAGGGTGTGATAAAAGAGAAAAAGGTAGCTTATGAGAGGTTTTTACAAAGCAGAAGTGATATAAGAAGAGCAGAGTATATGGAGAATAAAAGAAAGGTGAAAAGAGTGGTGAGAGAGTGCAAAAAGACAGCAAATGATAGAGTGGGAGAGGCACTGTCAAGAAATTTTGTTGAAAATAAGAAAAAAATTTGGAGTGAGATAAACAAGTTAAGAAAGCCTAGGGAACGAATGAATTTGTCAGTTAAAAACAGAATAGGAGAGTTAGTTGATGGGGAGCTGGAGGTATTGGGTAGACGGTGGGAATATTTTGAGGAACTTTTAAATGTCGATGAAGAAAGGGAGGCGGTAATTTCATGCACTGGTCAGGAAGGTATAACATCGTTTAGGAGTGAAGAAGAGCAGGATGTGAGTGTGGGGGAGGTGCGTGAGGCATTACGTAGAATGAAAGGGGGTAAAGCAGCTGAAACTGACGGGATCATGACAGAAATGTTAAAAGCAGGGGGAGATATAGTGCTGGAGTGGTTGGTATTTTTGTTTAATAAATGTATGAAAGAGGTGAAGGTACCTAGGGATTGGCAGCGAGCATGTATAGTTCCTTTATATAAAGGGAAGGGGGATAAAAGAGAGTGTAAAAATTATAGGGGAATAAGTTTACTGAGTATACCAGGTAAAGTGTATGGTAGGGTTATTATTGAAAGAATTAGAGGTAAAACAGAGAGTAGGATTACAGATGCGTAAAAAGGCTTTAGAGTGGGTAGGGGATGTGTAGATCAAGTGTTTACAGTGAAGCATATATGTGAACAGTATTAGATAAAGGTAGGGAAGTTTTCATTGCATTTATGGATTTAGAAAAGACATATGATAGAGTGGATAGGGGAGCAATGTGACAGAACTTGCAAGTGTATGGAATAGGTAGTAAGCTACTAAATGCTGTAAAGAGTTTTTATGAGGATAGTGAGGCTCAGGTTAGGGTATGTAGGAGAGAGGGAGATTACTTCCCGGTAAAAGTAGGTCTTAGACAGGGATGTGTAATGTCACCATGGTTGTTTAATATATTTATAGATGGGGTTGTAAAAGAAGTAAATGCTAGGGTGTTGGGGAGAGGGGTGGGATTAAATTATGGGGAATCAAATACAAAATGGGAGTTGACACAGTTACGTTTTGCTGATGATACTGTGCTTTTGGGAGATTCTAAAGAAAAGTTGCAAAGGTTAGTGGACGAGTTGGGGAGGATGTGTAAAGGTAGAAAGTTGAAAGTGAACATAGATAAGAGTAAGGTGATGAGGGTATCAAATGATTTAAATAAAGAGAAATTGGATATCACATTGGAGAGAGGGAGTAAGGAAGAAGTGAATGTTTTCAGATATTTGGGAGTTGACGTGTCAGCGGATGGGTTTATGAAGGATGAGGTTAACCATAGAATTGATGAAGGAAAAAAGGTGAGAGGTGCGTTGAGGTATCTGTGAAGACAAAAAAAAGAACGTTATCCATGGAGGCAAAGAAGGGAATGTATGAAAGTATAGTGGTACCAACACTCTTATATGGGTGTGAAGCATGGGTTGCAAATGCTGTAGCGAGGAGGAGGCTGGAGGCAGTGGAGATGTTCTGTCTAAGGGCAATGTGTGGTGTAAATATTATGCAGAGAATTCGGAGTGTGGAAATTAGGAGGTGTGGGGTTACTAAAAGTATTAGTTAGAAGGCTGAAGAGAGGTTGTTGAGGTTGTTTGATCATTTAGAGAGAATGGATCAAAGAAGAATGACTTGGAGAGCGTATAAATCTGTAGGGGAAGGAAGGCGGAGTAGGGGTTGTCCTCGAAAAGGTTGAAGGGAGGGGGTAAAGGAGGTTTTGTGGGCGAAGGGCTTGGACTTCCAGCAAGCATGTGTGAGCGTGTTAGATAGGAGTGAATGGAGACGAATGGTTTTGGGACCTGACGAGCTGTGAAGGGATTCAGGGAAACCGGTTAGCCGGACTTGAGTCCTGGAAATGGGAAGTACAATGCCTGTACTTTAAAGGAGGGGTTTGGGATATTGGCAGTTTGGAGGGAATTCTAAACTGTCGTATCTGAGCGACTCTGCAAAAACAGTGATTATGTATGAGTGAGGTGAAAGTGTTGAATGATGATGAAAGTTTATTCTTTCTTTTCGGGGTTTTCTTTCTTTTTGGGTCACCCTGCCTCGGTGGGAAACGGCCGACGTGTTTTATATATATGTCGTGCCGATTAGGTAAAACTTGGGATTTTGGCTTAAATAGCAACGCTCTTCTTGCCGAATAAGACAATCGAAAATTTGTGTATGCAATAATTTCGCAAAAATCATCCTGAACCTAACGAAAAAATATATTTCATTGTGTTTGTTTATTAAATTATTGTAAACTTATCTAAAATATATTTAGTTAGATTAGGTTAAATTAAATTGCGCTTGTTATAATAATGTTAGGTAAGTTTTCTAAGGTTCGTTTGGTACAAAATTATAAATTTTTACATTAACATAAATGAAAAAAATATATTTTTAAACGTATAAGAGAAAATTTTTGAAAGGACATAAAACGAGTTCTTGTTAACTGACCAGTTTTATCTATTCGGCACGACATATATATATATATATATATATATATATATATATATATATATATATATATATATATATATATATATATATATATATATATATATATATATATAATCTTACTAGCTTAAGTATTGGGAAGCGATGTGGGTAGTGGTGAAGAGGGCTGCAACAGGTTTTGGTAAGTTGCTATAAAGAGCTTTTATGATGCTTGCAAGGCTCAAGTAATGGTTCAGAGGAAGGAAATAGGAAAAAAAATGATCGTATAAATGGGTGCGTGCCGCGGCCAGCACCAGCCTGCTTGATCCAACAAAACAGTCTGGCCTGAATCCCGCCTTCGAGAGTCGAGCGCTCAAAACAAGTCACAGATAAATGTGTGTGGTGTCTCAGTGGTTACTGAAAGTGTTTATAGAAGCGGTTGTAAAAGATGCCATTACTGGAGTGTGAGCGAGAAGTGTGAGCGAGAAGTGTGAGCGAGAAGTGTGAGCGAGAAGTGTACTCTTTAAGCCGCTGTAAGATGAGAGTCTTCACAGTGGTTCTTTGTAGATAATAATATAGTGGCACGCTAAGAGTGCGTTACATTTTATCTGGTGTATGTTACACACCCATATAGAAATGTGCTCCCGAGCAGCGAACCAGGAGATAAGGGGACTCCCGCGTCATGCTAGAACCTTGGTTGAAGCAGCCAATCACAAGCCCACCTAACTCCCGCGTCATGCTAGAACCTTGGTTGAAGCAGCCAATCACAAGCCCACCTAACTCCCACGTCATGCTAGAACCTTGGTTGAAGCAGCCAATCACAAGCCCACCTAACTCCCGCGTCATGCTAGAACCTTGGTTGAAGCAGCCAATCACAAGCCCACCTAACTCCCGCGTCATGCTAGAACCTTGGTTGAAGCAGCCAATCACAAGCCCACCTAACTCCCACGTCATGCTAGAACTTTGGTTGAAGCAGCCAATCACAAGCCCACCTAACTCCCGCGTCATGCTAGAACTTTGGTTGAAGCAGCCAATCACAAGCCCACCTAACTCCCGCGTCATGCTAGAACCTTGGTTGAAGCAGCCAATCACAAGCCCACCTAACTCCCACGTCATGCTAGAACTTTGGTTGAAGCAACCAATCACAAGCCCACCTAACTCCCACGTCATGCTAGAACTTTGGTTGAAGCAGCCAATCACAAGCCCACCTAACTCCCACGTCATGCTAGAACTTTGGTTGAAGCAGCCAATCACAAGCCCACCTAACTCCGCGTCATGCTAGAACTTTGGTTGAAGCAGCCAATCACAAGCCCACCTAACTCCCACGTCATGCTAGAACTTTGGTTGAAGCAGCCAATCACAAGCCCACCTAACTCCCGCGTCATGCTAGAACTTTGGTTGAAGCAGCCAATCACAAGCCCACCTAACTCCCACGTCATGCTAGAACTTTGGTTGAAGCAGCCAATCACAAGCCCACCTAACTCCCGCGTCATGCTAGAACCTTGGTTGAAGCAGCCAATCACAAGCCCACCTAACTCCCGCGTCATGCTAGAACCTTGGTTGAAGCAGCCAATCACAAGCCCACCTAACTCCCGCGTCATGCTAGAACTTTGGTTGAAGCAGCCAATCACAAGCCCACCTAACTCCCACGTCATGCTAGAACTTTGGTTGAAGCAGCCAATCACAAGCCCATCTAACTCCCACGTCATGCTAGAACTTTGGTTGAAGCAGCCAATCACAAGCCCACCTAACTCCCGCGTCATGCTAGAACTTTGGTTGAAGCAGCCAATCACAAGCCCACCTAACTCCCACGTCATGCTAGAACTTTGGTTGAAGCAGCCAATCACAAGCCCACCTAACTCCCGCGTCATGCTAGAACCTTGGTTAAAGCAGCCAATCACAAGCCCACCTAAGTTGTGAAGCGATGTTAGACACTAGTGAATCAACATTGGCAGACTTATCTCCAAGTCTGGTCGAAGACGGTTCTCACCGTGTATCTTGCTTGCAAAATTGTCTTTCTGTACATCTTTCTTTCAACACGTCGGCCGTTTCCCACCAAGGCAGGGTGGCCCAAAAGAAAAAACGAAAGTTTCTCCTTTTACATTTAGTAATATATACAGGAGAAGGGGTTACTAGCTCCTTGCACCCGGCATTTTAGTCGCCTCTTACGACACGCATGGCTTACGGAGGAAAGAATTCTGTTCCACTTCCCCATGGAGAAAAGATTTTCAGTGTTGGTGGTGCAGCCTGGCCAGGCTTGTTGTTTGGTGAAGGAAATATACAAGTATTTACTCTCTGCTGCCTTTTGCTTGTTCTTCTCTTCTACCATGGCTATCGTGCTACAACCAGGTGTGCAGGCCACTAGACTACACCTGTGTTCGTAATAGAGTGGTCACAGTGGCTTTTTGTAGGTGATAGTGAGTGGTCACAGTGGCACTTTGTAGATGATAGTGAGTGGTCACAGTGGCACTTTGTAGATGATAGTGAGTGGTCACAGTGGCACTTTGTAGATAATAGTGAGTGGCCATAGTGGCTCTTTGTAGACGACACAGCAGTAATCTTGGCAGATCCAGACGAGGAGCTGAAGTATCTTGGAAGGATAAGTAAAAGATGAAAGTTGAAAATGAAGAGTAAACGTAAAATGGAGTTAACAACAGTAGTTACTAATCTGGCAAGCCACTTGAAGATGTCCGTGACCTCTGAATCTTATTTAAGGTGTATGCACAGAGTGATGGATATATTTGTTTGGTTTATAAGAGAAAGGGCGAGTAAGGTGAGGGGAAGGATTGTGGAAGGACAAAACTAAAAAAAACGCTTTGAGTAGACAGGAAGAGAGGTAAAACAAAAAAGGTCAAATGACTTGACCACTTTGAACAGGTTTTAAAGGGGGTAGGATAGGTCAGAATGTAAGTAATATGAAGGAAGTGGATGTATTTAGGTACCCGGGAGTGTAAGTGTCAGAATATGAGGCCCACACTTGATGAGAGGGAAAGCCTGCTTAAGTGTCACTAAATCTATGGAAAATTCAAAACTTGTCAATGTACAAAAAACGAAATGCATCATAATACATAACTTTTGTATACATGTGAAACATGGCTAGTACATGTTTTAGCAAGGAGAGAGCCGGAGGCTATGGAGATGCCATGTCTGAGAGCAACGTGTAGATTAAATATTATAGAGATAGGTATTTTTATTCTGCCACCAAAATGGCAAGTTTACTGTGCACCTCATATCCATCCTGGGGATGATAGTGGCTAGTTTACTGTGCACCTCATATCCATCCTGGGGATGATAGTGGCTAGTTTACTGTGCACCTCATATCCATCCTGGGGATGGTAGTGGCTAGTTTACTGTGCACCTCATATCCATCCTGGGGATGATAGTGGCTAGTTTACTGTGCACCTCATATCCATCCTGGGGATGGTAGTGGCTAGTTTACTGTGCACCTCATATCCATCCTGTGGATGGTAGTGGCTAGTTTATTGTGCACCTCATATCCATCCTGTGGATGGTAGTGGCTAGTTTACTGTGCACCTCATATCCATCCTGGGGATGGTAGTGGATAGTTTACTGTGCACCTCATATCCATCCTGGGGATGGTAGTGGCTAGTTTACTGTGCACCTCATATCCATCCTGGGGATGGTAGTGGCTAGTTTACTGTGCACCTCATATCCATCCTGGGGATGATAGTGGCTAGTTTACTGTGCACTCATATCCATCCTGGGGATGGTAGTGGCTGTTACTGTGCACCTCATATCCATCCTGGGGATGATAGTGGCTAGTTTACTGTGCACCTCATATCCATCCTGGGGATGATAGTGGCTAGTTTACTGTGCACCTCATATCCATCCTGGGGATGATAGTGGCTAGTTTATTGTGCACCTCATATCCATCCTGCGGATGGTAGCACAAGAGCATATGGATACACAAAAGGCCTAGGAACTAGGCTCTAAAAGGGTTAACAGGAGTACATCTGGGTTTATATCTACAGTTCACTTATCTGTTACAAGAAAATTTGGGAAATTTGCTTAATATATCTGGTATCTTATTTTCATTAATAAGATATCGAGACATGTCACATAGGTTATAATGCTATCTCTATATTCCTCAGTAGAATATGTTGGAGAGAGAGAGAGAGAAGAGAGAGAGAGAGAGAGAGAGAGAGAGAGAGAGAGAGAGAGAGAGAGAGGGGGAAATTAGAAGACCCACTGATCTGACACTTCATTAAGAAAGTTATGTAATTCAAAGAGTGGAGGAGATGTTGTAGCAATGATGTAGTGGTGTAGTAGTTTGAGTAGCATGTGTATCAGACACTACATCTCTAACAGGGAACGAAACAAGTTGTCAGATTTACAAAATAAAACATTTTGACCTATGAGATCATTCAGTATTTTTGGCAATATAAAAATTTAGCACAAAGCCACATTAAAAACCCCAAACTAAAACTGTGTAATAAGAGAGAGAGAAAGAATTTATGGTCATACTAACTGTGACTGCCACAAGTAAGAAATCCACACGTTACAAACACAACCGGTATAAGGGGGAAAATTAGCAGTATCAATGGAGGCATCAGTAGCATCAACGGAGGCGCCAACGGCAGCATGAATGGAGGCGTCAATGACACCATCAACAGGTCAGCCAGGGCGTCATCAGGCCATTAACTGCAGTCCATTATATGCCCATAATCCGCTCTGAGTAAACTTAGACGAAAGGGCAAGTATCTCCACCAGTTAGACCGAAAAAAAGGGTACTGAGTCAAAGCGGTTCAAACCTCACTACCACCCCTGTAATATAACTCAGCGCTGGCTTCTCTGGTAGGGGAGGGGAGTAAAGGGTGGGTAAAGGGGAACACAGAGGGGAGTAAAGGGGTGGAGGGGATCACCGGTGCACTCAAAGATAGCTTCCCTACACATAGTGTAAAAATGGGTCACTATATATAACACGGAGTTATAATTGTTGCGGAAATATCTATACAGGTCGCGCAGGCTTTGTCCTCGAGAGTATATCTGGCAGCCTGTTGAGACCTTGTCATCTGTAGTGAGGCGGAGAGGTGGGAGAGCGTGGGGGTACGTGTGCACGTGGGGTACGTGTGCATGTGGGGGTACGTGTGCACGTGGGGTACGTGTGCACGTGGCAGGGGGAAAGGCTAGGCATGTATGAGGCAGGGCGTGGACCTGTACGTTATGGGCATAACATATACACAAGTATATCATACGTACACGGTTATAACACACACACATATACACTGACTTATACACAAGCATAAACATTTACACGGGAAAAACAGACATGCACTCGTAAATACACCCACTTAATACACAGGTATAAAATACGTACATGGTATACCATACGTACACATGTATAACACAGCAAAATACACACGTCCATATACACATCCACCATCTACAAAAAAAATGTATTTGAGGTTTTGCAGTCACGTGACTAAAATCAGCTGATTTACGCTTGTCAGCCATATTGGACGTGACTGCGCAGGAACGTGTACTGACAAAGTGTTGTTGTTGTTGTTGGTGGTGTTGCTATTGTTGTTGTTGTTGAGTTGTTTATATCACTCGCTACATGTCCGGTATGGCCGACTCTGTAACCCGTGAGCCGTCAAAAGTCAGACTTCCATAGAGAAAGGTGGGTCCCGTCAACAAAGTAGTTAACCAAAATCTTGTAAATATATTGTAGAGATGACCCAGTGTTGGTAGATCAACAATCACTGATCTTGCAATGTTGGTAGATCAACAATCACTGATCTTACAATGTTGATAGATCAACAATCACTGCTCTCACAATGTTGGTAGATCAACAATCACTGCTCTCACAATGTTGACAGATCAACAATCACTGCTCTCACAATGCTGACAGATCAACAATCACTGCTCTCACAATGCTGACAGATCAACAATCACTGTTCTCACAATGTTGATAGATCAACAATCACTGCTCTCACTATGTTGACAGATCAACAATCACTGCTCTCACAATGTTGATAGATCAACAATCACTGTTCTCAAAATGTTGATTGATCAACAATCACTGCTCTCACAATGTTGATAGATCAACAATCACTGTTCTCAAAATGTTGATTGATCAACAATCACTGCTCTCACAATGTTGATAGATCAACAATCACTGTTCTCAAAATGTTGATTGATCAACAATCACTGCTCTCACAATGTTGACAGATCAACAATCACTGTTCTCAAAATGTTGATTGATCAACAATCACTGCTCTCACTATGTTGACAGATCAACAATCACTGTTCTCACAATGTTGATTGATCAACAATCACTGCTCTCACTATGTTGACAGATCAACAATCACTGTTCTCACAATGTTGATTGATCAACAATCACTGCTCTCACAATGTTGATAGATCAACAATCACTGTTCTCAAAATGTTGATTGATCAACAATCACTGCTCTCACTATGTTGACAGATCAACAATCACTGTTCTCACAATGTTGATTGATCAACAATCACTGCTCTCACAATGTTGATAGATCAACAATCACTGTTCTCAAAATGTTGATTGATCAACAATCACTGCTCTCACAATGTTGATAGATCAACAATCACTGCTCTCACAATGCTGATAGATCAACAATCACTGTTCTCACAATGTTGACAGATCAACAATCACTGTTCTCACAATGCTGACAGATCAACAATCACTGCTCTCACAATGCTGACAGATCAACAATCACAGCTTCTTCTACATAATCACCAACAATTTACTCCCCATCGCACGAAAAACAACCAATCTAATTACATAAGAAATCTCTCTTAATTCCACAAGACCTCTTCTAATTTCCCATCAACTCTCCACCCAACAATCTTGCAAAATTGCATCCCCCAAATCCCAAATTTTTTTCCTTCCTATCCAGTCAAAATCTTTCCCAGGATCAGCCTTCGTAATCCGTCATTAAAAAACTTTCCAATATAGTAAAAAATTTCCAACTCGGCAAAATATTCTCTCTAAACCAACAAGAATCCTCTTCCTGATCCATCCAGAACATCCTCTTCCTGATCCATTCAGAACATCCTCTTCCTGATCCATCCAGAACACCCTCTTCCTGATCCATCCAGAACACCATCTTCCTGATCCATCCAGAACACCATCTTCCTGATCCATCCAGAACGCCCTCTTCCTGATCCATCCAGAACACCCTCTTCCTGATCCATCAAGAACACCCTCTTCCTGATCCATCCAGAACACCCTCTTCCTGATCCATCCAGAACACCCTCTTCCTGATCCATCCAGAACACCCTCTTCCTGAACCATCCAGAACACCCTCTTCCTGAACCATCCAGAACACCCTCTTCCAGATCCATCCAGAACACCCTCTTCCTGATCCATCCAGAACACCCTCTTCCTGATCCATCCAGAACAACCTCTTCTTGATCCATCCAGAACAACCTCTTCCTGATCCATCCAGAACATCGTCTTCCTGATCCATCCAGAACATCCTCTTCCTGATCCATCCAGAACATCCTTTTCCTGATCCATCCAGAACATCCTCTTCCTGATCCATTCAGAACATCCTCTTCCTGATCCATCCAGAACAACCTCTTCCTGATCCATCCAGAACACCATCTTCCTGATCCATCCAGAACGTCCTCTTCCTGATCCATCCAGAACACCCTCTTCCTGATCCATCCAGAACACCCTCTTCCTGATCCATCCAGAACACCCTCTTCCTGATCCATCCAGAACACCCTCTTCCTGATCCATCCAGAACACCCTCTTCCTGATCCATCCAGAACACCCTCTTCCAGATCCATCCAGAACACCCTCTTCCTGATCCATCCAAAACAACCTCTTCCTGATCCATCCAGAACACCCTCTTCCAGATCCATCCAGAACACCCTCTTCCTGATCCATCCAGAACAACCTCTTCCTGATCCATCCAGAACAACCTTTTCCTGATCCATCCACAACACCCTCTTCCTGATCCATCCACAACACCCTCTTCCTGATCCATCCACAACACCATCTTCCTGATCCATCCACAACACCCTCTTCCTGATCCATCCACAACACCCTCTTCCTGATCCATCCACAACACCATCTTCCTGATCCATCCACAACACCATCTTCCTGATCCATCCAGAACACCATCTTCCTGATCCATCCAGAACACCATCTTCCCAATCCAGCCAGAACCTGCTGTCTAATCCAACAAGAAACAACCCTCTGTTTCTAACTCAGCTAGAACCTCTTCCCTCAACCCAGCAACAATCAATCTTTCCCACCAATAAACCTCCTTTCAAATTCTTAAGACATTTTCATAACCTCAGAATAACAACTTGGACATCAACAACAGGATAAAAGGTAAATAAGTACTATATAATTCAGTTTAACTTTGGAAACTTAGTTACTGGGCTAATTCCATATTTATAGCACTGAGTTCATCTGAAAATTTTCTTATACACCACAAGAAACACCGAAATATATTTACGCTTTTTTTTATATGCCAGTATTTTTTGTTTTTGGGTCATACCAAATGACCTTGCAGCCTAGCTTAGCTTACCTAAATTGTTTTTTATTGTAGTAGTACCACTACTACTGCTACTACTACTGCTACTGCTGCTACTGCTACTACTGCTACTGCTGCTGCTACTACTACTGCTACTGCTGCTACTACTACTACTGCTGCTGCTGCTACTGCTACTGCTACTACTACCACCACCTCGCAGCTTACCACCTGACTCCTGCCACTATATATACTCGTTCTTAGTTATCTCTGTATAAGGACTGAAGAAACACTCGTGGCGAAACGTTCCCTATAATAAATGTCCTGAACTATACGTGTCTTTTTCCACATTCAAACTAACTTAGCTATTAACTATTCCTGTAAATGGTATGGTGACAATAAGAACATGTGAATAAGAACACTGTCTCTAGTTCAGGATATTTACATTCCGCATAGACCCAGTAAAGCATTTAATTATTGGGAGCGCCTTAAAGTCTTAAATATGTACTCACTGGAGCGGAAGAGAGAGAGATACATAATAATATATACCTGGAAAGTACTCGAGGGCCTGATCCCAAACTGCACACTGCCATAACAAACTGGAGTGAGAGATATGGGAGGAAGTGTAAAATAAACCCAGTGAGGAGCAGGGGTGCGGTGGGGACAATAAGGGAACACTGTATCAACATCCGTAGTCCCTGATTATTCAACACCTTACCAGAAGATATCAGAAACACTGCTGGAACAAATGCAGAAGTCAAGAGGAAACTGGAATGTTCAGTAAGTTTAATTTTAATAACCATAGAATTGACTGGGAAAAAATAAACCAAGAGCTATCAGACATATCATGGGAATCAGACATGAGCACCCTAAATCCCCACCAGTGCCTAGAGAAGCTGAATACAGAAGCATACAAGGTATGTATGAAACACGTACCATTGAGGAAACCCCGAAGAAGATCAGATATAGAGAGAGAGCGTAGGAGATGGTACAGGAGAAGAAAACGGGTTACTGAATTGCTGAAAAACACAGTTATGTTGCAACAGAAGAGAGATAGCCTTAACCGAGAGATCACGGAATTAGAACAAAAACTTAAGATGTCATACCTGACAGAAGAAGTACAAAGGGAACAAAGAGCCATACAGGATATTGCAAGAAACCCAAAATATTTCTACTCCTATGCAAAATCCAAGCTAAGAACTACCTGTAGAATTGGACCATTATTGAGAGGAGATTCGTATACGGACGATGAACAGGAAATGAGTGAAATTCTAAAAGAACAGTATGAGTCAGTGTTCAGCAACCCACTAAATGACAGCAAGGTAGAAAATGCAGAAATATTTTTCACTCCAGCAGAAGGCTGCGCAGACCACCTAACCGACATTAGTACAAATCCCATAGATTTCGAAAAAGAAATGGCCAACATGCCCACTCACTCAGCACCTGGACCAGATTCATGGAATGCTTTATTTATAAAGCAGTGCAAAGTACCATTAGCAAGAGCCCTTAGTATTCTGTGGAGAAAGAGCTTAGATCTAGGTGAAATTCCAGAGGCCTTAAAGAGTGCAGACATAGCTCCTTTGCATAAGGGAGGTAGTAGAGCACTAGCTAAAAATTACAGACCAGTAGCCCTCACTTCTCACATCATAAAAATCTTTGAAAGAGTGATGAGACGGCAGATTACAAAGTTCATGGACCAGCACAACCAACATAACCCGAACCAGCATGGCTTTAGAGCGGGTCGATCATGCCTGTCACAGCTGCTGAACCATTATGACAGAATTACGGAGGCATTGGAGGACGACCAAAACGCAGATGTGATTTACACAGATTTTGCAAAGGCGTTTGACAAATGCGATCATGGAGTGATAGCGCACAAAATGAGGGCCATAGGCATTACGGGAAGGTAGGCAGATGGATTTTGAGTTCCTAACACAAAGAACACAAAAAGTAGTAGTGAACAGGGCAAGATCCAGCATCAGCGAGGTCAAAAGCTCAGTGCCCCAAGGCACTGTCCTGGCACCTCTGCTGTTTCTCATCCTCATAGCAGACATAGATAAAAACACCCAGCACACTTTTGTATCATTTGCAGATGACACTAAAATAAGCATGAAAGTCACTACGGTAGAGGACACTGAAAAATTACAGGAGGACATAAGCAGGGTCTTCCAATGGGCAGTGGAGAACAACATGACGTTCAATGGTGATAAGTTTCAGCTGCTTAGGTATGGAAAAAATGAAGAACTCAAAAGGAACACTATATACAAAACGCAAGAGGGTCACCACATAGAACGAAAGGAACACGTAAAGGACTTGGGAATAATTATGTCTGCTGATCTGTCGTTTAAAGACCATAACAAGACAAAGATCACAACAGCCAGGAAGATGACGGGGTGGGTATTGAGAACTTTCAAAACAAGGGAAATAATGCCGATGGTGACACTATTCAAATCGCTAGTGCTCCCTCACTTAGAATACTGCTCAGTGCTGACGGCCCCGTTCAGGGCAGGAGAAATAGCAGAGCTGGAACAAATCCAGAGATCGTTTACGGCTCACATTGAGCCATTGAAACATCTAAATTATTGGGAACGCCTTCAAGTCTTGAACATGTACTCATTGGAGCGGAGGAGAGAGAGATACATGATAATATATACATGGAAAGTACTTGAGGGCCTGGTCCCAAATCTGCACACTGCCATAACAACATACTGGAGTGAGAGATATGGGAGAAAGTGTAAAATAAACCCAGTGAGGAGCAGGGGTGCGGTGGGGACAATACGGGAGCACTGTATTAACATCCGGGGTCCCAGACTATTCAACATCTTACCAGAAGATATCCGAAACACGGCTGGAACCAGTGTAGAAGCCTTCAAGAGGAAACTGGACAAATATCTTCACCAGGTGCCAGATCAACCAGGCTGTGATGGATATGTGGGGCAGCGGGCCTCCAGCAGCAACAGCCTGGTTGACCAGGCAAGCACCAGACGAGCCTGGCCCATGGCCGGGCTCAGAGAGTAGATACTCTCGAAACTCTTCAAAGGTATATCAAAGGTATATCAAAGGTGCCAGATCAACCAGGCTGTGATGAATATGCTGGGCAGCAGACCACCAGTAGCAACAGCTTGGTTCACCACCCTAGCACCAGACAAGCCTGGCCCATGCCCGGGCTCCGGGAGTAGAAAAACTCTCAAAACTCATCAAAGATATATCAAAGGTGTTTCGCCACGAGTGACTGGAGTTTTGAGACTCTCTGACCGCGGGTTCGAACCCCACCCGTGGTATGGTTAGGTTAGGTTTGTCAGGAAATAGGACAAGTGTTTCCTGACGCGGGTCTTAGTTATATGACCCACAGCTGGAGGTTTTGGTCATGTGACCGAGGCCTTTCACTGGCTTACCCGTCCACCCCTTTAAAAATTGTGATTACAATTAAAACCATTTTTGATATTTGACTCTCAGTCCTGATGAAGACACTCCTAGCGAAATATTTTCTTCAATAATTGTCCAAAACTCTACCCAAATATCCCTATCCACTTTCCTGACTAGACTTGACGGGTGTAAAGTTTCGCATGATACATGTGTGTAATATAAGCTACTAATTTTATGTCTCGTTAAAAAAAACTTTGTTTACAGTGAAGAACAACAAATCACAATACCGTGACTGCAACAATACCGTGACTGCAACAATACCGTGACTGCAACAATACCGTGACTGCAACAATACCGTGACTACAACAATACCGTGACTGCAACAATACCGTGACTGCAACAATACCGTGACTCAACAATACCGTGACTGCAACAATACCGTGACTGCAACAATACGTGACTGCAACAATACCGTGACTGCAACAATACCGTGACTGCACAATACCGTGACTGCAACAATACCGTGACTCACATACCGTGACTGCAATACCGTGACTGCAACAATACCGTGACTACATACCGTGACTGCAACAATACCGTGACTGCAACAATACCGTGACTGCAACAATACCGTGACTGCAACAATACCGTGACTGCAACAATACCGTGACTGCAACAATACCGTGACTGCAACAATACCGTACTGCAACAATACCGTGACTGCAACCCGCAAAAACCGTGACTGCAACAATACCGTGACTGAACTACGTGACTGCAACAATACCGCTGCAATCCGTGACTGCAACAATACCGTGACTGCAACAATACCGTGACTGCAACAATACCGTGACTGCAACAATACCGTGACTGCAACAATACCGTGACTGCAACAATACCGTGACTGCAACAATACCGTGACTGCAACAATACCGTGACTGCAACAATACCGTGACTGCAACAATACCGTGACTGCAACAATACCGTGACTGCAACAATACCGTGACTGCAACAATACCGTGACTGCAACAATACCGTGACTGCAACAATACCGTGACTGCAACAATACCGTGACTGCAACAATACCGTGACTGCAACAATACCGTGACTGCAACAATACCGTGACTGCAACAATACACAAACAACCGGAACACAGGAGGGAGGAATTTACAACTTTGTAAATAGTGCAAGTCGGACGAAGCGTCGACATAAGCGTCTCTCTCATGTCTTCATTTGTGTATTTACACAAATTGTTTAAAAGGGAATTGATATTATTATAAGATAGTGGACACGTAATTTGCATATAGCAAACCCAAAACTTTCTGTGTAAACATTTAAAACATCTCTTATAGGGTTTATCTTTCAACCTCTCCCTCATTACTGATGACCTTGCAATTCCTTTCTTGTTCATCCCGACTGCACTTGGTGTGTCGCCTACGGAGTGCCACCATAAACAACCTGGTGAATCACAAAAAGCATACACATGGTATGTGCTCACACTGGCTTGAGGGTATTTCCGCGTGTGAGCCCATGTCTGCACCAGACGTTCAGTTTGTCCAATTATTGAGTGGCCAGGGTAAAAACCTCGCAGCAATCTGTCCCAACCTTTACGTTGGTGAAAAAATGACTGAAGAAGCTTGTCCACAGGATAAAAATCTCAATAAAATTCCTCTTTGAAATTATGTCTCATTTTCATGACTTGTTGGTTCTGTGTCACTTATCCCCCAAGATTACCCTTGATTACCTGCTGTGTCTGCTGTACCACACTTCTGTAAATACGATATTTTACCTTAAGTTAACTTAAATGTTAAATAACTAAATTTAACTCATACATTAACATAAATAAATTTAAGAGGCAAGAGACTTCAGGTGCGAGTGAATATAACCTGGGTCTGTGTCAAGCATTATAAATAGTATTAGGAGGGAGGTGAATAATGAATGTGAATGTCAGAGGTATGAAGAGGGAAGGGGGACGTGGGTGGCAGGAAGGGGGACGTGGGTGGCAGGAAGGGGGACGTGGGTGGCAGGAAGGGGGACGTGGGAGGAAGGGGAGACGTGGGTGGCAGGGGGAAGGGTGTTCCTCGTCACGATACTCTGACAAGTGTCTCCAGTAATGACATTTAATAACAAGCAATAGTGTTATGACTGACGTTCAGGTTCCCCTTTGTTCTTCATCCTTCCTCATCCTCTTCTCCTTATCCTCCTCCTCCTCTCCTCCTTATCCTCCTCTCCTCCTTATCCTCCTCTTCCATTCCCTGTTTCTTCTACCTCCCATACACTTTTTCCCACCTCCTCCATTTCCTCTCTCTTCCCCCTTCTATATACTCTTCTGTTATCATTCTCTTGTTTTCCTTCATTATATCAGCATTTGTAAATATATCGGAAAGGTTAAAAATTTACGACAAATGTTGCTGTAATTACACACCTCTGTTATAATGACCGCCGTTAGTGGGTTATGTTATCTATTACCATGTTATCTATTACCATGTTATCTATTAAACATATAGGTGAATAGTATTTAGATAAGGGTAAAGAGGTTTTTGTTGCATTTATGGATTTGGAAAAGGCGTATGACAGGGTGGATAGGGGGGGCAATGTTGCAGATGTTGCAGGTGTATGGAATTGGAGGTAGGTTATTGAAAAGAGTTAAACAGTTTATACGAGGATAGTGAGGCTCAGGTTGAGGCTCAGGTTAGAGTATGCAGGCGAGAGGGAGATTATGTCCCAGTAAAAGTAGACCTTAGACAAGGATGTGTGATGTCACCATGGTTGTTCAATATATTTATAGATGGGGTTGTAAGAGAAGTGAATGTGAGGGTCTTGGCAAGAGGTGTGGGGTTAAAAGATAAAGAATTAAATACAAAGTGGGAGTTGTCACAGTTGCTTTTTGCTGATGACACTGTGCTTTTGGGAGATTCTGAAGAGAAGTTGCAGAGGTTGGTGGATGAATTTGGTAGGGTATGTAAAATAAGAAAATTAAAAGTGAATATAGGAAAGAGTAAGGTGATAAGGATAACAAAAAAATTAGGTAATGAAAGATTGGATATCAGATTGGAGGGAGAGAGTATGAAGGAGGTGAATGTATTCAGATATTTGGGAGTGGACATGTCAGCAGATGGGTCTATGAAGGATGAGGTGAATCATAGAATTGATGAAGAAAAAAAAGGTGAGTGGAGCACTGAGGAGTCTGTGGAGACAAAGAACGATATCCATGTATGAGAGTATAGTGGTACCAACGCTCTTATATGGGTGTGAAACATGGGTGGTGAATGTGGTAACAAGAAAAAGGCTGGAGGCAGTGGAGAAGTCGTGTCTAAAGGCAATGTACGGTGTGAATATAATGCAGAGAATCTATAACTTGGAGATTTTGGAGGTGCAGGGCTTCTAAAAGTATTATCCAGAGGACAGAGGAAGGGTTGTTGAGGTGGTTTGGACATTTAAAGAGGATGGAACAAAACAGAATAACTTGGAGGGCATATAAATCTGTAGTGGAAGGAAGACGGGGTAGGGGGTCGGCCTAGGAAAGGTTGGAGGGAGGTTTTGTGTGCGAGGGGCTTGGACTTCCAACAAGTGTGCGTGAGCGTGTTAGATAGGAGCGAGTGGAGACAAATAGTTTTTATAACTTGAGGTGCTGTTGGAATCCCTAAAGTGATTCCGGGATTGCCGATTGTCCGGCTTGCCGGACTTGAGTCCTGAAGGTGGGAAGTACAGTGCCTGCACTCTGAAGGAGGGGTGTTGATATGTTGCAGTTTTATTTTTAGCTATAGTGTAGGTGCCCCTATGGCAAGACAGTGATGGCGTGAATTATGATGACAGTGTTTCTTCTTTTTCGGCTCACCCAGCCATGGTGGGAAACGGCCGATGTGTTAATAATAAATAAATAAATATTACCACAGCACCAGACGAGCCTGGCCCATGGCCGGGCTCAGAGAGTAGAGAAACTCTCGAAACTCTTCAAAGGTATATCAAATGTGCAACATCTGGATAGGCAAGGTAGATGTTTAGCCGTTCAATGACCTTATCAACACAAGGACATAATGTGATGACTGTAGAAGTATATATAAAAGACGAGGTAATCAGTCCCACAACCTAGGAGCTGAGGGACTGATTACCCATAAATCACAGGCAGAAAGATTGGTGCTTACACACTGGCATCAGATGAGTGACGTGCAGCAGACGTGCGTTCATTACTTCTAGATTGAGGGACTGATTACTTCGTCTTTTGTATATACCTCTACAGTCTTCACAGTGTACTGATAAAGCCACTGGAGGGCGAAACGTCTACAATAAAGATACCCAGATGTTGTACATGTGTCTAATTCTTCATGTTGTCGGTGTTGTATACCAGTCATATACACGACGCCCACCCTAGTGGGTACTGTTCTCACAACTTTTATTGGTTCGTCTCTTTCTTATTTCTCTTTTAGCACGCAGAATGCTATAACCCAGTTGGCAGATTGACTCTCTCTCTCTCTCTCTCTCTCTCTCTTTTAGGTTACCTAACATTGCTGGGTAACCCAATACATAAGTACGTTTACTCAGGTATACACAAATACAGTTACATAGAATATCATACATAGCAGCATATGTGTAGAGAACCCAGGATAACCCAAAAAAAGTCAGAGTGACTTATTTCCACAGGGAGAAGGAGAAAGTGGGAGGGATATGGTGGGAGGGGGCATGGGAGACGTTACTACAGTGTTGAGCACGGGAGGTGAAGTGTTGGAGGTAGTAGAGGGAGGGAAGCAGGGTGGTGGTGGAGGGAAGCAGGGTGGTGGTGGAGGGAAGCAGGGTGGTGGTGGAGGGAAGCAGGGTGGTGGTGGAGGGAAGCAGGGTGGTGGTGGAGGGAAGCAGGGTGGTGGTGGAGGGAAGGAGTAATGCAGGAAGGTAGGTAAGTACACCCAGGAGACGAACCACCCACACTCCCACTCTGCCAGATGAGAACCAGGACAAACTACGTCAATCTCTAGACAACAGCGCCGACTAACAACACAACTGGGACATCTCCTCGCGCACACACCCTTCAACTACCCTCTTAGTGTGTTAGTGTTAGTGTGACTTTGTAAATGGTCCAAGTCGGGCCGAAACGTCGTCGTAAGCTCCTCTCTTTTATATGTGCGGGTTGTGTGTGTATTGTTCCAGTCACGGTATTGTGCCTTTTTTGTTATTTAACTACAACATATTTTTAACTCCTTTCAACAAGTTACTCGCACTGGTTTCAGTCTCGAATATCCTGTATAATGATACGGGATTATTATTAACCAGGGCAGGAGCGAAGGACCCCAATGGAAATAAGTCACTGACGTTTTTTGAGTTATCCAGGTAACTTACACACTGGAAGTAAGTCACTGTGACTTACTGGAGTTATCCAGGTAACTTACACACTGGAAGTAAGTCACTGTGACTTACTGGAGTTATCCAGGTAACTTACACACTGGAAGTAAGTCACTGTGACTTACTGGAGTTATCCAGGTAACTTACACACTGGAAGTAAGTCACTGTGACTTTCTGGAGTTATCTAGGTAACTTACACACTGGAAGTAAGTCACTGTGACTTACTGGAGTTATCTAGGTAACTTACACACTGGAAGTAAGTCACTGTGACTTACTGGAGTTATCCAGGTAACTTACACACTGGATGTAAGTCACTGTGACTTACTGGAGTTATCTAGGTAACTTACACACTGGAAGTAAGTCACTGTGACTTTCTGGAGTTATTTAGGTAACTTACACACTGGAAGTAAGTCACTGTGACTTACTGGAGTTATCTAGGTAACTTACACACTGGAAGTAAGTCACTGTGACTTTCTGGAGTTATCTAGGTAACTTACACACTGGAAGTAAGTCACTGTGACTTTCTGGAGTTATCTAGGTAACTTACACACTGGAAGTAAGTCACTGTGACTTTCTGGAGTTATCTAGGTAACTTACACACTGGAAGTAAGTCACTGTGACTTTCTGGAGTTATCTAGGTAACTTACACACTGGAAGTAAGTCACTGTGACTTTCTGGAGTTATCTAGGTAACTTACACACTGGAAGTAAGTCACTGTGACTTTCTGGAGTTATCTAGGTAACTTACACACTGGAAGTAAGTCACTGTGACTTTCTGGAGTTATCTAGGTAACTTACACACTGGAAGTAAGTCACTGTGACTTTCTGGAGTTATCTAGGTAACTTACACACTGGACGTAAGTCACTGTGACTTTCTGGAGTTATCTAGGTAACTTACACACTGGAAGTAAGTCACTGTGACTTTCTGGAGTTATCTAGGTAACTTACACACTGGAAGTAAGTCACTGTGACTTTCTGGAGTTATCTAGGTAACTTACACACTGGAAGTAAGTCACTGTGACTTTCTGGAGTTATCTAGGTAACCTACACACTGGAAGTAAGTCACTGTGACTTTCTGGAGTTATCTAGGTAACTTACACACTGGAAGTAAGTCACTGTGACTTTCTGGAGTTATCTAGGTAACTTACACATAAGTTACTATGTTAGAGACTTTATTTAACTGTATTTATGTATACATAAATAAACTTACAGGACTATACTGAGATTAGTATCCCTGGAGGTTGATCAAGCAGGATAACCCAGGAAGGTTTGTTTACGTTGGGGGGTCTTAGGGTCCTCTTTCCCAGGATGCGACACAGCAGTCGGCTATTACCCAGACACCTCTTTACTGCTCATTTAAAAGCACAGCCCCACCTAGGCAGCCCATTCTCTTGTACATATACTGGCTCTCTTCCATTCCACACCTCTCAGTATATACACTGAGAGACATACACTCTGTATATACACTGAGAGATATACACTCAGTATATACACCGGGAGACATACATTCTCAGTGTTTATATTTTTGCTGTGCTTGGCTGTGTTTTTTGTAATTTGCTTATTTATGATTAAACATGTTTTTATAGGCTGATGCAATTGTAAGGTAATCTAACCCAACCTATCTTAACCTAAATTAACTTAATCCAATTTACAATAAACCAAATAACCACTGAGGAAACAACACGAAGCGTTGAGAAATTAACTTTGAGAAGCACGTCCAGAAACGGACGCAAGATGCCACCCACAATAAATAACTTACACCCAGGTATGTACTTGTTTACTGACAGGTGAACACGGACAGCAGGTGTCAGGGGAGTTGGACAGACGTCTCCACCCATCCCATGATTGAAACCGGGTTCTTCGAGTATGAGCCACCAGTTTCTGTGGCAACGTCTCGCTCTCCAGGAGCTTTGCCAAGCCGTTACAACAACGGCTTGCCAATAAAACTTTGTCACAAAAAATGTCACATTAGTCCTATAAGTGGCCTTTTACCCAAGAATTTGTCGGTAATTTTACCGTTCTTACTACAGCACAATGTCTTATCTAAGCTGCTATCTTAGCAACTGTGTTCAACTCTGGTGAGATATGTTCAGGACGTCCTTCATTCTTATCACTGACAGTTTTCTCTCAGGTATATTCACAAGTATAGCACAGGTATGTATCACAGGTAAAGCAGACGTTTATATCGCAAGTATAGCACAGGTATAGCAGAGGTATATATCACAGGTATACCAGAGATATATATCGCAAGTATAGCACAGGTATACCAGAGGTATATATCACAAGTATAGCACGGGTATACCAGAGGTATACATCACAAGTATAGCACAGGTATACCAGAGGTATATATCACAAGTATAGCACAGGTATACCAGAGGTATATATCACAAGTATAGCACAGGTATACCAGAGGTTTATATCAAGTATAGCACAGGTATACCAGAGGTATATATCACAAATATATCACAGGTATACCAGAGGTATATATCAAGTATAACACAGGTATACCAGAATTATATATCACAAGTATAGCACAGGTATACCAGAGGTATATATCAAAAGAATAGCACAGGTATACCAGAGGTATATATCACAAGTATAGCACAGGTATACCAGAGGTATATATCACAAGTATAGCACAGGTATACCAGAGGTATATATCAAAAGAATAGCACAGGTATACCAGAGGTATATATCACAAATATATCACAGATAAAGTTGTTTGTACAACTAGGCAACGTGCCGATTCGCTCTTAGTAGACGGAGGGTCGAGTCTGCACTAAGCCTTGCGCCGAATGATCCCCAAGAGTTTACCGCTTCACCAAGTTCATTCATTTTTAAAACACATGCGCATTACAAGGCAGGTTGGAGCCTGCCCCCAACACACCACCCATACATACATGCCCACGTACACGCACACATACATACATACATACATGCCCACGTACACTCACACGTACACGAGACTCGACCTGTGTTCCAATTAATACCTCTGTCAGCTGGAATGGTTGAAATTAATCTGGCTCGTCTGTCTGAGTGTCAGCCTGTACTAATACCAGACTATCATCCATTATATATATTGTTCCTCCCTCATATTATAGCAAATAGTGTGAAATTTCATCTCTCTCTCACACACACAATGTCATAACATATATATATATATATATATATATATATATATATATATATATATATATATATATATATATATATATGCCGAATATGTAAAACTGGTCAATTAGCCAGAATTCGTTGAAAATTAAGTTCTTTCTAAAATTTTCTCTTAAACGTTTAAAGATATATATATTTTTAATTATGTTAATGTAAAAATTAATAATTTTGTACCAAAAGAATCTTAGAAAACTTACCTAACCTTATTATAACAAGCGTAATTTAATTTAGCCTAATCCAACTAAATATATTTTAGATAAGTTTACAATAATTTAATAATAGACAAACACAACGAAATATATTTTTATCGTTATGTTCATACATAAATTTTCGCTTGCCTTATTCGGCAAGAAGAGCATTGCTATTTAAGCCAAAATCGCAAGTTTTACCTATTCAGCACGACATTATAATATATATAGTATATATATATATATATATATATATATATATATATATATATATATATATATATATATATATATATATATATATATCATCAGCCGTTTCCCACCAAGGCAGAGTGGCACGAAAAAGAAAAACTTTCATCATCATTCACTCCATCACTGTCTTGCCAGAGGCGCGCTTACACTACAGTTATAAAACTGCAACATTAACACCCCCTTCCCTTCAGAGTGCAGACACTGTACTTCCCATCTCCAGGACTCAAGTCCGGCCTGCCGGTTTCCCTGAATCCCTTCATAAATATTACCTTGCTCACACTCCAACAGCACGTCAAGTACTGAAAACCATTTGTCTCCATTCGTTCTATCTAACACTCTCACGCATGCTTGCTTGAAGTCCAAGCCCCTCACACACAAAGACCTCCTTAACCCCCTCCCTCCAGCCTTTCCTTGGTCTACCCCTACCCCACCTACCCTCCACTACAGATTTATACACTCTCGAAGTCGTACTATTTCGCTCCATCCTCTCTACATGTCCAAACCACCTCAACCACCCCTCCACAGTCCTCTGGATAATAGTTTTGGTAATCCCGCACCTCCTCCTATTTTCCAAATTACGAATTCTCTGCATTATATTCACACCACACATTGCCCTCAGACTCGACATCTCCACTGCCTCCAGCCTTCTCCTTGTTGCAACATTCACCACCCATGTTTCACACCCATATAAGAGTGTTGGTATAACTATACTCTCATACATTCCCCTCTTTGCTTCCATGGA
This sequence comes from Cherax destructor, assembly GCA_009830355.1. Lineage (NCBI taxonomy): Eukaryota > Metazoa > Arthropoda > Malacostraca > Decapoda > Parastacidae > Cherax > Cherax destructor. The sequence goes on from WNWK01000771.1 coordinate 298,238, forward strand.
CAAAGTTCTTTGTCTCCACAGACTCCTCAGTGCACCACTCACCTTTTTTCCCTCGTCAATTCTATAAGTCGCCTCATCTTTCATAGACCCATCTGCCGACATGTCCACTCCCAAATATCTGAATACATTCGCCTCCTCCATACTCACTCCCTCCAATCTGATATCCAATCTTTCATTACCTAACATTTTATCCTCATCACCTTACTCTTTCCTATATACACTTTTAATTTTCTTCTTTTACATGCCCTAGCAAACTCATCCACCAACCTCTGAAACTTCTCTTCAAAATCTCCCAAAAGCACAGTGTCATCAGCAAAGAGCAACTGTGACAACTCCCATTTTGTGTTAGATTATTTATCTTTTAACCCCACACTTCTTGCCAACACCCGAGCAGTTACATATATATATATATATATATATATATATATATATATATATATATATATATATATATATATATATATCAATAACAATACTGCACTAGCCAAGGACTCGAACCCATGTTGTACTGGCCCGCCTATGGTGAACGAGAACCACATGATGCTTTAACCCACAGGACCACCAAATCCTACAAAGATAGCGCAGCCAGCAGAGCTAGCTGTTTTACCGCCATCCGAGGACAAACGGTGGTGTGAGAGCTTCTAAGATAATTTTCATTCTCCTCCCTGTTTGGTGTACTAGCTTCACGAGCAGCATATATATATTATTGTAACCACGAACGAGTGGTTACAACGGGTTCGAGTCCTTGGCCAGGCTCGTCTGGTGCTTGCTTGGCCAACCAGGCTATTGCTGCTGGAGGCCCGCTGCCCCACAGATCCATCACAGCCTGGTTGATCTGGCACCCGATGAAGATACTTGTCCAGTTTCCTCTTGAAGGCTTCTACACTGGTTCCAGCCGTGTTTCGGATATCTTCTGGTAAGATGTTGAATAGTCTGGGACCCAGGATGTTAATACAGTGCTCCCGTATTGTCCCCACCGCACCCCTGCTCCTCACTGGGTTTATTTTACACTTCCTCCCATATCTCTCACTCCAGTATGTTGTTATGGCAGTGTGCAGATTTGGGACCAGGCCCTCAAGTACTTTCCAAGTATATATTATCATGTATCTCTCTCTCCTCCGCTCCAATGAGTACATGTTCAAGACTTGAAGGCGTTCCCAATAATTTAGATGTTTCAATGGCTCAATGTGAGCCGTAAACGATCTCTGGATTTGTTCCAGCTCTGCTATTTCTCCTGCCCTGAACGGGGCCGTCAGCACTGAGCAGTATTCTAAGTGAGGGAGCACTAGCGATTTGAATAGTGTCACCATCGGCATTATTTCCCTTGTTTTGAAAGTTCTCAATACCCACCCTGTCATCCTCCTTGCTGTCGTGATCTTTCTCTTGTTATGGTTTTTAAAAGAAAGGTCAGCTGACATAATTATTCCCAGGACTTTTACGTGTTCCTTTCGTTCTATTTGGTGATTCTCTTGAGTTTTGTATATAGTGTTCCTTTTGAGTTCTTCATTCTTTCCATACCTAAGCAGCTGCAACTTATCACCAATAAACGTCATGTTGTTCTCCACTGTCCACTGGAAGACCCTGCTTATGTCTTACTGTAATTTTTCAGTGTCCTCTACCGTAGTGACTTTCATGCATATTATTTTAGTGTCATCTGTAAATGATGGTACAAAAATGTTTTTATCTATGTCTGCTATGAGGATGAGAAACAGCAGAGGTGCCAGGACAGTGCCTTTAGGCACTGAGCTTTTGACCTCGCTGATGCTGGATCTTGCCCTGTTCACTACTACTTTTTGTGTTGTGTGTATTAGAACTCAAAAATCCATCTGCCTACCTTCCCCGTAATGCCTATGGCCATCATTTTGTGCGCTATCACTCCATGATCGCATTTGTCAAACGCCTTTGCAAAATCTGTGTAAATCACATCTGCGTTTTGGTCGTCTTCCAATGCCTCCGTAATTCTGTCATAATGGTTCAGCAGCTGTGACAGGCATGATCGACCCGCTCTAAAGCCATGCCGTCTCATCACTCTTTCAAAGATTTTTATGATGTGAGGGCTACTGGTCTGTAATTTTTAGCTATGTCTGCACTCTTTAAGCCCTCCGGTATTTCACCTAGATCTAAGCTCTTTCTCCAAAGAATGCTGAGTGCTCGTGGCTCCACTACCAAGACAGTGAGAATGAGCTTCTAGACAACAAGACGGGCAGCAAACAGTAACTACACTCTGACTGTACCCTTCTCCAGAACATCGCTTCATTTGAGATCATTCCTAAGATGACTCGTGTTTGGAACACGTTCGTACAGCATAATGACATCAGTTGACCAAATGAAATCGCTGGTCCACAGATGGCTCCAACTTCATCCTGTTCCATACTTGTATGTCTCATAACAATAAAAAGGCTTTCAAAGGAGATGATGTAGGTAACAGCTCTCAGCTTGTAAATAATGTTAGAAACCTTAACCTAACCTTGTAAAACCCTGTGTAAAAAGAGAAAAAAGAGAGACAAAATTATAAATATCTACATAAACAAGATTTAAAATGCCTAAAGCCACACTGAGGAAGGGTTCAGTGATCACTAATTGCAGGGCATTATCAGAACATTAATACTAAAGCCTATAATTCCAAGGAAAGCCCCGGGTAAATTCTCAAACTATTTTCCTCGGGAAGCTGCCATAAACACTGTTAGCTGAGAATAAAATTGGTCATTACCAGGCCAGGATTTATGGAGAGAGCCAGGCAAACCTTGCCTGGTTTGCACTTTATTTACTGCTCCGATTTAAGAGATTTATTTTTCCGAGTGTGTGGGAGACACACACACACACAGGTTCCATACATAGCTTTAAGGAGAGGTATGATAAAGCTCATGGAGCAGGGAGCGTGACCCAGTAGCGGCCAGTGAAGAGGCGGGGCCAGGAGCTATGACTCGACCCCTGCAACAGCAACTAAGTGAGTACAACTAGGTGAGTACACACACAGTCTAGGGGGCCAGAGACTACAAACCTCAATCAAGGAAAAAGATCTTGGGGTGAGTATAACACCAGGCACATCTCCTGAGGCGCACATCAACCAAATAACTGCTGCAGCATACGGGCGCCTAGCAAACCTAAGAACAGCATTCCGACATCTTAATAAAGAATCGTTCAGGACCCTGTACACTGTGTACGTTAGGCCCATACTGGAGTATGCAGCACCAGTTTGGAACCCACACCTAGCCAAGCACGTGAAGAAGCTCGAGAAAGTGCAAAGGTTTGCAACAAGACTAGTCCCGGATCTAAGGGGTATGTCCTACGAGGAGAGGTTAAGGGAAATCAACCTGACGACACTGGAGGACAGGAGAGTCATGATAACAACATATAAGATACTGAGAGGAATTGACAAGGTTGACAGAGACAGAATGTTCCAGAGATGGGACACAGCAACAAGGGGACACAGTTGGAAGTTGAAGACTCAGATGAATCACCGGGATGTTAGGAAGTATTTCTTCAGTCACAGAGTTGTCGGGAAGTGGAATAGTTTAGGAAGCGATGTAGTGGAGGCAGGCTCAATACATAGCTTTAAGCAGAGGTATGACAAAGCTCATGGCGCAGGGAGAGTGACCCAGTAGCGGCCAGTGAAGAGGCGGGGCCAGGAGCTATGACTCGACCCCTGCAACCACAACTAGGTGAGTACACACACACATTCGTTTAAGCTAATGCTTAAATCCATAAATTTGTTTTTTTAGAAAAAAATTGATTGTCAGTATTGGAATTAGTTTTGTAGAGCTGGTTGGAATGGTCACAAAACAAGGGACGACAATTAGCTGAGATGTGGTGGTAGGTTGAGCTCCAATATACAATAGAATGGTCGGTGTTATCTAACAAATATAAAGGGATTTGCTGCTCAATAGATGTGACGCAACATTTTGCTAAAGTGTCGAACAAATGAGGTTAAAAATGTGGAACAATATTAGTTGTGTTCATTGTTATTATTAGTATTGTTATTGTTATCAGTGTTGCTATTGTTGTTAATGCTATTGGTACCGATGTTGTTATAACCTTTGTACTGCTATTATTATTTTATGTGGTTCTTGACCACATATCACGTGGTCTCATCCCATATAATAGTGAACCAGGCTGTTATGTGAGCCAACGGTCCACCTGCAGCAACAGCCTGGTTGACCAGACAAGCCAGGCCTTGGGCTGCGGGAGTAGAAAAATGTCAAAACTCATCAAAGGTAAGCTAGATGATACCCTCACCACCCTACACAAGCCCCTCAGGCAACACATACATTACTGTACACGTGTACACCATCCTGTGTGACACAAACCTACCTTCTATTTCCACAATGTAAGTCATATAGAATACATTAACCCCACACTGTGGAGGTGTTCAATCTTACTAAACAAACTCTAAGAACATAAGAAAGGAGGAACACTGCAGCAGGCCTACTGGCCCATACTATTCCTAGTTGAAATTAATTAAAAAAAATTGAAATATAGCTTCAGTTTGTCTGCATAAAGTACTATCAATTTTATTACGAGTGCTAAATAATAAACCGAAAAAGTTACATAACTGCAGTTAGAACCTAAATACCTTGTACGGACTATGATAATATGAACGTAGACAAGCACGTTAAGAGTACAAGTTGTTGTGTAAACAATAATGGTGTAGTAGACAGGCTTGACTACAACCACCACGTAGATAAATGGTTCACAGAACCGACAAGTTGATAAATTAGAAACATGTGCAACACTTGGGTATCTTTATTTATAAATTTACCTGGACATTACCTCAAAAAGTCTTCAGAAAACAGCTGACCTAAAAGCCAGGCCATTGCCTTCCTGGGTTATTTAATATCCATTAAGCAATATGCATTTCTTTATATACCCAACACAGTTATCACGATTCTAAAAAAATATGCTAAATCGGTATGAGGTGCACAATAAACTAGCCACTACCATCCACAGGATGCATATAAGGTACACAATAAACTAGCCACTACCATCCACAGGATGGATATGAGGTACACAATAAACTAGCCACTACCATCCACAGGATGGATATGAGGTACACAATAAACTAGCCACTACCATCCACAGGATGGATATGAGGTACACAATAAACTAGCCACTACCAGCCACAGGATGGATATGAGGTACACAATAAACTAGCCACTACCATCCACAGGATGGATATGAGGTACACAATAAACTAGCCACTACCAGCCACAGGATGGATATGAGGTACACAATAAACTAGCCACTACCATCCACAGGATGGATATGAGGTGCACAATAAACTAGCCACTACCTTCCACAGGATGGATATGAGGTACACAATAAACTAGCCACTACCATCCACAGGATGGATATGAGGTGCACAATAAACTAGCCACTACCTTCCACAGGATGGATATGAGGTACACAATAAACTAGCCACTACCTTCCACAGGATGGATATGAGGTACACAATAAACTAGCCACTACCATCCACAGGATGGATATGAGGTACACAATAAACTAGCCACTACCATCCACAGGATGGATATGAGGTACACAATAAACTAGCCACTACCTTCCACAGGATGGATATGAGGTACACAATAAATTAGCCACTACCATCCACAGGATGGATATGAGGTACACAATAAACTAGCCACTACCTTCCACAGGATGGATATGAGGTACACAATAAACTAGCCACTAACATCCACAGGATGGATATGAGGTGCACAATAAACTAGCCACTACCTTCCACAGGATGGATATGAGGTACACAATAAACTAGCCACTACCATCCACAGGATGGATATGAGGTGCACAATAAACTAGCCACTACCTTCCACAGGATGGATATGAGGTACACAATAAACTAGCCACTACCATCCACTGGATGGATATGAGGTGCACAATAAACTAGCCACTATCGTCCACAGGATGGATATGAGGTACACAATAAACTAGCCACTACCATCCACAGGATGGATATGAGGTGCACAATAAACTAGCCACTACCGTCCACTGGATGGATATGAGGTACACAATAAACTAGCCACTACCATCCACTGGATGGATATGAGGTACACAATAAACTAGCCACTACCATCCACTGGATGGATATGAGGTGCACAATAAACTAGCCACTACCATCCACAGGATGAATATGAGGTGCACAATAAACTAGCCACTACCATCCACAGGATGGATATGAGGTGCACAATAAACTAGCCACTACCATCCACAGGATGGATATGAGGTGCACAATAAACTAGCTACTACCATCCACAGGATGGATATGAGGTGCACAATAAACTAGCCACTACCATCCACAGGATGGATATGAGGTACACAATAAACTAGCCACTACCTTCCACAGGATGGATATGAGGTACACAATAAACTAGCCACTACCTTCCACAGGATGGATATGAGGTACACAATAAACTAGCTACTACCATCCACAGGATGGATATGAGGTGCACAATAAACTAGCCACTACCATCCACAGGATGGATATGAGGTACACAATAAACTAGCCACTACCTTCCACAGGATGGATATGAGGTACACAATAAACTAGCCACTACCATCCACAGGATGGATATGAGGTATACAATAAACTAGCCACTACCATCCACAGGATGGATATGAGGTACACAATAAACTAGCCACTACCATCCACAGCCGTCAATTTCTGCCACAACGTACAATCCCTTTCTTCTTTCCCCATTATTACAATTACTTCTTTCACTCTTCATCTTCCATCTTTTTCTCTTCTTCCCATCAGACATCACCCTTACTTCTGCCCACTAATTTTCCTTCTTCCCTCTTCTCCTTTTACCCTTTACTCTTTCTTGTACTCTCAGTGCTTTATGTAGCCAAACATTCAAAGCAGCAGCAGCAAAACCAGCAACAGCAGCAGCAACAGCACAGATAGCAACTTTAATCAGGGGGGAAAGGTAGAGAAAGAGATGACACAGAGACCGCTACGGGATCAAGAGAGAGAGAGAGAGAGAGAGAGAGAGAGAGAGAGAGAGAGAGAGAGAGAGAGAGAGAGAGAGAGAGAGAGAGAGAGAGAGAGAGAGAGAAACCAGAGAAACTGAAGAAGAGTTGTTGACGAAGATAGCAAGAACACTGAACACGTCAATGAAACACAAGACTGTCAGGCGCTGTTGGTCAACTTCAATAAAACACAAGACAGGGTGACTTTTAGGCACTGCAGGATAGGTATCCAAGACCAGAGATAGGCAAGAGCCAGTAGGTACAGACCATTATCCCTAACCAGTAACCTGCCAGTAAGGGGAGACCAGTATACCCAACAAGGTCAACACAAGTTACAGGAACATAATCACTCCATATGAAGCAAAAGACTCGGCAAACGATGCAACATCCCCCCAATGAAAAGCAGGGGTGCCACTAACACGTTGAGAGACAACACAATAAGTGTCAGGAGCCCAAGACTGTTCAACTGCCTCCCAGCATACATAAGGGGGATTACCAATAGACCCCTGGCTGTCTTTAAGAAGGCGCTGGACAGGCACCTAAAGTCAGTACCTGACCAGCCAGGCTGTGGTTCGTACGTCAGTTTACGTGTGGCCAACAGTAACAGCCTGGTTGATCAGGCCCTGATCCACCATGAGGCCTGGTCACAGACCGGGCCGAGGAGGCATTGACCCCCGAAACCCTCTCCAGGTATGCCGTTGCTCTCTCTTGTTCAGTGTTTGTAGTTACCGTTGGCGCAAAACACGAGAAAGAGTATTCACGTTTATTAGACTGAAGACGACCTGCTGAGCAGGCGCAAAGTTTCCCCAATACTTTAAGACATCCAAGTGATGCCCATGTGTCTTAGTCATCAACCACTTAGTACCTTCCCCACCCGTTGATCACCCCCACCTGTTGATTACCTCCACCTGTTGACTGCCTCCACCTGTCCACCGTACCTATGGAAATAGAAAAACAAAAGTTAGTATCTAAGATATGAAGAAATATTTATTAAAAACTTTTTGGATACCGCAAATTATTTATCTCTTCAACCCTCTAATATATATATATATATATATATATATATATATATATATATATATATATATATATATATATATATATATATATATATATATTTTAATATGTAGAAGCCTTCAAGAGGAAACTGGACAAGTATCTTCATTGGGTGCCAGATCAACCAGGCTGTGATGGATATGTGGGGCAGCGGGCCTCCAGCAGCAACAGCCTGGTTGACCAGGCAAGCACCAGACGAGCCTGGCCCATGGCCGGGCTCAGAGAGTAGATACTCTCGAAACTCTTCAGAGGTATAAAGGTACGACCAGTTACATAAGTCAAAACGACCAGTTACATGAAAGAACGACCAGTCAAGGATCATTCACTGGCTCACCAATAACGTTCACTCACTCATTTAGTATTTATCATTCTTTTCTCTCTCCCTCTTCCACCTCACCACTCTCTACCGTCTCAAGCAAGACCTTCCCTTCCTCTCTTCCCCCTTTTACCTCCTTCCCTCAACTTTCTCCCCCCATTCTTCACCCTTTCTTCCCCTCTCACTAAAGGGTCGTCACCCTAATTACCCGAATTATCCGAAATTTTATGGGATTTAGAATATATTGTGGGATTAACTTTAAATATATTGTGGGATTAATTTAGAATATATTGTGGGATTAATTCCCGGATTAATTCATTTAATCTATGACAGTGGTTTTAATAGTAGATGTTTAGAAGGATAAAAGTGATAACAAGAAGAAGAGGAGGAGGAGGAGGATGAAGAGGAATTAGAGGAAAAATGAAAGAAAACAGAAGAAAAAAGGAATATAGGAAAGAAGGCTAAGAGGAAGAGGAAGGCTGGATAGAACAAGGGAAGAAAAGATAAGGTAAAAGAGTTGAGAGGCAGATCAGGAGAGAAGAGAAAAGCGAAGTATGAGATAAACAGTGAAAATGGGAAAGGAATGAAGAGGAAAGAGGCGGACTAGAGTAAATATGAGAACGAGAGAGAGCACAAGCTGAGGTAGAATGATGAGACAGGAAACAGAAGAATGACAGCTCAAGATGAGGTAGAATGAGAGATGTTTGCCAGTAAGAATGAACTATGTCAACAGACAGTGAGGCAGGGGCAGGTAGCGCCCCTCAGAGGAGTGGTCCAGCCCCTCAGAGGAGTGGTCCAGCCCCTCAGAGGAGTGGTCCAGCCCCTCAGAGGAGTGGTCCAGCCCCTCAGAGGAGTGGTCCAGCCCCTCAGAGGAGTGGTCCAGCCCCTCAGAGGAGTGGTCCAGCCCCTCAGAGGAGTGGTCCAGCCCCTCAGAGGAGTGGTCCAGCCCCTCAGAAGAGTGGTCCAGCCCATTACGCAAATGAGCAGAGAACATCCCGAGGCGTATTATGGGGGAGCGCAGGAATATTATGCAGGAAAAGAGGCAGACGAGAAAGATGGGAAAAAGTGGAACAGGACTGAGAAGTAAGAGGGGATTGTACACGACTAAGACATGTGTAACACCTGTCTATCTTAAACAGCTGTGTAAGACAGTGTAAATCTTGGTTATCTTTATTACCGAAGCTTTTCAGCCTCGCAGCAGGTTTCACCCGTCGAATTCAGTCGATTATAACACTGAAGACAATAAAAATAGAGAGATGGTTTCGAGGTGACCAATACCTCAGCCTAGATAGGTGGTAGTCAGTCCCTGAGCCTAAAGAGACGTACATACTGGAGCTAGAAGTGAAGTGTAGCAGCTGGAAGGGGCGTCACAGGTGAGCGGGGCCCACCAGTGGAAACGAGTCCCAGTTGTTAGCAATAGACTTAGAGAAAACATACCTTGTAGTCCTAAGGAATGTCACCAGCCTAGGCTGAGAGAAATCCTTCAAACCACCACGTGTGACTTAACATGATAAGGAATCTAGATTCAGTTCTCACAAAGTAACTACGACATAAACTACGATACCAGCACCATAGTGAGGACCTTGAAGAGCAGCCTCCTCCATGTGGAGAGTTCTGGCTATTGTTCAGCACTAGGTAATCAGTCATACAAAATTGATGAAAGCTTCTCAGTGTATTTATATATTGTTCGCGTCTGGACAAAATACACCTATATGAAATCAAACCTCACTTAATCTCATAACATAGGCGTTTAATGATCCATAAGGGTTTAAAATAATAATAATAATAATAATAATAATAGCATAATGGTGATGTAGATGAATGGTTCAGAGAACCCATAAGTTTATAAATTTTGACACTTGTGTAACACTTGGGTATCTTTATTGAGGAAACGTTTCGCCACACAGTGGCTTCATCAGTCCAATACAAAGAAGAATGGTGAAGATCAGGAGTGTGAGGTAATCAGTCCCTCAGTAATCAGTTCATCAATCTTGAGGGACTGATAACCTCAAACTCTTTCTGATCTTCACCATTCTTCTTTGTATTGGACTGATGAAGCCACTGTGTGGCGAAACGTTTCCTCAATAAAGATACCCAAGTGTTGGACATGTGTCTAATTTAATAAGAGCCAGAACATGGCACTGGTGCCACCATCACCTCACACACTGACACACAGGCGCCTCATTTGCATGTCTGACAACACCAATTTGCATGCCACTGCCTAACTTGTATCGTGCTAGATGGACATGCTTTTATAGCGACCAACCCGCTACAACACGAAGTGAGAGGAGCGCTTATCATATACACAGTTTACAGTACCAATAACTTGAAGAGGAAGATGTGTGTAACACTTAGGTTTCATTATTAACGAAACGCTTCGCCTACACGGCAGGCTAGGAGACTGACCATCAAGACTGAGGGACTGATCACCTTAAACTACCTGTCTCCACCTCTACTGTCTCCAATAATCACCTCCGTATTCGACTCAAGAAGCCAGCACGGCAGGCGAAACGTTTCGGCAATTGTTACAAATGTGTCTTATCGAAAAACGACGCTACTCCTGGGAAACGTTTGGCTACCACCTACGACTGCTGCACCTACGGTATATAAGCTTCCTCTTCGCACATATGCTGTATTCTTTTCAAGATTGATGGACTGACAACATCGACTCAAGGCTGAGGGACTGATTACCTCAAACTCCTCCTGTTCTTCACGATTCTCCTTTGTATGGACTGATGAATCCACTGTGTGGCGAAACGTTTCCTCAATAAAGATACCCAAGTGTTGCATATGTGTCTAATTTATCAACTTGTCGGTTCTCTGAACCATTCATCTACAAGACGGAGGATCGAGCCTCACAGTCCTTGCGGTGCCAACGTTAACATTTTATTTAAAATAGTCATGAAATATAATAAACGGTACACAATATTAACATCAAACAATTAACTCTTAACACACACAAAACAATTAACTCTTAACACACACAAAACAATTAACTCTTAACACACACAAAACAATTAACTCTTAACACACACAAAACAATTAACTCGTAACACACACAAAACAATTAACTCTTACACACACAAAACAATTAACTCTTAACACACACAAAACAATTAACTCTAACTCACATCCTGGGTGACAAGATTAATTATTATTATTATTTCAGCAAAGTGCAGAGGTTTGCAACGAGACGGGTCCAGGAGCTAGTGGAAATGAACTACAAGAATAATCTAACTATATTTGACAGCATTAGAGGATATAACCAAGGAAAGGCATGATAACTAAGACAGGGATAGACTTTCGAGAGGCGGGAAAAAGGTACAAAAGGACACAGCTGAAAGTTAAAATACAGATGAGTCACAGGGAAGTTAGTTTTAATTCAAGTTTAGGTTTGTTAGGAAATGGCATGTTGGGTAAATGGACACAGATGCAACTAATGTCACATTTTATTGTGGCAACGTTTCGCTCTACAGAAGATTTGACAAAGCTCCTGGAGAGCGAAACGTTGCCACAATAAAATGTCACATTATCTGTGTCCATTAACTATCATTTTCTCGGTAACTCTACAATTATTACTAGGAAATGGAATAACCTGGATGAAGAAGTGGAGGCAGACTCCATACACAGCTTTAGGAATATGTATAACAGGGTCAATAAGACTACGAGAGAGTGCATAAAGCAGCGCCAGGACCCGAGGTAGACCCCCGTAACCACAAACAGGAGCGTACAATAATACGCAATATATACGCCGCATGTCCACAGAAAAAGGAATCAATCGTATAAATGTACCAAAACAAACACTTCGATATTTCCCACTAGACTAAATCACTTCAGAAAATTTATCAGAGGAATAAACATCCCATCACCAGAGGAATAAACATCGCGTCACCAGAGGAATAAAACATGGCATCACCAGATGACTACATCAATTACATCAATTGTTTCGTGTCAATAAAGAACCTTGGGTGGAATAAAGTTAATGGTGAACACGGCAGGATGTGTAGTGAACACGCGTGAACAGCGGGCCGCTAACAGCAACAGTCTCATTGAGCAGGCAATCAAAAAGATAGACTGACCTCAGGCCGGGCTGAGGATAAACTCCAGAAGCAGGTCAAGGGTATGTCACAGGTGTGGTGAACACAAGTGTGGTGTACACGAGTGTGAGTGTAGTGCTATGTATGTGTATGATTACAAGGTGTGTGTTTATATGCGCAGACGTATTCATATACATGTGCATGTATATGAGGAAGAGACTAGAGGTGAATCAAACACCAGCAACATAAGACAATGAATATTGAAATGGTATAAAATACAGACAGGTTGGTATCTTTATTCAGAAACGTTTCGTCTACACAGTAGGCTTCTTCAGTCGAGTACAGAAAAGTTGTCAGGAGCAGTAGAGATGTCAAGACGGTGTAGTGAGTCCATCAACCTTGAAGACGTAGTTTTGAGGTGGTCAGTCCCTCAACCTGGAGAAGACATTTGTTCTGCCAAATTCAGGGAAGGACTTATTAAACTCCCTAATAGTCGATATTCCTGCAGTAAGACCCAGGAAAGTCGACATATTAGGGTAGAGAGCGAGAGAGAGAGAGAGAGAGAGAGAGAGAGAGAGAGATGATTATTAATTTAAGTTTTTGCCACCAGAGCGACAATTTTTGTTAATTTGCGTATTTGTGTAATCTAGACTAACCTCACTAAAAATAAGTAATTTTTCATCCTTATTGATATTTTCCAAATCATTCCTTATTTTTCTGCATCCTCCCCCATTCTTTCTGAATCATTCCTTATTTTTCTGCATCCTCCCCCATTCTTTCTGAATCATTCCTTATTTTTCTGCATCCTCCCCCATTCTTTCTCAATCATTCCTTATTTTTCTGCATCCTCCCCCATTCTTTCTCAATCATTCTTATTGCTGATTGTAAGGCATTCACTCGTGACCATCCTGTACTGTTCTTGCTTCACTTCTATCCTCTTCTTCTTTATTTATCCATGTTGTCTCTTTTATTCTGCTTCCATACATTGTACATTGTACCATGGATGTGCAGGTGTGTGTTCCCTCCCGCTCTTCTTGTACTGGCATCAATCTTCTACTGGAGGCCCTCCATACCTCAGTAAGGAACTCTATCTTCGTATATATATATATAAATATATATATTTGTGGTTGCAGGGGTCGATTCACAGCTCCTGGCTCCTATGTGTTCCTAATACTGGGGATGATGTAAAGGAGCTGAGAGAGAGAGAGAGAGAGAGAGAGAGAGAGAGAGAGCCTAGTGGGGTTAATCATCTAAGTGCGGCTGGGATCAGACACTCTCACTGGTCACAAGAAACAATCACGGTTCATCAATTGCTTACCATTTACGTAGGTTGATAAGTACACAGCACCTGCCACTTGCTGGTGATTGTGTGTGTAATGTGGGTAATCGTGGTAACGGTGCAGCTATTATTGTGTTCAACCTGTAGGCAACCTCCAATTTTCCTCTCTTGTACTCACTCATCCATCATTATTTCTTTTGTTGATGTGTTAGAGTCGAAAATAAACTGAATCCCATGTTGGAATGTGTGTGTGTGTGTGTACTCACCTAACTGTGGTTACAGGGGTCGAGTCATAACTCCTGGCCCTGCGTATTCACTGGTCGCCACTAAGTCCACTCTCTCCCTGCTCCATGAGCTCTTAAAGCTATATAAGGTACCTGCCTCCACTACCTCACTTTCCAGACTATTCCACTTCCTGACAACTCTATGACTGAAGAAATACTTCCTAACATCCCTGTGGCTCAACTGAGTCTTCAACTTCCAACTGTGTCCCCTTGTTGCTGTGTCCCATCTCTGGAACATCCTGTCTTTGTCCACCTTGTCTATTCTCAGTATTTTATATGTCGTTATCATGTTCCCCCTGTCCCTCCTGTCCTCCAGTGTCACCAGGTCGAGTTCCACTAACCTCTCCTCGTAGGACATGCCCATTAAATCCGGGACTAGTCTTGTTGCAAACCTTTGCACTTTTTCTGGCTTCCTGACGTGCTTGGCCAGGTGTGGGTTCCAAACTGGTGCTGCATACTCCAGTATGGGTCTAACGTACACAGTGTACAGGGTCCGGAACGATTCCTTACTGAGATGACGAAATACTATTCTTAGGTTCACTAGTCGCCCATATGCTGCAGCAGTTATTTGGTTAATTTGCGCCTCAAGAGATGTGCTCGGTATTATACAAACTCCAAGATCCTTTTCCTTGAGTGAGGTTTGCAGTCTTTGGCCCCCTAGACTGTATTCTGTCTGCGGTCTTCTTTGCCCTTTCCGATCTTCATGACTTTACATTTGGTGGGGGTTGAACTCCAGGAGCCAGTTTCTGGACCATACTTGCAGCCTGTCCAGATCCCTCTGTAGTCCTGCCTTGTCCTCCTCCGACTAAATTCTCCTCATTAACTTCCCATCGTCTACAAATAGGGACACTTCTGAGTCTATTCCTTCCGTCATGTAGTTCACATATACCAGAAACAGCACCGGTCTGAGGACTGACCCCTGTGTGTGTGTGTGTGTGTGTGTGTGTGTGTGTGTGTGTGTGTGTGTGTGTGTGTGTGTGTGTGTGGTGGGAAAGGGGACGTTAAAGGAACTCATTAAGAGAGTCAGGTCAGAGCCGAGCCTCCACATCAAGCCATACAAGCATCTTATCTTCAAGACACTACCTTCATGGCTCCAATTAGCAAAGCATAATTACCCCCTATTAGAGACTTTGTGGTTCTTTATATAGAGCAATTACCTCGAGTAACAGTAACCAGTAGAGTGCCCAACCACCCACCATGCCAGTAATATGTATATATTTGGACCAGGTTAATAGTAAATTTAATAAACAACTTAGAACCTTACTGAGAGGTAATGAGAAATTAATTAAAGAGTTATGGGCGAGATCTGCGACACTCCCTTACATGTACGGTTTGATTAAAACCCACAAGCCAGGTTTTCCAGCCAGACCAATAATTAGTTCTGTAGGATCGGCATCATATGCCTTGTCAAAATGGTTGGTAAAAATATTAACTCCTTTGCTTGGCATCCTTTCTGAAGCCCACTTAAAAAACAATGTTGATCTCATCGACAAATTGCAAAATATCAACATGTCTAATGATTTTACACTTATTAGTTGTGATGTCACTGCGTTGTTGACGAGAGTTCCTATCCCAGACTTGCTATCTTATTTGGAAGAATAATTAGATGAGTTCTCTTTGCCTTTTGATAAAAATACCATCATTGAGCAATCTGTATATGGAATTTTTCGAGTCTAGACTGTTAAAAGATATCATGCCATGTAGAGCTATGGTTCAGATATGTGGATGACATCTTGTGTCTTTGGCCAAATGATATGACTCTTGATACATTTTATGATATGACTCTTGATACATTTTTACCAAGACTTAATAAACAAGTAGTATTTAAAAATTCACGGACTATTAGAAGCATCCTGATAAAGAATGCACCCAACAACGTGTTAGTGGTGTCTACAGAGTTGGTTGCAATGGTTGCAGTCTCTCCTATTTGGGGCAAACTGGAAAAAATCATTGGAGGTGAGACTGTCTCAGCGCCGTTATTCGATACGTACAGAACAGGAGTCGAACGCGATTTTTAACCATATTAGAGCTTGTAATAACCCGGCAAATTGGCGGGAAGCAAGAGTCATTTTCACTTGTTCCTCTTGGCTTGAAAGGAATATTGTAGAATTGATAATTATTAAGCATGATAGACAGTCATTATACAATATCAGTGACGGGCTGTTTAAATTAGATGTGTTTTTAGTAGAGGCAATAGTACACAGTCTAAAACTGGGCTCTTATATGAATGCATCAGACTGTCTTAAATGTAATGCCACACCGAGGAATTAGGGCCTATTTTTGTGCAGTTTTTGAAGGTTGAACCAGAGTTTGCCTCAGAATTATGTGGGTTGAATATCTGTGGCCGTATTTCTTGTTATTGCAGATGCATTCCCCTTTAAATGAGCCCCGTTTACTTTACATAACTTTTAGAAGTCTCCCCTCTAAATGTTACCGTTTTTTCTGGTCAATTTAAATGGACACGTTGTCCCTCGGAAGGCCACCCTATAATTGCCAGAGACCTCTATATCACTCACAATATATTTATGTGTGTAAAGTTATTGATGTCATAGCGGAATATGATAGATTTTTTTATTATTGCCACGTTAATTTCGTTCAGGCTATTACAACATCAATGCTTGTGGGCACTGTTGTGTCTAGGGGCACTTCTTGTACCCTCCTCTCTCTCTCCCTCACTCACTCCAGTGAAGATGGTCCTCTGGGAACGTACTTGCTGTGACATCCTCCTCTTTTCTGCAATTGTTGCAAGCTCCTGATGTGTTGATTGCAGCACGAAAGGGTTATAACTTTTTTACAACGTAATATTCCTGTACCTTAATCAGATGAACTTTTGCCTAAAAGCAAACAAATGACCTTTTATTTCAATATATTTTTAGAAAATGTCCCCTAAATGAAAAAAAAACGAGTAACGAAAACAAGTAACTTGAATGCATATTGCATATAATATTAATAACAAATAAAACACCTTACGGCATCATTATCATGTTTGTACATATATTACTATTTATTGCTTAGCATAAACCGAAGCTGCAGTTTGTTTTTGTTTGTGCAGCAGCATACAGTTCCTGCATAACTCTGATTGTACCTTCATCACAGTGTTTACTTCTTGGTATATTAAGTGCGGACGGCTCCTGCTGCCAGTGATTTTTCAATGAGTTCAGTGCTTTTTTGTAAGGTTTCAATATTTCTGACAAATTCTTGAAGTCATTTTCATGGTACATCTGATCAATAAACCAATAACCTGCCCACGTGTATGAAATGAATCTGCATTTCTTCTCCAAAGTCTTCCGTCTTGTATGTATAAGAACGAATGCAAGAATAGCTAGAATGGCTCTTGAATTCCACCTCGCATTACTGATGTTTGGAATTTTCTGAAAGTTAATCAAATGAAAGTGCCCTTTTTCTTCAAAGAATCTAAACACTGGTGTTAGATGGTACAAAAACTGCATATCATCTCTCCATCCTGATTTATGGAGGATCTCTTCTGTTCCATTAACAAACTGTGCCTTTAGTTCCTCACAATTCTTCACCAGTTGGCATACAAATGGATAGTCGATGTTTGGAGAACTTTTTTTTAGCACCAAGATTTTCATCCATTACCAAACGGAGAATCCTGTCCAGAACGTGATGCTGACAACTGATAAATTGTTGTTTGCTAATCCCTTTCTCTGAGAACATTCGTTGCAGTGTGACAACACCTCCACTCTTTTTTCCTGTGTTAACATTTGTTGTATCAGCAATGATCATCATTCTTGCATTCCATAGGTTGTATTCATCAATAACTTTTACCATTCCTTCAACACAGTGTCAGCCTCGCCATCTTTCAAATGCAGTGCATCCAGTTTTACTTCTGTTCTTTCAGCTTTAAGTTCTAATACCTGATCCTCATTTTCCTCAATGGTCTTTCCATGGAAATGTAAAGACCTTCCACTTGTAACTTTTCAATCATTTCCTCCATCAGTTTATCAGCCTGTGTGTATATCTTGGCGCCTTTAATTCTTGATACTTTTGTGGATGTCAACAGATTGGAAAACTCAGACGAATTATGGACTTTTTTCATTGTTTTTGGACAAAAGTTCAGAGATTCATGACACAGATGTTTTATTTGGAAAAAGTAAAACAGTTATAACAATATATATATATATATATATATATATATATATATATATATATATATATATATATATATATATATATATATATATATTGTTTCCACGGTAGATGTTATTCACTTCCCCTCCGCAAATATCGGTCTGGTACTATTTTTGTCAGGCGCAATATAATTACGTGGCTGAGAGAAGCCAACTCAGAAACAGGATGGAAGGATGTGGATGGAATAGGGAGAGAAGACGTGGAAGATGGAATAGGGAGAGAAGACGTGGAAGATGGAATAAGGAGAGAAGGTGAGTTATGTGAGGAAACAGCAACAGTAGCAACAATAGCAGCAACATTGTCCACAGCAACAACAGAAGTAGCACCAGCAGCAACAACATAAGTAGCACCAGCAGCAACAACAGAAGTAGCACCAGCAGCAACAACAGCAGTAGCACCAGCAGCAACAACAGAAGTAGCACCAGCAGCAACAACAGAAGTAGCACCAGCAGCAACAACAGAAGTAGCACCAACAGCAACAACAGAAGTAGCACCAGCAGCAACAACAGAAGTAGCACCAGCAGCAACAACAGCAGTAGCACCAGCAGCAACAACAGAAGTAGCACCAGCAGCAACAACAGAAGTAGCACCAGCAGCAACAACAGTAGCACCAGCAGCAACAACAGCAGTAGCATAAACAGCAACAACAGAAGTAGCACCAGCAGCAACAACAGAAGTAGCACCAGCAGCAACAACAGAAGTAGCACCAGCAGCAACAACAGCAGTAGCATAAACAGCAACAACAGAAGTAGCACCAGCAGCAACAACAGAAGTAGCACCAGCAGCAACAACAGAAGTAGCACCAGCAGCAACAACAGAAGTAGCACCAGCAGCAACAACAGAAGTAGCACCAGAGCAACAACAGAAGTAGCACAGCAGCAACAACAGAAGTAGCACCAACAGCAACAACAGAAGTAGCACCAGCAGCAACAACAGAAGTAGCACCAGCAGCAACAAC
This sequence comes from Cherax destructor, assembly GCA_009830355.1. NCBI lineage: Eukaryota > Metazoa > Arthropoda > Malacostraca > Decapoda > Parastacidae > Cherax > Cherax destructor. Next base: position 317,301 of record WNWK01000771.1, read on the forward strand.
AGCAAAAAAGCAGTAGCACCAGCAGCAACAACAGAGTAGCACCAGCAGCAACAACAGAGTAGCACCAGCAGCAACAACAGAGTAGCATAAGCAGCAACAACAGAAGTAGCACCAGCAGCAACAACAGAAGTAGCACCAGCAGCAACAACAGCAGTAGCATAAACAGCAACAACAGAGGTAGCACCAGCAGCAACAACAGAAGTAGCACCAGCAGCAACAACAGCAGTAGCATAAACAGCAACAACAGAAGTAGCACCAGCAGCAACAACAGAAGTAGCATAAACAGCAACAACAGAAGTAGCACCAGCAGCAACAACAGAAGTAGCATAAACAGCAGTAGTAGCAACAGAAGCAGCAATATCAACAACAATACCATCAACAGCAGCAGTAGCAACAACTGCAACATTATCCTCAGCAACAATAGCAGTAGTAGCAGCAGCAGCAGTATTAACATCAGAAACAGTAGTACCAACAGTAGCAATAGCAACAGCATTACCAACAACAGCAGTAGCAGTAGCAGCAGCAGCAGCATTAACAACAGTGGCAGTAGCAACAGCAGTATCTACAGCAGTAACAGCATTATCAACAGTAGCAGTATCTACAGTAACAACAACAGTACCAACAGTAGCACTATCTACACTAGCAACAATGGCAATAGGAACAGCAGCAGAAGTAGCAACATCAGTAGCAACAGCAACAGAATCATCATCAGCAACTCCAGAAGTAACAACATCAGTAGCAGCGGAATCAACACCACCAGCAGGACCAATAGCAGTATCAGCAACAATAGCAGCATCAGACGCAACAAAAGAGCAGCAATTGCAGCAGTAGCAACAACAGCAGTGACAACAGCAGTGACAACAAGCACTACCATGTAGCCACACCCCAGCCAGCCAGTTAACACCAACAGGTTGGTACCATAACAAAAGTGCTCCTGGCTGTACCCTACCTAACAACTTCTACATTGCCTACAATCAAAGCCTTAATGAAACGATTTATATCTACCTCTAGCGACTTACCAAAGATATCTCAGCAATACTGATCCTGTAAATGCTTTTATTCTTGATTTAACAAAGGCAAATAACCAATTAAGAAGAGCAGACGAAGCCTTTAAGTTGCTTGACTCGGGACTAAACTCGTTTTAAGAGAGAATTTTCGACCGGTTTGTGAATTCGGATATATGAACCTTAGCCCGTATCCCCGTTTTCTTTCTGCAAAATTAATGTTATTATTATTATTATTATTACACACACACACACACACGCACACTCATTAGGTTCACATGTACACTTGCTAGTTAATGCAAATATCTAATCAGCCAATCACGAGGCAGCACCTCAATGCCTAAAAGCATGCAAACATGGTTAATAAGTTCAGTTGTTGTTCAGACCAAACATCAAACTGTGGAATGATTGTTGGTGCCAGACGGGAAAGTCTGAGTATCTTAGGAACTGATATCTCTTGGGAATTTTAAGCACAGCAGTCTCTAGAGATTATAAAGAATGGTGTGAAAATACAAAACATCCAGTGAGTGGCAGTTCTGTAGGCGATAATGCCTTGTTAATAATGAGAGAGGTCAGAGGAGGATGGCTGGACTGGTTTCTGGCAGGAAGGTAGTAGTAACTCAAATAATCATGTATTATGACAGTGGCATGCAGAAGAGCATCTCTGAATGCATGACACGTCGAACCTTGAAGTGGATGGGTTCAGCAGCAGTTCATACGGGATTCCACTCCTGTCAGCTAAAAACAGGAATCTGAGGCACAGACTCACCAAAACGGGACAATTGAAGATTGGAAAAACATCTCCCGGTCTCATAAATCACGATTTCTGCTGCGACATGCAGATGGAATGGTCAGAATTTAGCTCAAACCTTTGGGATGTGGTTGAACGGGAGATTCGCAGCATGAATGTACAGCCGACAAATCTACAGCAACTGAGTAATGATATGTCAACATTGACCAGGATCTCTAAGGAATGTTTCTAGCACCTTGCTGATTCCATTCCACGAAGAATTCAGGCTGTTCTGAGGGCAAAGAGAAGGCCCTACCCAGTACTACCTGGAGAGAATTCCAGGGGTCAACGCCCCCGCGGCCCGGTCCGTGACCAGGCCTCTTGTTGGACCAGAGCCTGATCACCAGGCTGTTACTGCTGGCCGCACGCAGTCCAACGTACGAACCACAGCCCGGCTGATCAGGTACCGACTTGAGGTGCCTGTCCAGTGCCTGCTTGAAGACAGCCAGGGGCTTGTTGGTAATCCCCCTGATGTATGCTGGGAGGCAGTTGAACAATCTTGGGCCCCTCACACTTATTGTGTTGTCCCTCAACGTGCTAGTGGCACCCCTGCTCTTCATTGGGGGAATGTTACATCGCCTGCCGAGTCTTTTGCTTTCGTAGGGAGTGATTTTTGTGTGCAAGTTTGGTACTAAGCCCTCGAGAATTTTCCATGTGTATATAATAATGTATCTCTCCCGCCTGCGGGAGAGATACATTATTATATACACTAGAAGGGTGTGTCTAATAAAGTGGCCACCGAGTGCATGTTTACACACACCGCTCTACCCTGGCTCTATCTAACGCTAATAACACCTGTACCATATCTTAGCTAAGCCACAATACAATGCGAAAAGTAGTATAGGTTATCAGAGCATATCGGGCAGTGTCAAGGCAAGAATAATGGCCTTTGTTTTTATTATTCTCTCTTCCTCCGCAAGAAAATGTACATGGGGAAGACAACACAGGTCTTGAAACTCCACCCCGAAGCTATCTACTGAGAACAACTATCCAGCTACCTGAGAAGAACTATCCACTGAGAAGAACTATCCACTAAGAAGAACTATATACTGAGAACAACTATCCAGCTACCTGAGAAGAACTATCCACTGAGAAGAACTATCCACTAAGAAGAACTATATACTGAGAACAACTATCCAGCTACCTGAGAAGAACTATCCACTGAGAAGAACTATATACTGAGAACAACTATCCAGCTACCTGAGAAGAACTATCCACTGAGAAGAACTATCCACTAAGAAGAACTATATACTGAGAACAACTATCCAGCTACCTGAGAAGAACTATCCACTGAGAAGAACTATATACTGAGAACAACTATCCAGCTACCTGAGAAGAACTATCCACTGAGAAGAACTATCCACTAAGAAGAACTATATACTGAGAACAACTATCCAGCTACCTGAGAAGAACTATCCACTGAGAAGAACTATCCACTAAGAAGAACTATATACTGAGAACAACTATCCAGCTACCTGAGAAGAACTATCCACTGAGAAGAACTATATAATGAGAACAACTATCCAGCTACCTGAGAAGAACTATCCACTGAGAAGAACTATATACTGAGAACAACTATCCAGCTACCTGAGAAGAACTATCCACTGAGAAGAACTATATACTGAGAACAACTATCCAGCTACCTGAGAAGAACTATCCACTAAGAAGAACTATATACTGAGAACAACTATCCAGCTACCTGAGAAGAACTATCCACTGAGAAGAACTATCTACTTCGACCTAGGCACAGAACTATCACATATAATGTCAGTGTGAGAGTCAAACACAGACTCGCACGGAAAACATTCACTATATTTTCCAGTGTTCACAGTCAAACAAGCAATGAACACCACTCGATACCACACCAGGAAACCAGTGACTGGTAAACCAACCCAACTTTACGCTCTCCTAAATACAACGAACGATCTACAACACGGCCGAACCTGTCAACCACAACTGCAGAACACCTATAAACTTTTATACCTTCCCACACAAAGGTATGTACACCGAGAGTATATATATATATATATATATATATATATATATATATATATATATATATATATCGCAAGAACTCATTTAAAATTAAGTGCTTTCTAAAATTTTCTCTTATATATTTAAAGATATATTTTTTTATTTATAATATAAAAATTAATAATTTTGTACCAAAAGAACCTTAGAAAACTTACCTAACCTTATTATAACAAACGCAATTCAATTTAGCTTAATCCAACTAAATATATTTTAGATAAGTTTACAATAATTTAATAATAAACAAACATAATAAAATATATATTTTTTTCGTTAGGTTCAGAATGATTTTGCGAAATTATTGTATACACAAATTTTCGCTTGCCTTATTCGGCAAGAAGAGCGTTGCTATTTAAGCCAAAAATACCAAGTTTTACCTATTCGGCACGACATATATATACAATGTACATGCACATGAGTACATGTATTTAAGTGTGTATACCACATTTTATATACACGGAGATATGTACATAAATCAGCGCATGTGCACAGGGTTGTACATACCTCAGTATACACACACAGAAAATTTACATTAATTTCTAGTATAAGGATTAAAGTAATGTGTCAGTGTGCAGGTTAATTGCGGTCTTAATGACCTACCTGCAAATTAACACTCTCACACGCTGACTTACACTCAGAGATTGTTCAAAGTTACTTTTCATTACTTTAATGTAGAATTTGTGGCCTAAGACTACACTAGTGTATCGGTGGGGTGTTGTATTTCGGTACTTTTCTAACGGTAACGCATTGTATTATTTAATACGTGTATTATTGTTTTATGAATTCTCTGTATTTTCGTATCGATGCATTTTTTTTCACAGGTTATAAGTGCTCTTAACTCAAGAGCTTTTCGACATTAAGGCACCTTCCTTCAATACTAAGGCACCTTCCTTCAACACTAAGGCACCTTCCTCAACACTAAGGCACCTTCCTTCAACACTAAGGCACCTTCCTCAACACTAAGGCACCCTCCTTCAACACTAAGGCACCTTCCTCAACACTAAGGCACCCTCCTTCAATGGTTACCTTCTCGAGTGTTGTTCAGAGAGCCACACCTACGCATCGTGGCATGGCTCTTTCAAGGACGTAATTTTGTCTTGTAGTTTCTGGTATTGGTCAGATCAATGCAGCTATCGTGCTCCTCCCTTGATTGCCTTCCTCAGAAGCCTAAAATCTCTCCATTTCCTCCTGCCAGTTTTCTCACAAAAGAAATTGCTTGGTGAAATAGAATGTGGGCCATCTTGGCCCTTTATATGCTCTTCAAAGTGGTGGATTTTGCCTTTTTTTTTTTTCCTATCACCATCAGACATCGTACAATTTTTTTCCCTTCACAATACTCATATATATGCATTTTGTCTTAAAAGTCTCACTTTTTTTCATGATACGAAGGTACTGAATGTATGGTGTGCTAAATGTGCACAATACACTGCTAGTTATAGTAGGTATCCCCGAAGGAGGACATTTAAGTGGTTGCTTAAATTTTTTTCGATTTTATTTCCTGTATAACTCGAGAATCCTTCATCCGATCGGATTCAAATTTTGAACACTTGCGTAAAGAGAATCAAGCTGTAGGAACAACTGACAAGTGACAATGCCCTACGACCAAAATTATTGAACCCATCCCCTGCATCATGGAATGGCTGGGATAACTTCCAAAAGCCTCAGCGGTGAAGCTACCAACGTTATAAACAAGGCTGGGCAACAAACACTATTTCTGTGACTTGTGTAGACTTTTGTCTACTTTATTATTCAATTTACGGTGCAATATTTGATAAAGCTCCACAGAAGGCGAAACGTTGACACCATAAAGGCTCGTTTTGCTTATATGTTTGAACTGGAAGAGCAGCCACCTCCAGGTGGTGAGTTCTGGGTGTTTAGATTAGATTTTGCCACCGAAGTGGCTAGTTTATTGTGCACCCCATATCCATCATGTAGACGGTAGCGCAAGAGCATATGTATACACAAAAGGCCTAGGCACTAGGCCCCAAAGGGGTTAACACTAGTACATCTGGATTTATATCTACAGTTCACTTATCAGCTGAGAGCTGCTCACAGTGTATATTTTCTGTCTGGCTAATATATACCTACCATTCCTGGGATCATATTTGATGGAATCCCATTCCACGGCACTGTATGATCCCTGAGGATTCAGCGCACTACGGCTGTCTATAATTACTAGTGATGTTTTACAATCATGATTCTTCTGTAAATACACATGACCTTCTTTTGTCTTAACTCTATATTTGTGTCTCCTGATCTATGTCACTCAGCAAGGTCAAACAAGAACTATGCTAACACCATTACACAAAATGGCTCTCCTGTGACTTACATGTAACTTCTTTTTCACTGTTCTTCTACCCTCACGGCCTGGTCTGAGACTAGATGTCCTTGTTGAGGGCCTGATCGACCAGGCTGTTGCTGTCAGCTTCCCGCAAGCCTCGGAATCTGGTTAGTCTGCCATTTCCTAAAATAAGATATCTGAGCTGCCTCCAGGGATTGTTTCTGCTACAACATTATTTGTTATATTCTTCCATTTTGTATGTCTAAGATTGAAGTCACCAAGCAGTAAGATGTTTGGGGATGGGGCTGTTTGCCTGTTCTTTCTGTCGCATCTGAAAAGGTTGTACCCAGGTATCCATATTTCACATTATTGAAGCGCTGCTACTTTGCTTATTTTGGCTGCAAACTTGGAGACCAGGACAAACCATTTGCACCACACAGAGCTTGCAAGAGTTGCATCAGTAAGCTCCAAATGTATGGTATTGTATGGTGGGATCAGATGAACCACCATGATGACTGCTACTTTTGTATGACTAAAGTAGCTGGATTCAACAAGAAGACTAAAGATCGCATAATATACCCAAATATTCCTTCAGCAACAAGGCCTGTTCCACACTCTGAAGATATTCCTGTACCTGTGCCACCTGAGACATGGCAAATTTCATCAGAGTCTGATACCAGTGATTCTAAGGAGATGGAAGTAGACTATGAACCACCAACAAATGACGATCCCAAACCCTTCAACCAAGTTGAGCTCAATGACTTGGTGAGAGACCTTAACCTTCCAAAAGAAAGTGCACAGTTACTTGGCTCTAGACTGAAGGAACACAGGATTCTAACTCCTGGAACAACATTCGCTTGGTACCGTCATCGTGAAGAGGAATTCACTCAGTTCTTTGACAAAGAGGAATCTTTAGTTTTCTGTTCAAATATTTCTGGCCTTACTGAACACATGGGGATGTCATACAAAGCAGATGAATGGAGACTATTCATTGATTCTTCTAAAAGACGTTTAAAGGCTGTACTTCTCTACAATGGCAACACAGATGCATCTGTATCAATTGGCCATAGTGTTCAAATGTCAGACACTTACGCAAATATGCAGACAGGTGCGCATATGTTGCAGGTGTGAGATGCAGCAGATGGTGCGAGATGTTGCAGATGTAAGATGTTGTAGGTGTGAGATGCTGCAGGTGTGAGATGTTGCAGGTGTGAGATGCAGCAGGTGTGAGATGCTGCAGGTGTGAGATGATGCAGGTGTGAGATGATGCAAGTGTGAGATGATGCAGGTGTGAGATGATACAAGTGTGAGATGATGCAGGTGTGAGATGCAGCAGGTGTGAGATGCAGCAGGTGTGAGATGCAGGTGTGAGATGATGCAGGTGTGAGATGATGGAGATGTGAGATGTTGCAGGTGTGAGATGTTGCAGGTGTGAGATTCTGCAGGTGTGAGATGCAGCAGGTGTGGGATACTGCAGATGGTGTGAGATGCAGATGGTGTGGGATACTGCAGATGGTGAGATGCAGATGGTGTGGGATACTGCAGATGGTGAGATGCAGATGGTGTGGGATACTGCAGATGGTGTGAGATGCTGCAGATGGTGTGGGATGCTGCAGATGGTGTAGGATGTTGCAGATGGTGTGGTGTAGGATGCTGCAGATGGTTTGGGATGCTGCAGATGGTGTGAGATGCTTCAGATAATGTGGGATGCTGATGGTGTGAGATGCTGCAGATGGCGTGGGATGCTGCAGATGGTGTGAGATGCTTAAGATAATGTGGGATGCTGATGGTGTGAGATGCTTCAGATGGTGTGGGATGCTGCAGATGGTGTGGGATGCTGCAGATGGTGTGAGATGCCATCTGTGTCGCTTGTTACCTCACCTGCTGCGCCCTAGTGTGGAAGTTAACTAAGTAATGGAGATTTACGCAGTGTTGAGTATATCTGATCATTTCTTCATCTTAGAGATGAATACAGAGCTTCTGGGTGAGGAGCAGTGTGCAGCCACCTTGAATGAGCTATAGCTCTTGGGCTCCGCCTCTCAACTTGCAGTCCACATCTTGATCTGTGTTTATATTTTATTTTGCATCACCTATCCTCCCTCACCACCGCAAACTCCATCACTGTTCTCCATTCTCCCTCACTTAATTCATCACCCTACCCTCCATACTCCCTCAATTCCTTCACCACCCTGCCTCAGCACCCACTCCTCTCCCCTGCCATCATCACCACCACAGTGGTGGTCATCTTCAGCACCAACAAAGGAGAGGAACCCTGGAGTTGTCTCTACAGGTTGCTCGTCTCCACGTCATGAATAAAACATTCCACCACCATTTTCACAGCAGCCCTGCGCCACTTTAAACACACACACACACACACACACGAAAGGTAGAACCATGAATGGAAGAATACTTGAAAAACAGAAGTTACTATATAGAACAAAACACTGGGAGAGAAACTACTGTAGTGGGGGTCCCACAAGAATCAGATTCTTCAAGACTGCGGTGCTCTTCACCAACTCCAAGACTGAAGGACTGATTACCTCATCTTATATATATAATTCTACAGTCTTTACATTATGTCCTTATATTGATAAAGACATCGGATGACGCCACGTCTACAAATAAAGATACCCAGATGTTGCAGGTGTCTAATTCTTCAGCAACCAGTATTAAGCCAGTATTATTGCTGGTGTAAATTACCGATCTGTCAGCAGAAATATACCCCATGTCCATGGCTTTCGCATGTCAAAATACTCAGGAAAATACAAAGTGAAGAACAGGTTGCAAAAAGTTTAGAGTAGACTTCAGGAATGGTTGACCGATTGGTTATACCTTTACCTTCGACCTTTAATGAGTTCCCAGAGTTTTTGGACTCCCGGAGCCCGGCCATGGCCCAGGCTCGTTTGGTGCTAGCCTGGTGAACCAGGCTGTTGCTGCTGGTGGCCCCGCAGCCCCACATATCCATCACAGCCTGGTTGATCTGGTTACTGGAGTTTACCCTAGTAAAGACAAGGTTGTAAGACTGAGAGACGGAGGGTAGAGGAAGAAGGACACAGACCGTAGACACAACTACAGAATAAACAGATCAAGAAAAATACTGAGACAAGTATTACCCTAATGTTGTCTGTTCAATGAATCATAAACATTATAAAACCAGCAGCTTGAATAAATAAATAATATTTATTTTACAAGTATATGTACAAGGTATACAGACCATTTCGGGCAAATTAGGTCAGTTTTGTCCCCAGGATGCGACCCACACCAGTCGACTAACACCAGTATCTATTTTACTGTTAGGTGAACATGAACAGCAGGTGTTTTAATGAAATACGTCCTAATGTCTCCACCCGTACCGGGGATCGAACCACGGACCTCAGTTTGGATCAAGAGTGTAGTGAACAAAACATTGGTATGATTATACGTTTATTGTATACGATGTCAGGATGAGCTTTTCCAAGCATGTTTATTAATTTACAAATTTCCACTAAAATTAAAATATATACTCGAAATATTAAAAAACAATTAGCTGATTAAAAGTGCCTTAATTTGAAGATTTTAATGAACTTTTTACACTTAATTTTAAAATACTATTGTTCCAGTCACGGTATTGTGCCTTTTACTTCTTAATTTTAAAAATCAGTAAAAAATCTCATATCGGAGAAACCATACCACGGGTGGGGTTCGAACCCGCGGTCAGAGAGTCTCAAAACTCCAGACCGTCGCGTAAGCCACTGGGCCAGCTAGCTTCAATAAGATTCATCCAACTAGGTATATTTCTACACCCGTGGTATGGTTTGTTTACAATCGTGTCATCACGATTTCGTGACTCAAACAGGAGAGTTGGTAGAACGTAATAAAAGTTGCCAAAATGCAGGAAGATCTGTGGAAAAATGTATATATGAAAAAATGGGAGATCCACAGCCGAATTCTCAGCAATTTTCCCCGTATACGCAAATACTGCAGCGTAAAATGGACATGGAGGCGTAAAGTCAAAAAGCAAAAGAGTGAGGGAAGCGAGGGAGGCTGCTGGCTGGTCAGTGCAGTGGCGACTCACTGACACTGAAGTAAAAGTTACGAGGGACGTAAGTAAGACAGATTGTGGGTCGGTAATGGAAGCCGGGAGTATGGGAGCCCGAGATGAAAGCTGTGAGGAAGCAAGAAGGAAGAAGATTATGTAGGAGCAACCAACACCCTGAAGAATATCTGAAGGATGCTTCCTGGGGCCAGCGCCCCCGCGGCCAGGTCCCAGACAATACCTCCTGGTGGATCAATGTCTGATCAACCAACCAGGCTGTTACCGTTGGCCGTACGTACGAACCACTGCCCGGCTGGTCAGGAACTATACGAGGACCTTGTTCTCTCTTGAAGGCAGCCAGAGGTTTAGTAATTCCCCTTATATACGGAGGAAGGGCAATGAAAAGTAGGGGACCTCTGACACGCGAGTACTCGTCGCGTTCGGGCTTTTTATTGGAAACACTCTGCTCCGTCTGTCAAATCTCTTGTTTTCATACAGAGTGAAAGTTTGGGATCAGTCCCTCCAGAATTTTCCAAATGTAATTATGATGCACCGTTCTCGCCTACGTTCCAGGGAATACAGTTGAAGAGACTTCAAGCATTCCCAGTACTTCAGATGTTTGGCTAAATGTATATGTGTAGTGAAATTTTTCTGCATGTCTTCCAGGTCAGCAATCTCGCCTGCCTTGAATGGGGTTGTTAGCATAAAGCAGTATTCCAGGCTGGAGAGAATAAGCAACTTAAAGAACATCATCAGTGACTCATTACCTCTTGTCTTCAAAGTTCTAGTTATCCAGTGTATCATTTTACCTGCGGTACCAATAACAACACTGTTATGATCCTGGAATGTGAGATCTGACATCATCACTCTTAAGTCTCGCACATGGAACTTTCCCTCTATTGAATGTTGAAAGTTTGCATTCCATTTCACTCTCTATTTCCACCATTCTTCTATAGCGGAACTGAAACATGAGGTACATAGAAGCAAGAGAAGGAAAATGAGATAAGATACAAGAAGGTAGATGAGGTAGAAGGAAGATGATGTGAGAGAAGGCAACTAAAAGGCAGACGAGATAAAAGGAGACAAGAAGAAAGATGAGGTGAAAGGAGGTAACAGAGGAAACACAAGCTAAGAGTGTGAACTGGACTGAAGAGGCAAAAGTAGACTGAAACAAGTTGGAATGATTATTTACATCCGTTGAGTTTACAGGCTAAAAGCTGTTAACCTACCTCAGCTCATTTCAAAGCTCAGTCCTTTGTAAAGTAAACTATCATCCATAGCAGTCGCCTAACACCCAGGCACCTATTTTCTGCTAGATGAACAAGGGCAGCAAATGTAAGGAAACTGGCCATCCTATCTACACCCTAGAGATTAAACCCGGCTCCTTTGGTTGTGAGGAATAGAGAGCATTTATTATCTTTATATCCATGGAAGAAAGAAACAACGATGTGGGGCCAAGGAGCGGTAGTGGCAAGAGGTCTGAGATGGACTAGGTGAGAATAACTTTAGATAAAGGAGACTCCATGGCGACTTGGAGAGGTCAGGGCAGTCATCAAAGTTAACACTGGAGGAAGACCCTGACACTTGCCAAGGAGTTAGGAAGAATGGTGTCAACCTTTTTCGACAACACAAGTTTGGCCGGAAAATGGATTAGGGAAGCTGTGTGGCCATGGGAGCAGAGGACGTACAAGCAGAGAACATAAGTGTATAGTACGTAATATTAAAGAACTGAGGCTGTAGTAGAGGACAGAACAAATAGAAGATGAAGGGGTATACGAGAAGAGTACTTGGAAGTTGTTATGCACAATGGCCAGGTCTTGGCTTAACAACTAGCTGCGAAAGTCCTCTGAACAATCCCCAGAGCTTTAGCAGGAAGACCGGGTACAGGAGGGAGACAGTTTCGCGTTGTGAATTAAGTTGGTCATGGCAGCAGACCGTAAAGGAGATGGTATCCTCAGTGTGCAGCTTTACGATGGCGTCAGATTGTCTGGCAGAATAAGAGAGAACAATGCGCGTCTCATCACGAAATGGAAAACAGAGCCCAAGGAGTGCAATAGTGTAAAGGAGAAGTTTTGTCTAATGCAGTGTTGTAGCTCCTTCATTTGGTTATGCAGTAAAGTAATTTGTCCAGGTCTTAGAGCCGGAATTATATTATAAAAGTAGGACGGAGAGGGAGTGCCCAAGGTGGGACAAAAGAACACTAGGCATGTCAGTCACAGGTGATAGCTTATAGAAGTGTTAAAGGAAGAAACAATATCAGATGGTGCAAGACTTCCACTAACATAGTTCACAGACCTCGTCGTCTTTCCCATGAAGGTCTCGGGAAAGGAATAAGAATTCACCCACCACATAACTTCAGCTCTCTCCTCCACCCAACGATCTAAACAAGGGACGCTCTTCAAGAACCTTGATGCAAGGGCTTGAAACTACCCTTTCCTTTCTCGAATTAGGCCTGATTACCTCCCATTCCCAGAAGCAATATGACTTTTACTGGTTTAGCACTGTATAAATAAATCCAAACATACTCCTGTTAACCCTTAGTTCCTAGGCTTCGTGTATCCATATGCTCTTGCACTACCGTCCACAGGATGGATATGGGGTGCACAATAAACTAGCCACTTCGGTGGCAAAATCAAATCAATCATGAATACAATAATCATCAATGGAAGGCCCAAAACAGTGAGAGCCCCAGGGTTGATGAAGAGATGGCCAACCCTTAGTGACCATCACGGGTCTATTATCACCCTCAGGACCAAAACAGTGTACTAACCAATGTTTACTTCGCGCTCCCCAAATACGACCAGCTGATTGACGCAGCAGGACCAGGTCACAGTGTATGCACACCGCTATATAAACATCTCTATGTATATACAGCACATCGACATATACACATCTGTGTATATACAGCACACCAAGATATATACACATGTGTATATGCAGTACACCGACATGTATATATCCCTGTGTATATACAGCACACCGAGATATATACATCTGTGTATATACAATGATATTTGTATATCATTGTATATACAATAAAATGTACATATGTCCCCGTATTTACTATTATTATTATTATATTCATAAAGTGTGCTAACTCACACGGGTCACAAACAGATACACTAAGAGAAAGAGAGATATCTCAATGTATACATAATGAGAGTTTGCTTTAAATATTAAATTAGGGATTAAAATATTCTTGACTGATGAAGTGAAGGTGAAATGCAGTCTTAATTACTCTCGTTAAGTTTAAAGGCTTTAAAACTTGTCAACCAACCAATTCAAGAGAGGTGAGAGGCCCACATAATGTACACAACTACAGTGTGAGGTTCAACTATGAGGTGAGAGACCCACATAGTGTACACAACTACAGTGTGAGGTTCAACTAAGAGGTGAGAGACCCACATAGTGTACACAACTACAGTGTGAGGTTCAACTAAGAGGTGAGAGACCCACATAGTGTACACAACTACAGTGTGAGGTTCAACTAAGAGGTGAGGCCCACATAGTGTACACAACTACAGTGTGAGGTTCAACTAAGAGGTGAGAGGCCCACATAGTGTACACAACTACAGTGTGAGGTTCAACTAAGAGGTGAGAGGCCCACATAGTGTACACAACTACAGTGTGAGGTTCAACTAAGAGGTGAGAGGCACACATAATGTACACAACAGTCTGAGGTTCAGTAGAATGACACAAATGCAACTAATGTGACATTTTATTGTGGCAACGTTTCGCTCTCCAGGAGCTTTATCCAGCCGTTACAGACAATACATGGACACAGAGAGTATTGTCTGTAACGCCTTGATAAAGCTCCTGGTGAGCGAAACGTTGCCACAATATGTCACATTAGTTGCATTTGTGTCCTTTTACTTAACATATTGTCGGTAATTCTACCAATATTAATACAGTGTGAGGTTCAACTAAGAGGTGAAAGGCTAAGAGTATATACACTCACCTAGCAGTGACAGCCTCTCACACTCACCTAGCAGTGACAGCCTGTCACACTCACCTAGCAGTGACAGCCTCTCACACTCACCCAGCAGTGACAGCCTCTCACACTCACCTAGCAGTGACAGTCTCTCACACTCACCTAGCAGTGACAGCCTCTCACACTCACCTAGCAGTGACAGTCTCTCACACTCACCTAGCAGTGACAGCCTCTCACACTCACCCAGCAGTCACAGTCTCTCACACTCACCTAGCAGTGACAGTCTCTCACACTCACCTAGCAGTGACAGTCTCTCACACTCACCTAGCAGTGACAGTCTCTCACACTCACCTAGCAGTGACAGCCTCTCACACTCACCTAGCAGTGACAGTCTCTCACACTCACCTAGCAGTGACAGTCTCTCACACTCACCTAGCAGTGACAGCCTCTCACACTCACCTAGCAGTGACAGCCTCTCACACTCACCCAGCAGTCACAGTCTCTCACACTCACCTAGCAGTGACAGCCTCTCACACTCACCTAGCAGTCACAGTCTCTCACACTCACCCAGCAGTCACAGTCTCTCACACTCACCCAGCAGTGACAGCCTCTCACACTCACCTAGCAGTGACAGCCTCTCACACTCACCTAGCAGTGACAGCCTCTCACACTCACCTAACAGTGACAGCCTCTCACACTCACCTAGCAGTGACAGCCTCTCACACTCACCTAGCAGTGACAGTCTCTCACACTCACCTAGCAGTGACAGCCTCTCACACTCACCTAGCAGTGACAGTCTCTCACACTCACCTAGCAGTGACAGCCTCTCACACTCACCTAGCAGTGACAGCCTCTCACACTCACCTAGCAGTGACAGCCTCTCACACTCACCTAGCAGTGACAGCCTCTCACACTCACCCAGCAGTCACAGTCTCTCACACTCACCTAGCAGTGACAGTCTCTCACACTCACCTAGCAGTGACAGCCTCTCACACTCACCTAGCAGTGACAGCCTCTCACACTCACCCAGCAGTCACAGTCTCTCACACTCACCTAGCAGTGACAGCCTCTCACACTCACCTAGCAGTGACAGCCTCTCACACTCACCTAGCAGTGACAGCTCTCACACTCACCTAGCAGTGACAGCCTCTCACACTCCCCCTAGCAGTGACAGCTCTCACACTCACCCAGCAGTCACAGCTCTCAAACTCACCTAGCAGTGACAGCCTCTCACACTCACCCAGCAGTCACAGTCTCTCACACTCACCTAGCAGTGACAGCCTCTCACACTCACCTAGCAGTGACAGCCTCTCACACTCACCCAGCAGTCACAGTCTCTCACACTCACCTAGCAGTGACAGCCTCTCACACTCACCTAGCAGTGACAGTCTCTCACACTCACCTAGCAGTACAGCTCTCACACTCACCCAGCAGTGACAGCCTCTCACACTCACCCAGCAGTCACAGTCTCTCACACTCACCCAGCAGTCACAGTCTCTCACACTCACCTAGCAGTGACAGCCTCTCACACTCACCCAGCAGTCACAGTCTCTCACACTCACCCAGCAGTCACAGTCTCTCACACTCACCTAGCAGTGACAGCCTCTCACACTCACCCAGCAGTCACAGTCTCTCACACTCACCCAGCAGTCACAGTCTCTCACACTCACCAGCAGTGACAGCCTCTCACACTCACCCAGCAGTCACAGTCTCTCACACTCACCCAGCAGTCACAGTCTCTCACACTCACCTAGCAGTGACAGCCTCCACACTCACCCAGCAGTCACAGTCTCTCCACTCACCCAGCAGTCACAGTCTCTCACACTCACCCAGCAGTGACAGCTCTCACACTCACCCAGCAGTCACAGTCTCTCACACTCACCCAGCAGTCACAGTCTCTCACACTCACCCAGCAGTGACAGCCTCTCACACTCACCCAGCAGTCACAGTCTCTCACACTCACCCAGCAGTCACAGTCTCTCACACTCACCTAGCAGTGACAGCCTCTCACACTCACCCAGCAGTCACAGTCTCTCACACTCACCTAGCAGTGACAGCCTCTCACACTCACCCAGCAGTCACAGTCTCTCACACTCACCCAGCAGTCACAGCCTCTCACACTCCCCCTAGCAGTGACAGCCTCTCACACTCACCCAGCAGTCACAGTCTCTCACACTCACCTAGCAGTGACAGCCTCTCACACTCACCCAGCAGTCACAGTCTCTCACACTCACCCAGCAGTCACAGTCTCTCACACTCACCTAGCAGTGACAGCCTCTCACACTCACCCAGCAGTCACAGTCTCTCACACTCACCCAGCAGTCACAGCTCTCTCACACTCACCTAGCAGTGACAGCCTCTCACACTCACCCAGCAGTCACAGTCTCTCACACTCACCCAGCAGTCACAGTCTCTCACACTCACCCAGCAGTGACAGCCTCTCACACTCACCCAGCAGTCACAGTCTCTCACACTCACCCTAGCAGTGACAGTCTCTCACACTCACCTAGCAGTGACAGCCTCTCACACTCACCCAGCAGTCACAGCCTCTCACACTCACCTAGCAGTGACAGCCTCTCACACTCACCCAGCAGTCACAGTCTCTCACACTCACCCAGCAGTCACAGCCTCTCACACTCACCTAGCAGTGACAGCCTCTCACACTCACCCAGCAGTCACAGTCTCTCACTCACCCAGCAGTCATCTCACACTCACCTAGCAGTGACAGCCTCTCACACTCACCCAGCAGTCACAGTCTCTCACACTCACCTAGCAGTCACAGTCTCTCACACTCACCCAGCAGTCACAGTCTCTCACACTCACCTAGCAGTCACAGTCTCTCACACTCACCCAGCAGTCACAGTCTCTCACACTCACCCAGCAGTCACAGTCTCTCACACTCACCCAGCAGTCACAGCCTCTCACACTCACCCAGCAGTCACAGTCTCTCACACTCACCTAGCAGTCACAGTCTCTCACACTCACCCAGCAGTCACAGTCTCTCACACTCACCCAGCAGTGACAGCCTCTCACACTCACCCAGCAGTCACAGTCTCTCACACTCACCTAGCAGTGACAGTCTCTCACACTCCCCCTAGCAGTGACAGTCTCTCACACTCACCTAGCAGTGACAGTCTCTCACACTCACCCAGCAGTCACAGTCTCTCACACTCCCCCTAGCAGTAAACCCTCACCTCCTAGCAGTCACCTCCACACCCAGCAGTCACAGTCTCTCACACTCACCCAGCAGTGACAGCCTCTCACACTCACCCAGCAGTCACAGTCTCTCACACTCCTTCCAGGTTACTCACCTGAAAAATACAAAAATATAAGATTAATTACATGGGAGATAATCCATCCATCACCACCATCTCTCCACAACCACCATCTCTCCATCACCACCGTCCCTCCATCACCATCCCTCCGTCACCACCATCCCTTCAACACTACAACACCATGGACCGTGTCAGCACCAACACACACCATATAAAGAAGGAGATAATAAGTTGAAATCAAAATTACAATACAACACCAAACATCTACACACACACAAAGCGATCTGGACAGACTGCAGGCCTGGTCCACCAACTGGCTCCTGGAGTTCAACCCCACCAAGTGCAAAGTCTAGGGGGCCTGAGAATACAAACCTCACTCAAGAAAAAGGATCTTGGGGTGAGTATAACACCGGGTACATCTGATCCACACATCAACCAAATAACTGCTACAGCATACGGGCGCTTAGCAAACCGACATCTTAATAAGGAATCGTTCAGGACCCTGTACACTGTGTACGCTAGGAATATATTGGAGTATGCAGCACCAGTTTGCAACCCACACTTAGCCAAGCATGTAAGGAAACTAGAGAAAGTGCAAAGGTTTGCAACAAGACTAGTCCCGGAAGGTAAGGGGTGTGTCGTATGAGGAGAGGTTAAGGGAAATCGACCTGACAACACTAGAGGACAGGAGAGATAGGGGTGATATGATAACGACATATAAAATACTAAGAGGAATCGACAAGGTGGACAGAGAGAGGATGTTCCAGAGATGGGACACAACAACAAGGAAGCTGAGGACTCAGATGAATCATAAGGATGTTAGGAAGTATTTCTTCAGTCACAGAGTTGACAGGAAGTGGAATAGTCTGGGAAATGATATAGTGGAGGCAGGATCCATACATAGCTTTAAGAAGAGTTATGATAAAGGTCATGGAGCAGGAAGAGTGACCTAGTAGCGACCAGTGAAGAGGCGGGGCCAGGAACTATAACTCGACCCCTGCAACCACAATTAGGTGAGTACACACACTTTCTAAATACTCACGATAAGAAACCACAAGCAAATCTTAAACCCCAAATTTAAATATACAATAGCAAGTAAATAGTGGAAGTCTTCGGTCAGGTGACCACAAGCTCCAGCTGCGGGTCATCATCTGACTAAGACCCGCATCAGGAAACACTTGTCCTGTTTCCTGACGAATCTTCCCTAACCTAACCTGATCATTTATAGAACTCGTCACAAAACCCCAAAATACGTTCACAAAATATCAAATAATGCCTCATGAGTTATGAAGCTAATTGAATTTCATGACAGGTTGTTAGAAAGTAGGTAAGACAGACCGCATATTCCTAGACTACCAGAAGGCCTTTCATACTATACCTCCAAAGGATATTAATTCAATAATTTTAAAAAACTTGTTTAAAGGGAGATATAAGCTTTAAATGATAAACATTTCTTTGTCACTAACAGTAATCTGACCTGAGTTACATTTAAATGGTGTATCTTTCCCTTTCCTTAGGCCTATATACCTGAGAGAAACCCTTTGGGTTGGTCTTGGATTCCTTAATAGCATTAATTTCATTTTCTCTTCTAGCTTTTCTTATTCCTAATTTGACTCCTAAATTAAAATTTTGTAAACATGACCGGACCCATGAGGCTATGATGTAGACAGGTCCAGAAGCAGAGTCGTGACCGCCCTTAAACTCGACTCTCCTTCACATCTCACTATATCTAGTGAAAATTCGTCCCTCGCAGCAGTTCTTCCTTCAGGGAGGAGGAAGAGGAGAGCGAGGGAGGGAAGATTAAAACTTGACAAAGCGTAGTGTAAGCTGGAGGAGCAATTATGTCCAGGCGTTGTGTGGCTGGGGGGACGTGGTCTTCCATACTGAACTGATTTTGGTGGTATAGCATTTTACGGATCAAAAATGGTCAAATTTCTGCTGACGTGGGTCTTAGCCATGTGAGAAATCCAGTGGAGCTTATGGTTATTTGACTGAGACTTTCTGTTGGCTCACAGATCCATTCTTGTATAAAATTGAATATCGAAACATTAGACGTGTTATTCAAGTTTGTCCACAACACTTTCAACTGACGCTGGATGGTAGGGATGTTTTAGCTTACCCAAAGCTCTTGTAGGATTAGCTGCTCAACTTATAAAGTTAATCCTAGATGGAAAGACTTTTTGCTCTAATGGAAGTAGCTTAGGAAGGTAGGACGAGTCTGGTATTGTAAGGTTGGTCTTAGATGGTAGAAATACTCTGTGCCTTCACATTATGTATTGATAAAGCTACTGGAGGGCGAAACGTTTACAAACTAAAAATACCCAGATGTTGCATACGTATCTAATTCTTCATTATGAATAATATAACCAGCTGTGACTAGTGAAGCTTGGTGGAATTACAAGTCATCCAGGAATTACTTTATATTTAAGGAATTATTTTAGCGTAAGGAACAAATACCAAATGAATGCATTAAGTTTTTTTTTTTTTTTTACATTTCTTTGGGTTCGTGCTATTATAGTAAAAAGTTGAAATTAAAATAGGCTCTTAATACCACTTTGAGATTCTGGGAAGATTAATGGATAGAATAGTAATACCGAGGATATTCACTTGAAAGATTGTTTCACTTACGCTTTTATGAAAAGGTTAGGTTAGGTAAGGTCTAAGTCATATGATGACCCACAACTGGAACTTTTGGTCATCTGACCGAGGCCTTCCACTGGCTTACCCCTCTATCCCTTTAAAAAATATGGTTAAGATTATAATCACAATTAATTCCTATAGAAAGAATTATTTCGATGTACAGAGATTAATTTGTGTTTCATTAATTCAACATTAGATGGTGGGAATGTTTTTCCCACTTTATTACTAAATATTTTTAGCACGCTATTTACATCCCCTTTATTTATTCCTGTTTTCCATTTATACACCTCAATCATATCTCCCCTAATTCTACGCCTTTCTAGAGAGTGCAGATTCAGGGCCCTCAGTCTATCCTCGTAGGGAAGATTTCTGATACATGGAATCAACTTAGTCATCCTCCTTTGTACGTTTTCCAGAGCATTTATATCCATTCTGTAATACGGTGACCAAAACTGAGCAGCATAATCTAGATGAGGCCTAACCAAGGATATATAGAGTTGAAGAACAACCCGAGGACTCCTATTAGTGATGGGAGGTAAAATTAATTTGTGGTTTTGTTCGTGGAATAAACGAGGAGTCAATCATTATTATCTCTACGTTCGTGCATCTTATAATCTCTGCACGTCTTGAGTATTCATCTGCAGAACTGGGTGGTGCTGGCGGAAGTTGCAACATCCGCCATCATGGCTCGTGATTATCCTTCCTCTAGTGACGTAACTGTTCTACACAAACAACCCCATGCAAATTTGCAAGTCTAGATATCAAATGATGATAAATGGGGCAAGGTCAAGTGGAAGAGGTAAACACCGCTTGTAGAGAGGAATTTTATTGAGACTCGTGGCTTGTAGAACACGTCTTCATGTTTATACAAGACGCGATACAGATGTTTGGAAGCTGGTCTCATATGTGCACACAAAACAATCCAACAGAATCAAATAGCTTTCAGTTTAGCCAAACCTTTAGTTCAGTTTCTCTTGCACGAACAGGTCGTCGATGGGGACCAGTAGTCCTGCTGGTCCTATCGATGACCCTTCACCCACGCTCTCACCTCACTCACCTGACTACGCTTGTATAAATATGCTTGTCTATCCCTGTGTATTACTACTGAAGAAGTCTGTTTCATACGCGAAATGTCTCAATAAAGGACTAGGCCGTGGTGGCGTTGACCCACGGAACACCGGCCAGATAGGTAGACGTCACTCTAGTGTCCCGCGACTTTGAACTACGCATGGCTAAGCGTCAGTTAGATCCCGGACCACCAAGTGAGGCGTAATTGTATCAGCACTGGGCTCCGTCTTTGTCTTTATAATACAGTATAACACCCTCATCTACTGGTCACTATTCCTAGACAACCCCTACGATACTAAAAGGGCTAAAACAGCCATCTAGTATGGAACAAAGTTGAACACCGATTTACAGATACGTAAATAAAGAAGAGACGGGAGTAGGAACAAATAAATTAATCAAGAGCTACGAATGAATATACAAGGATAAGGTGGGGAACGGAAAACAAAAATAAATAGCATAGCGAAGGCCAAAAATGAATGTAAACAGATGTATAGCCACACAAGATATAATAGTGAAGGTCCCCGGTAACAAGTCTCCAGGAGTTAGTGAACTGACACTCAAATATATATATATAGCAACGCTCTTCTTGCCGAATAAGGCAAGCGAAAATTTGTGTACGCAATAATTTCGCAAAAATCATTCTGAACCTAACGAAAAAAAATATTTCATTGTGTTTGTTTATTATTAAATTATTGTAAACTTATCTAAAATATATTTAGTTGGATTAGGCTAAATTAAATTGCACTTGTTATAACAAGGTTAGGTAAGTTTTTTAAGGCTCTTTTGCTACAAAATGATAAATTTTTACATTAACATAAATGAAAAAATATAACTTTAAACGTATAAGAGACTTAATTTTAAATGAATTCTTGCTAACTGACCAGTGTTACCTATTCGGCACGACATATATAACATAGCCTCCTACACACAAGGAGACCCATCCTCCTCATTTCTTCCTGCCTCTCTCTCTCTCACAATAATCAACGCCACAGGTTTTAACACAGACATCACAGGCATAGTAATCAAGGTCCATGCGTGTTCACCTCTGCTCTCTCTATTCTTTCCAACTGTCCCTAGGTTATTTTCTCCCCATCACTGTCTTCTCACACCCACGTAGTTTCACCAGGACAATATGTTCATGACTACAAGGCTACATATATACCAAAATCATGTTGCATACTTCCAAATTTTTTCATAAAATTAAATTTGATTTCATTAGGTGAAATAATGGTAATTTGTTAAGTCGTAGCCTACTTGTGTAACTATTTTTTGTAGATGCTATAGAGGAAATGTGTTATCTCAAGGGAGGTTCTTTGATGACAGTGAGGGGCTCTTAATCCAAGAAATTGGACTTCCCCTTCCTTGGATCGAACCTGAATGCCTCCCAGGCACTACATGACCTATGGGTTTAGTTCTTCGCCGTAAATAATAAAAGCAAAGGATGAATTTTTTTTTTCAATAGGTTATGTAAGACACAGTGAGAGTTTGAATACGAGCGCTGAAGGGAGGACATTAGGACCCAAGTTACAGACGACACACTGCAAGCAGACGACACACTGCAAGCAGACGACACACTGCAAGCAGACGACACACACTGCAAGCAGACGACACACTGCAAGCAGACGACACACACTGCAAGCAGACGACACACTGCAAGAAGACGACAGTTATTTCTCACAGGTATGATGTGAGAAAGGGAAGGCTACCTCCACTTCCTTAAGAACGTGATACACTGAACACGTGTTAACAAATTCTACCCTTGTTTTAATATTTATCCTACTCGATGTTTATCTTATAATTGTCGTCAAGGTTCACAATATAAATAATTGTCAGGGACACGCATCATTAACCACCAGGCCGGGCTGCCTCACCCAGGCCGGGCTGCCTCACCCAGGCCGGGCTGCCTCACCCAGGCCGGGCTGCCTCACCCAGGCCAGGCTGCCTCACCCAGGCCAGGCTGCCTCACCCAGGCCGGGCTGTCTCACCCAGGCCAGGCTGCCTCACCCAGGCCAGGCTGCCTCACCCAGGCCAGGCTGCCTCACCCAGGCCAGGCTGCCTCACCCAGGCCAGGCTGCCTCACCCAGGCCAGGCTGCCTCACCCAGGCCAGGCTGCCTCACCCAGGCCAGGCTGTCTCACCCAGGCCAGGCTGCCTCACCCAGGCCAGGCTGCTCACCCAGGCCAGGCTGCCTCACCCAGGCCAGGCTGCTCACCCAGGCCGGGCTGTCTCACCCAGGCCGGCTGCTCACCCAGGCCGGCTGTCTCACCCAGGCCAGGCTGCCTCACCCAGGCCAGGCTGTCTCACCCAGGCCGGGCTGCCTCACCCAGGCCAGGCTGCTCACCCAGGCCGGCTGTCTCACCCAGGCCGGCTGTCTCACCCAGGCCAGGCTGCCTCACCCAGGCCAGGCTGCTCACCCAGGCCAGGCTGCCTCACCCAGGCCAGGCTGCCTCACCCAGGCCAGGCTGCCTCACCCAGGCCAGGCTGCCTCACCCAGGCCAGGCTGCCTCACCCAGGCCAGGCTGCCTCACCCAGGCCAGGCTGCCTCACCCAGGCCGGGCTGCTCTCACCCAGGCCAGGCTGCCTCACCCAGGCCAGGCTGCCTCACCCAGGCCAGGCTGCTCACCCAGGCCAGGCTGCCTCACCCAGGCCAGGCTGCCTCACCCAGGCCAGGCTGCCTCACCCAGGCCGGCTGCCTCACCCAGGCCGGGCTGTCTCACCCAGGCCAGGCTGCCTCACCCAGGCCGGGCTGCTCACCCAGGCCGGCTGCTCACCCAGGCCAGGCTGTCCTCACCCAGGCCGGGCTGTCTCACCCAGGCCGGGCTGTCTCACCCAGGCCAGGCTGCCTCACCCAGGCCAGGCTGTCTCACCCAGGCCAGGCTGCCTCACCCAGGCCAGGCTGCTCACCCAGGCCAGGCTGCTCTCACCCAGGCCAGGCTGCCTCACCCAGGCCAGGCTGCCTCACCCAGGCCAGGCTGCCTCACCCAGGCCGGGCTGTCTCACCCAGGCCAGGCTGTCTCACCCAGGCCAGGCTGCCTCACCCAGGCCAGGCTGCCTCACCCAGGCCAGGCTGCCTCACCCAGGCCAGGCTGCCTCACCCAGGCCAGGCTGCCTCACCCAGGCCGGGCTGTCTCACCCAGGCCGGGCTGTCTCACCCAGGCCGGGCTGTCTCACCCAGGCCAGGCTGCCTCACCCAGGCCGGGCTGTCTCACCCAGGCCAGGCTGCCTCACCCAGGCCGGGCTGTCTCACCCAGGCCGGGCTGTC
The DNA here is from genome assembly GCA_009830355.1 of Cherax destructor. NCBI lineage: Eukaryota > Metazoa > Arthropoda > Malacostraca > Decapoda > Parastacidae > Cherax > Cherax destructor. Next base: position 341,597 of record WNWK01000771.1, read on the forward strand.
TCACCCAGGCCAGGCTGCCTCACCCAGGCCAGGCTGCCTCACCCAGGCCAGGCTGCCTCACCCAGGCCAGGCTGCCTCACCCAGGCCGGGCTGCCTCACCCAGGCCGGGCTGTCTCACCCAGGCCGGGCTGTCTCACCCAGGCCAGGCTGCCTCACCCAGGCCAGGCTGCCTCACCCAGGCCAGGCTGCCTCACCCAGGCCAGGCTGCCTCACCCAGGCCGGGCTGTCTCACCCAGGCCGGGCTGTCTCACCCAGGCCAGGCTGCCTCACCCAGGCCAGGCTGCCTCACCCAGGCCAGGCTGCCTCACCCAGGCCAGGCTGCCTCACCCAGGCCAGGCTGCCTCACCCAGGCCAGGCTGCCTCACCCAGGCCAGGCTGCCTCACCCAGGCCAGGCTGCCTCACCCAGGCCGGGATGCCTCACCCAGGCCAGGCTGCCTCACCCAGGCCAGGCTGCCTCACCCAGGCCGGGCTGCCTCACCCAGGCCGAGCCTTACTTTTGCAATTTTTCATTGAATTTCCAATGATTTGTTATGGTTTGTACAATTCTCAATACATGAATGATGATTATTCATTTTAGTAAATGTTCTATGAAGAAGGATTCAAGGCTTTGTCACCTGCTACGAACGAAAACAATTGTTTATTCTTAAATCGCTCAGAAACTAAAGCGTGTGACGGCGTTCAAAGAACGAAAGGCATAGCTAAAGGAAGAGTTGCTTAGGTAGGTCAAGTGTGCATGATTGTGTAGGTGTGTGAGCGAGGGTGTGGGTGTGGGTAGGAGTGTATGGGTGAGCGAGTGTGGTGTGGGTGAGCGAGTGTGGTGTGGGTGAGCGAGTGTGGTGTGGGAGTGTGTGGGTGCGGACACAACTTTCCCATATAAGACACTGCACTAAGGAGTGGAAGCAACACTGCCAACGTCCCTGTCTCACCCAGTGTGTGTGTGTGTGTGTGTGTGTGTGTGTGTGTGTGTGTGTGTGTGTGTGTGTGTGTGTGTGTGTGTGTGTGTGTGTGTGTGTGTGTGTGTGTGTGTGTGTGTGAGAGAGAGAGAGAGAGAGAGAGAGAGACCAGCTTTACCAACCACACCCAATAAATCATTTAAATGTTTGGTGCCACACAGGAGTGTTTTAAAGAATTTTAAGAGCCAGGGCAAGCAACTTGTGGGAGTAGGGGTATATATACCTGGTGGTATCTCTCGGTGTATATATGCTGTGAGTTTTCTTTAATCCCTATTTTAGGGATTAAAGTATCCTCGTGTAGTAGATACACAAATCAAATTGTGGAGGTCCCAAGCCAAGAAACAGGTACATACCAGGGAACTTAAGAGACCAACAGATAAATAATCCCACTAGAAATTAAATTACACTGGATTTTATATTTACAAAAAGAGGGGAACTAATTAGATATGCTGTGGTGTCCAAATTAATTGAGACAGGAGTAAATCTTGTGATTATCTTGAAGACGTAGATTTGAGGTGGTCAGTCCCTCAGCTTGGAGAAGAGTTCTGTTCCATAGTCTGAAACAATGTGAAGATCAAGCCACAGTGTGGAGTCTTGTATACTGTCGGAAGGAAAGGTGTAGAGTAGTAGAAGAAACAATGTGATTACATTCTTTCTTCTTCCCATATTATAAAAGTCTTCGAAAGAGTGATGAGACGTCAGATTACAAATTTTGTGGAAGAGCCCAATCTACACAGCCCAAACCAACACAGTTTTAGAACTGGAAGATCATACTTGTCACAACTGCTCAACCACTATGACGGAGTTACGGAGGCGTTGGGAAAAAGAAACCGCTGATGTGATATACAAACGCCTTGCAAGAGGGCCACATACATACAGGGGAAGGTAAGCAAATGGATTTTCAAGTTTCTGACACAGAACGCAAATGGTAGCAAACAGAGCAAAATCCAGTATCAGCGAGGTAAAAAGCTCAGTTCTCAAAGGCATTGTCCTGGCACCTCTGCTGTTTCTTATTCTCATATCAGACATGGATAAAAAAAAAAACACCGGTCACAGTTCTGTATCATTATTTGCAGATAACAATAAAATAAACATGAAAGTCCTCTCATGAGAAGACATGAAGATATAAGCAAGGTTTTCCGGTGTGCAGTAAAGAACATGACGCTCAATGGAGATAGGATCCAGCTGCTTAAATATGAAAAGAATGGAGAACTCAAAAGGGACACTATATGCAACACTCAGGAAGATCATAAAATAAAACGAAAGGGACACGTGAAAGACCTGGAAGTAATTATGTCGGCTGACCTTTCTTTCGAAGAATACAATATGGCAAATGTCACGACAGCCAGGAAGGTGACGGGGTGGATTATGAGAACTTTCAAAACAAGGGAAATAGTGCCAATGATGACACTTTTCAAATTGCTTGTGTTCTTTCGTTTGGAATACTGTTCGGTGTTTGATACCCTCTTTGACAGAAAACGATCGTTGTCGAATAACCCAAGAAAAAGAACGAAGGAACACTGCAGCAGACCTACTGGCCTGTACACAAATAACCCGCATATAATAGAAACTTATGACGTTTCGGTCCGACTAGACAGGCCCGTACTAGGCAGGCCCATGCTAGGCTGGCCCGTGTTAGGCAGGGCCCGAACCTCATCCGCCACCTACACCCTCATGTACCGGGCCTGTCGTGGGGGTTCGGTTGATGTATTTGGAGAACAAACACATACAATGAATGGCTTGGTAACTTATATCAATGGTAAATAAGGGAGAACACCAGGCCTGACCTGTCTCCTCTACTATGCCTCGCCTTGAACTGCCGAGGGTGACCCAGCGTGGGCATGGGATTCAAGGAGCTCGTGACGTCACATGCAGTGCGTCACTTAACGGATTGTAACGGTTATAACAAATACTACACATATACAGTACTACTGACAGGCCAACTTATATTTAAACCTACCAAAACTTCATACCTCAATGTTGTGTATTTTTAGTCGAAAAGTTAAACTAAAAAATACACAAAATTTGCCTCAAAAACAACCCAGGGCTTTACGGAATTTTTCCTAATAGTCGAAAGCTGTAAACCAACACTGGTAATTTATGTTCAACAACAACAAGAACAACACACGTTATTAAACATTACAAAATGTTTCCTTCAACCAAACATTCAGTTGTAAGTTAACTAATGCCATATGCTAGGCTGTCCCACTGCTTATCTTCAATAATAATAATAATAATAATAATAATAATAATAATAATAATAATAATAATAATAATAATAATAATAATTATATAATAAAAATAAAATAAAATAAAGAGTAAAGATATAATAATAATAAAATAATAGTGTGCTGGTGTTGTTTTTGTTTGTTGCTGCTGAGGTTACTGTTGTTGTAGTATGATGCTGCTGTTGATAAATTTTAACTGGAGACGCTAAACTGTGAAAAAAAGTGGTCAGGGAAGCGTGTCCAACACCTGATTGACCATCTCAGGGAAGATAGCCAGAGTTTATTGGTCAGCCAAGAACGTGACATCAATTTCTGAGCTTGTGATTGGTGGACTGGCTGTGACGCGCGAGTAGATCAGAGGTGATTGGCGAAGTGTCACTGACGTCACATCTATATTAAGGCACTGGACATTCAAGCGTTACTGATAACGGAGAAAGAAATCCGTGGGCAGTTTTATGGCGATATGAGAGGTGCTAGGCTGGCCTTGTCCTATTTGTCCGTGAAGGATAATAATGTGGAAGTTGCTGGTCTTCTAGCCTCGTGTTGACCCATACCTTAACTCCTCAAACTCTATCTCTCTTTGACTTGCTACACCTTGACTTGTTTTCCTGGGATCATCACTTCCCAGCAGGCTTCCACGATGGGATGAACAATCAGGCTGTTGGGACTCGTAGTCTCACGCAAAAAAACACTTGGTGTGGTCGGTGGCTCATGGGAAGACTTGGTTCACAAGGACTGGGGACCCAGGCTTCATGCTGCGTTCATCATTCTTGACACTCTTACAAATTCTAGCATCGTTCTCATTCTCAAAAATCAGAATGATAAGGATAACTGTGGCGAGTACTGTGCCTTGAGGAACACAGATTGTCAATGTGGAGGCTTAGAATTTGACTTTGTTGATTACTTCTTATTTTGAATTCGAATGTGGAACGTTCAGGATCCCTCTCCATTTTTCAGCTATTTCTTTGCACACATTTTGTTCTGTTACTCCATTATTACACCTGTCGGAGGCTTTGGCATAATCAGTGTAAATTACATCAGTATTTGGCTTATCATTCCGCAAATCGGAAAGTGTCGTAACGCTCCTGCAGTTGCGAGAGGCATAACATGAAGCTGTAAATCCACCTTGCCCAGGCTGCCTTGTGTACCTGTCGTAAATCCAAGCGATTAGTAATCTTATTTCTTAGAACTTTTAACTTCAGTTATTTATGATATCAGTGTTATCAGTCTACACATTTCTCTGACTGCTTGAGCGTCATCCTGGTCAGTATCAGTGGTTTTTTTACAGCTTTTGAGATGACGCTTCTCAGTTAAAGCCTCTAAGTTTCGCTTTGGTTTTTAATATTAGGATTCTTCTTCGTGAATACAGAGTTGCCGGAGACTAGACAGAGTGCGCCGGCATGCTTATTAGAAATGTGAGCAGAGTTCTATGCCACATTCACGAAAAAAAAATCCTGTGAGTTATGAATCTTTTTCTCTCCTTTATGACTCTCTGAATACATACTCGTACCATGTAAACAGTATTTTTGTGTTGTCATTGATGAAAGTTTCGTCTCTCTTAGGCAAGGACACTGTTAGAAGTGACTTATGCTTTTGATTATTTCACTGGAGAAAAGATATTTCGAGTTTTTTTTTTCTGATGCTTTTTATTCCGCTTTTCCTGGGTATTACCTGAGACTTTTTAATTTTTTTATTAAGTAAGGTACCTAATTTCCCTCTCGATGTCTGAAACCTGTAAGCTCTCTATATTTATTTCGTTGCTATTATCTCATTACAATTAATTTTTGTTATTATAATTTGTACTGTCTTTCATCTTCAATGTTACGATAAATCGTCTCTGACATCTCAGTGACAGTCAATAACGTATGGAGAAATATTTTTGTTTGAAATTAAAGGGCTTCGAGAGTTTTTCTACCGTAGGAACCCGGCCTTGGGCTAGGCTTGTCTGGTGCTTGCCGGAATCAACTAGGTTCTTGCTGCTGGCGGCCCGCTGGCCCAGGTATTGCACATGTCTAATTCAGCAACTTGTCGGTATTGTATATCATCAGTGTGGTAATATTGTTACATTTCACGTTTTAAATTGAAATCGCAAAACAATTTTAGGACTGGCTACCCATGAATCTCATTTACTTGCATTGTTTGCAATGGTGTGACTATTTCTTCAGTCAGCAAACAAGATGACGTTTGCGGTGAGGGTCGTAAGGTTCTCAGAACTGTTTACATTTTACTGCTTGATTTTTAAACTAGAGAGTTTGTGTCAAGTCGTTTATATACCAAGACAATGAGTATATTCTGGTTTTCAATTTTCACTTCTTTTTCACGACCCTCAACCACAACCATGACCTCCCTACTTCCCGCCACGATCTACCTATTCAATGGTACGACCTCCCTACTCCCTAGCACGACCTCTCTCCCCCAGACACACTTCATTACACACTAATACGAAACGAATTACTCCCTCCCGCTTTAGTAAACACACACCCAGGGTGTAAACGAATTTAAACGAGGAATTCACAAGTCATCGCCTTTGTTGGTTGCTCATTTTGTGCTTCAGTGCCGGGAGTGAGAGAGAAGTGAGAGAGGTGAGACATGGGGTATGAGAGAGGAGATGTGAGAGAGGGGGAATACAAGAATGAAAAGGGAAGGTGAAAAAACGAAAAGGGTGGTTCACAATTACTGATTGTCACCCAGTGATAAGCAAATCCTATACAGGGATAGCCTACTCCTGGTGATCACTTGTGTGTCATTCTGACAACAATCGTCTCCTGTTTCCTCGCAGGAAGACAAACTCTCAGAAATGAACAACAATTATAGAAGACTTGACCAAAACACATTACTCAGGATTAGTCACCAGTGGCGTGTTTCTTATATAGACTAATACCAGATTAAAACCAGAATGGAAAAAAAAATACAAACGTCTTTTAAAAAAATAAGAGGAGCTTAGTAACCCTTTATAAGATCGTCTCGGTAATAAATCAATGCAAAGTATCGTTTCAGAGATATTGTTGCTGATGTTGTCACCCACCAGGCTGCGGCCAGGTAGCGCAGCCTGGAACACTGCCTGTACCAAAGACTCTCCCGCCAGGCTGGGGCCTGGTAAGGCAGCCTAGAACACACTGCTTGTATGCAAGACTCTCCCGCCAGGCTGAAGCCTGGTAAGGCAGCCTAGAACACACTGCTTATAAATTAGACACATGTGCAACACTTGGGTATCTTTATTGAGGAAACGTTTCGCCACATATGTGTCTAATTTATAACTTGTCGGTTCTCTGAACCATTCATCTACATCCTGTCTGACACAGCAACATCTTGGGATTTTGATACAAACGAATTCTTCAACACTTGTCCAACCTTTGGACGAAGACCTACTTCGACTAGTGGATGGTACCACTATAACTCCGCCTCCTCCTGCTTCGCCTCACCTGACTACAGAATATAAGCCACTTATATGGCTCTATGTTGTACTTTCTACAAGATTGATGGACTGAACACATCGACTCCAGGCCAAGGGACTGATTACCTCAAACTCCTCCTCTCCTTACACCTTTCTGCTTTGTATTGGACTGATGAAGCCACTGTGTGTCGAAACGTTTCCTCAATAAAGATACCCAAGTGTTGCATATGTGTCTAATTTATAACTTGTATAAATATTGGTAGAATTACCGACAATATGTTAAGTAAAAGGACACAAATGCAACTTAATGTGACATTTTTATTGTGGCAACGTTTCGCTCTTCAGGAGCTTGAGAAAGCTCCTGGAGAGCGAAACGTTGCCACAATAAAAATGTCACATTAAGTTGCATTTGTGTCCTTTTACTTAATTTATAACTTGTCGGTTCTCTGAACCATTCATCTACACACTGCTTGTACCCAACACTCCTGCCAGGCTGGGGCCTGGTAAGGCAGCCTAGAACACACTGCTTGTACCCAACACTCTCCCGCCAGGCTGGGGCCTGGTAAGGCAGCCTAGAACACACTGCTTGTATGCAAGAGAACCCAAATACACCTACGGCACGCCTCCAAAGAGTTGTCATTCACCGCCCACTAGACAGACAATAAACTTCGTATTATAGCTGTTGTTGCTATGATTAAAAAAAGGGTTAAACGTTTCAGACATTAAGAAGATGGCCTATGTGAAGCTTGTTTAAAAAAGGCTGCCATCTGGTTTAAGGAGAAGCCCAATAACATTCTGTTGGTTGATGACGCCAAACTTTCGTAGCATCCTACGTAACACCTTTATGTACAGTTCAGGACATTTATTAAAGGAAGCGTTTCGCCACGAGTGTCTTCTTCAGTCCTGATACAGAGATAACTAAGACACGGTGAAAGTGTATAGAGGCTGCCCTAACTGCTCTCAATAACACTATCCATCAAAAGTCCGGAAGTTACACTATATCCAAATTGCTAATCAACCGCATATTTACTATTCTGGAGACCATCTCGCCACAACTGTACTACTACTACTGCTACTATTACTACTACTACTACTACTACTGCTCAAGCGACCTTCCACCTGACTCCTGCCACTATATATACTTCTTAGTTATCTCTGTATTAGGACTGATGAAGCCAATGTGGGGAAACGTTTCCTCAGTATACCCAAGTATTGCACATGTGTGTAATTTATCAACTTGTGGATTCTGTGAACTATTTATCTACAAAACTTGAGTGGCTTGGGCTTCCTTATCAGCCTGTCCATTATAATCAACAATGGCTTCCTGAGAAAGAGTTCTTTAGTATCTCGAGGGAAAAAAACATCTGTCTGGAAGAATATCAACATGTGTTAGTCCAGACACTGAGTATGCAGCACCAGCATGGAGCCAACACTTGATCAAGAGTAAATTGTAAAAATGAACAAAAAGGAATACCGTGACTGGAATACACAAATAACCCGTACATAGGAGACAGTTAATATCAAAATGGTATACAATACCGACAGGTTGGTAGGTAAGACACAGGCAACTTTATTCCGAAACGTTTCGCCTACACAGTAGGCTTCTTCAGTCGTGTACAGAAAGTAGGCAGGAGCAGTAGAGATGTGAAGACCATGTAACAGAACTCTTCTAAAGGCTGAGGGACTGACCACCTCAAATCAAGGGTGATGGACTGATTACATGGTCTTCACATCTCTACTGCTCCTGCCTACTTTCTGTAATCGACTGAAGAAGCCTACTGTATAGTCGAAACGTTTCTGAATAAAGTTGCCTAAGTGTCGCCTATGTGTCTTACCTACCAACACAGGAGAGAGAAGCTTACTACGACATTTCGGTCCGACCATTTAAAAAGTTGAATTGACTTTGTAAATGGTTGAAATCGGACCGAAACGTCGTAAACTTTATTTTCTCTCTCCATGTACGAGTTATTTGTGAATTGTAATAATGTTGGTAGAATTACCCACAATATGTTAGGTAAAAGGACACAAGTGCAACTAATGTGACATTTTATTGTGGTAACGTTTCGCTCTCCAGGAGCTTTGTCAAGGTCACGGCTTGACAAAGTTCCTGGAGAGCAAACGTGGGTGAGAACTCTAGGTAGCTTCAAATGTAGGTTAGACTGGTATATGAGTGAGTGGGTTAGTTGAACCTGCCTAGCATGGGCCAGTAAGCCTATTGCAGTGTTCCTTCATTCTTGCGTTTTTGAAACACTACCAAAATGTCCGCTAGACATGTACACGCATTTCCTTCACCACTACGTCATTATCAAGCCCAAGTATCATGCGTACTACGGTGTAAAATAGAGAAAAAAAGTCGGTCACGTACATACCCACTCACTGATGACCAAAAGCTCCAGCTGTGGGTCCTCATATGACTAAGACCCAAGTCAAAAAACACTTGTCCTGATTCCTGACGAACCTTACCTCTCACTGAAGACAACAGCAGGAGAGGGAGAGAGAGACAGGAGAGGGAGAAGAGAGGGACTCCTAGCACCTGGTTTCAATGGAGGTGCTGTCTTCTGGGTATTCGTGCGGAACGGCTGTTCAACACTGATTCATACACAGACATACAGACAGGCGGGAAAGGTAAGCTTGATACACCGCCACATTATGTCAGGTATATATAAAAAATACAAGGATATATATTGAACATGTTCAGAATGGTGGCTTCGCGTCGCTACACAGCCTTCTGATGACCAGTTCAAGTGAACACAGGCAATGTGCCACACAAACACACACAAAGTGGTGGATGGGAAACTCTTAATACGCAGCTTCAAGAATAGGTAAAGCCTAAGAGAACAGAAGTGTTGCTGACCAATGTGGTCTAGGAGGTGGGACCAGGAGCTGAGTCTCGACCCCGCAAATACAATTCGATGAGTACACACACACAATGCTGCACTTTTATGAAGATTGATGGAGTGAACATATCAACTCCAGGCTGAGGGACTGATTACCTCAAACTCCTGCTCGTCTTCCACCTTCCTCTGCCCTGGACTGAAGAAGCCACTGGCTGGCGAAACGTCTCCTGAATAAAGATACCCAGATGTTGAACAAGTGTCTCATTTATCAACTTGTCGGTTTTTTAAATCATTTTACTCACAATTTACGTAAAAAGGAAGAGGAGGACTGGAAGCAGCGATCCCTGGAGGGAACCCTCCAGCAATCCCTGGAGGGAATCCTCCACCTACCCACTCCCACATTATCTCTTTACTAAGCATCTCTTCACTCCGCTATCTCTTCATTAAGAATCTCTGTATTCATCTCCGTACCCTTCCTACTACCCCTGTCTGCTCTTTCATTTTGTACAGCAACATTCCGTGTGCTATTGTGTCAAACACAATCTTGTCTCTTCCTTGAGTGCCTAACGCAAGCAACACAACTCAACAACATACATCCACGGTGCTGGAAGCCCCCCAAAAAGGTGCTGGAAGCAACACAATAAAATAATCCACGGTGCTGGAAGCAACACAACTCAACAACATATATCCACGGTGCTGGAAGCAACACAACTCAACAACATATATCCACGGTGCTGGAAGCAACACAACTCAACAACATATATCCACGGTGCTGGAAGCAACACAACTCAACAACATATATCCACGGTGCTGGAAGCAACACAACTCAACAACATATATCCACGGTGCTGGAAGCAACACAACTCAACAACATATATCCACGGTGCTGGAAGCAACACAACTCAACAACATACATCCACGGTGCTGGAAGCAACACAACTCAACAACATACATCCACGGTGCTGGAAGCAACACAACTCAACAACATATATCCACGGTGCTGGAAGCAACACAACAACATACATCCACGGTGCTGGAAGCAACACAACTCAACAACATATATCCACGGTGCTGGAAGCAACACAACTCAACAACATATATCCACGGTGCTGGAAGCAACACAACTCAACAACATATATCCACGGTGCTGGAAGCAACACAACTCAACAACATATATCCACGGTGCTGGAAGCAACACAACAACATACATCCACGGTGCTGGAAGCAACACAACTCAACAACATATATCCACGGTGCTGGAAGCAACACAACTCAACAACATATATCCACGGTGCTGGAAGCAACACAACTCAACAACATATATCCACGGTGCTGGAAGCAACACAACTCAATAACATACATCCACGGTGCTGGAAGCAACACAACTCAACAACATATATCCACGGTGCTGGAAGCAACACAACTCAACAACATACATCCACGGTGCTGGAAGCAACACAACTCATCAACATACATCCACGGTGCTCTAAGCAACACAACTCATCAACATACATCCACGGTGCTGGAAGCAACACAACTCAACAACATATATCCACGGTGCTGGAAGCAACACAACTCAACAACATATATCCACGGTGCTGGAAGCAACACAACTCAAAAACATACATCCACGGTGCTGGAAGCAACACAACTCAACAACATACATCCACGGTGCTGGAAGCAACACAACTCAACAACATACATCCACGGTGCTGGAAGCAACACAACTCAACAACATACATCCACGGTGCTGGAAGCAACACAACTCAACAACATACATCCACGGTGCTGGAAGCAACACAACAACATACATCCACGGTGCTGGAAGCAACACAACTCAACAACATACATCCACGGTGCTGGAAGCAACACAACTCAACAACATATATCCACGGTGCTGGAAGCAACACAACTCATCAACATACATCCACGGTGCTCTAAGCAACACAACTCATCAACATACATCCACGGTGCTCTAAGCAACACAACTCAACAACATATATCCACGGTGCTGGAAGCAACACAACTCAACAACATATATCCACGGTGCTGGAAGCAACACAACTCAACAACATATATCCACGGTGCTGGAAGCAACACAACTCATCAACATACATCCACGGTGCTGGAAGCAACACAACTCAACAACATACATCCACGGTGCTGGAAGCAACACAACTCATCAACATACATCCACGGTGCTCTAAGCAACACAACTCATCAACATACATCCACGGTGCTGGAAGCAACACAACTACCGTGAGGCAACACAATATAATCGTGGTCAACAATACAGACAAGTTTGATGGACTTGTCGGTATCTCGTACCATTATTATACTTACACTCATTTTTTCTATCGAGAGAAAAGGTCTTCAACAAGACTCAAAATAGAGTAGCTGCAAGAAAATTGAAAAACTGGAGGCTAGGCAAGAGACACTGAATTCCAGAGCAGCACGTTTAGCGTGTATATTATCAAAAGTTTAGGAGAAGATTTTAAGGCAAACGGGTATTTGGAGCAGACCTGAAGGACATCGGGGGTCAATGTCCCCGCGGCCTGGTCCCAAACCAAGTTCCTGGTGGATCAAGACCTGATTAACCAGGCTGTAACTGTTGGCGGCACGCAATCTAACGTACGAACCACACATGTACAACAGTAGGGTATCTTTATTGCTAATTGAAACGTTTCGCCTACACGGCAGGGCTTCTTTAGTCAAATACAGAGAATAAATTGTAGGCAGCAGGAGCAGTGGCAAGGTAAAGTTGATGTAATCAGTCTATTAACTTTGAAGAAATCAATTTTGAGATGGTCAGCGCCATAGTCCGGAACAACACGAAGGTGAAGCATGAGAATGGAGTCTTATATACTGTGGAGGGTGAGGTGTGAAAGATCTTGAAGACGTTGCAGGAGGTTGGGACCAGTAGTAGAAGCCTCCTGCAACATCTTCATGACCTTGCACGCCTCACCTTCGGCAGTATATAAGACTCTATTTTCATGGGGGTAATAATGATAGACTTACCCACAAAATGTTGGGTAAAAGGACACAGATGCAACTAATGCGACATTTTATTGTGGCAACGTTTCGCTCTCCAGGAGCTCCTGGAAAGCGAAACGTTGCCCAATAAAATGTCACATTAGTTGCATCTGTGTCCTTTTATCCAGTCTGATGCTTCAGCTTCACATTGTTCCAGACCATGGAGCTGAACTCTTCTCCGGGCTGAGGGACTGACCACCTCGAAAACTATTTATCCAAGGTTGATGGACTGATTACCTCACCTCTACCTCGCCACTAATCCAGCTGCCTAAAATTTATCCTCCTCTGTATTTAACTGAACAACTAGACATGTGCAACACCTGGGTATCTTTATTAGTAGACGTTTCGCCAACCACCAGTGGCTTTATACAATACAGAAACATGAAGAGGTAGCAGAAAGGGAATTAGACCCTCAGCCTATGAGCAACTGTTCATTATCATAGTCATGAATCTGAAAGCAGGTCAGGTTAGGTAAATTTGTCAAGAAACAGGCCAAGTGTTTCCTGACGCGGGTCGTATGATGACCCATAGCTGGAGCTTTTGGTCATCTGACCGAAGCCTTCCACTGGCTTACCCCTCCACCCCTTTAAAAATTATGGTTATGATTATAAACAATTATTAAGAGTATCACAGGGAGGAAGAAGTAATCTTATACTGGAGTCAGGTAGATGCAGTAGAAGTGAGCGTATACTGGAGTCAGGTAGATGCAGTAGAAGTGAGCTTATACTGGAGTCAGGTAGATGCAGTAGAAGTGAGCTTATACTGGAGTCAGGTAGATGCAGAAGAAGGCACTGACGGGTAGGCAGTAGTACCCAGACAGAGGTGGACTGCAAGAGATACTTTGAGAACGTACCATACCAGAGATAAATACTGTACATAAGTCTTGTTTCACCACAGGTCCTGTCTTCTTTACACAGTCCTTAATTACACGACCCTCCACGTACCACGTCCTTGTACGGGGTGAGGTGCAGCTTTCCCTCTATATTCATGTCCACCTTTCACTTATGTATCGAAATATACAGATTAATCAATCTTCTGAGTTTTTGTCTCCATGAGAGTTAATACTGAGCATTGACAAGTATTAGTTACACTTGAGTAATCCACTGTATATCAATTATATTAAACAAGTAGGAGTAAAAGAGAAAAAGTTGCAGTGGATGAGGGAATACCAGACAGAAGCAGAGTAACAGTAATGACTGAGACGCCAGAGTGGGAGGCAGTAATGAGACGCCAGAGTGGGAGGCAGTAACGAGACGCCAGTGGGAGGCAGTAACGAGACGGCAGAGTGGGAGGCAGTAACGAGACGGCAGAGTGGAGGCAGTAACGAGACGGCAGAGTGGGAGGCAGTAACGAGACGCCAAGTGAGGCAGTAACGAGACGGCAGATGGGAGGCAGTACGAGACGGCAGAGTGGAGCAGTAACGAGACGGCAGAGTGGGAGGCAGTAAGAGACGCCAGAGTGGGAGGCAGTAACGAGACGCCAGGCGAGAGGCAGTAACAAGACGGCAGAGTGGGAGGCAGTAACGAGACGCCAGAGTGGGAGGCAGTAACGAGACGCCAGAGTGAGAGGCAGTAACAAGACGGCAGAGTGGGAGGCAGTAACGAGACGCCAGAGTGGGAGGCAGTAACGAGACGGCAGAGTGGGAGGCAGTAACGAGCCAGGTCCAGCAAGGATCAATATTATCATTTGTTTATTATGCTAGCATTAATAAGTTAGAATATTTGTCAGCATAAATAAGAAAGGCCACAAGAGCCTAATTTCCAAGGTACTAAATATTTCTCCATGGTTGTAAACACATTGTGACTGAACTACAACACCACCTTGTGACTACAACACTTTGTGACTACAACACCTTGTGACTACAACACCACCTTGTGACTACAACACCTTGTGACTACAACACCACCTTGTGACTACAACACCTTGTGACTACAACACCTTGTGACTACAACACTTTGTGACTACAACACCTTGTGACTACAACACCACCTTGTGACTACAACACCTTGTGACTACAACACCACTTGTGACTACAACACCTTGTGACTACACCTTGTGACTACAACACCTTGTGACTACAACACCTTGTGACTACACCTTGTGACTACAACACCTTGTGACTACACCACCTTGTGACTACAACACCTTGTGACTACAACACCTTGTGACTACACCTTGCGACTACACCACCTTGTGACTACACCTTGTGACTACACCACCTTGTGACTACACCTTGTGACTACAACACCTTGTGACTACACCTTGTGACTACACCACCTTGTGACTACAACACCTTGTGACTACAACACCTTGTTATGACTACAACATCTTATTGTAACTACTGAGGCTTATTCTGTGTATGATAAAATAAGACTTCAGTACTTGATGACCTGAAAGGGATTCATACAAAAAACTAATTGACTTCTATATTAGGGAGAAGCTCTTGAACTGAGCTCACCTCCAATGTGAACTGACTTAAGACTTTACCATTCAGAATTAATTTCTTCTTTTTTAGTCTGCCAAAACATTAAATATTTGCGTATAATCTTATCTTTAAATTCTGAGACAAAATCTTCCGATCTTTGCTGATAAGGTGATGTATAATAACTCCTTCAGAGCGTTAGTCCGAGTTATATTTTTGACCCGTTTCCGGGATTCTTTGTCTGTTCAGCCAGGTTGTTGCTGTTATGTGGTCCTCTGCCTAGCATGGCCATCACAGCCTGGTTGATCTGGCACATGGCGGAGGTAGTGAATCAGTTTTCTCTTGAAAACTTCTACATTTCGTACGGTAATATTTCTGAAATCTGCTGGTAGCAGGTTAAATAGGCTTGAACCACGGATGTTGACAGTGTTCTCTTAACGTGCTCATGGCTCCCCTACTTTTCACTAGGCTTTTTTTAACACCTCCCATACCTCTCACCCCACGTGTGACCCCTCATGAGTTTTTCCTATATATTCCTTTCGTTCTACGGGATTGTTTACCAGCATTTTATATACTGTGCTAGTTTTTAGATTTTATTTTTTTCCATATCTAAGCAGCTGACATTCACCAACACTGAACACAGACTGTTGCTGATGTCTGTCTTGGTATCATCTACACAAGATACGACGCTGTAGTGTTTCTATATATGACTCCTCTGGTCACAGACCGGGCCGCAGGGGCGTTGACCCCTGGAATTCTCTCCAGGTAAACTCCAGGTAAGTATAGGATAGGTGAGTACAAATAGAGAGCGTGTCTGTCTCGCGCCCAGCAGACGGAGGATCAAACCTCCACAAAGTATTGCGCTGAATAACCCAAATAGGTTTAGCGCTTAACATGAATTATTTAATAATTTAATTTCCAGGTAAGTATTTTAAGCAGTAAAGTTGTCAGTTACTGATCTGTTTGTTTGTGTTAAGGATGTATTATGTTTTATTTGCTACTCTGCGATCTCATAGAAATCTGAATATCTCTTTCCCTCCCTTACCTTTCTTGTTATAATTACTGACTCCATTTTAAAGAAAATCAATGTTGATGGAGTTGTAGGAGGGAGGGAAGACGCAAGACGCGGGGAACGAGGAAGACGCAAGACGCGGGGAACGAGGGAAGACGCAAGACGCGGGGAACGAGGGAAGACGCAAGACGCAGGGAAGGAACAGAGACGAAGGGAGGAAAAAAAAAAAGACGCAGAGGAGGAAAAGAGTAAGACATTTTTTGACACCTAATACGTATCATAGTCAAACAAAAACATTACACAACTAAAAAAAACCTCTTTCCTCTTTCAAGATAACAACACCGCATATTAACAGTTAACATTTTGACGAGATAACAGAGAGACATGTTGAAGAGGACCCAGAAACACTCATAAAAACAAGGAGACAGTGACTTAAACATTATATGGAAACTCGTGTTGGGACCTTCAATATACAGTGAAGACTAAGCACCACTGTATAGCATTATTCTTAAACAATAAAAAACACAATACCATGAGTGGAATACATAAATAACCCACACATAGGAGGGAGAGAGACAGATAAGCCTACAACGACGTGTCGGTCCGACTTAGACCATTTACCAGTCTCTTGTAATTGGGCCAAGTCGGACCGAAACGTCGTAAGTTTCTATGTGTGGGTTATGTGTGTACATGATAACTTTTATGATAGTGGAGGTAAGCAGTAGCCTGGTGAAGGCCTACGGTGGCTAGGCCTACGGTGGCTACGGGCACTGATGTTTGATCTATGGAAGGAGAAGGGTACCTCTAACTATTTGGATCGAGAGCCCTTCACCAGCAATAAGGTGTTCTTAAAGAGACAGTGTTCGATTTGTGTTGCTGGAGGCAACACAAATCCAGCAGTGTTGCTGGAGGCAACACAACTGCAATAGTGTTGCTGGAGGCAACACTGGAGGGAGAACTACATCACAAGAGGCGGATGGTATATCACAAATCTTGGGAGACTCATTTTGAGTTTCTTAAGAAGAATCTTAAGTGTTGCTGGAGGCAACACAACTGAAACAATGCTGCTGGAGGCAAAAGACCTTCAGCACCTGGAAAACATTCACAGCATCCTTGATGAAAAAAAATGATCTCCCGTATTCTGGAATTTCCCAGCTGGTGCAGCAGTGCCAGCCTACCTTCCCTACGGAAATCTTGCCCCAGACACCAGCTGCATGGTTTACCTCCTCTTCCTTCTCCTCCTCCTCCGGGGATCAAGCAAAGCCAGACTCTAGCAAACTCCATTACAAAAGACGGATGGTAACACAAATCTTGTGAGACTATTTTGAGTTTCTTAGGAAGAATCTTTTAAATGGCTAAAATAAAGTGTAAAAAATTTTTTGTATCCTTTCAAACAATTTAAGATTACACAATTATTATGTTGTGGTAAATCAAGAAGAATCAGGTCAATTTGTTGTCTTCTAAAATCTCTTGAAAAATAACTCATAGTACACTAGTCAACAAATTATAGCACCTGGTCTTAAGACTTTCATTATGTGCAAATATTTCAGCAGACTGATGCAGCCTGAAGCAACATACAGTCCTAAGTCATCAGTCCATCACTATACCACTGAAGGTCGTATGAATTATCCAACCACAACAGTGGGAAGGCTCCTCCGGGCCACTAACTGTGACCCAAACCTTTTTTTTTAACGAAGAAACACCGACTCTTCCCCCCCCCAGCAGGCAGTGACCAATCTCTTTATTTTCTTTTTCCAATCACTTGTTGCTTCCAATCACTTGTTGCTTCCAATCACTTGTGCTTCCAATCACTTGTTGCTTCCAATCACTTGTTAGTGAACTGGTAACAACAGACAGACCAGACCTCAGGTTCCAGCTTTTACTTATGCATTTCTTCATTAACAATGCTCAGCACGTACTATAAATAAACATTAATTTCTCGATCTAGAGTTATACACCTTTCAGTGTATTTACACAGAGATGTTTCCATTTCTCAGTGTATATACACCAACAGTCATACAGTTTTGAGTGCAATATAACCCGACCTCTCCATGATAGTCTTCCAGAACGTAATAAATTATATACCGCGATGCCTTGTGCATTTCCCTGGTCCATGTATCACTTACAAATTAGATTTATATTTAGTCATTCACACACGGAGAGGTATATCACCCAGAGTATAAACACCGAGGGTATATACATCAGTTCAAACACGCCGAGAGATGTATAATGTATAGCCCTCAATGAACATTATACATTAATCACCATTTTAGGTCTCAGAATATCCCTGACCGACCTTCACACACTTGATAGCCTCTAAATCTAAATCAGATATGGGAACATTCGATATAATCAATTTTAAACCACCTAAACATAATTTTTACTAATATTACCCGGAATTAAAATTTTGCCCTCGAATCGACTCGTGGAGACGGAATCCCTACTGACCGACAGCCTTACATTAATCTCTTACCGTAATACAGTTTGTATTAAATGGATTACTAAAGTGTAACAAACACGTGTTAATGCTAAATAATAACCCACATGGAGGCAGAGACTCAGAAGATTAATTGATCTGTATATTTCGATCCTCTTCTGGGATCCTCTTCAGAAGATACATAAGTAAAATGAGAACATGAATACATAGAAGGTTGTACCTCAACCGTCGCTTATAAACAGAATATAGAAAAGAACTATTATAAAGAGAAAACGGAAATGCTCTATGATTCAGTAAAGAAATATTAAAATCCTTACTAAATCAGATATGGGAACATTCGATATAATCAATTTTGAACCACCTAAACAATTTTTACGAATATTACGGGGAATTAAAATTTTGCTCTCGAGAGATACATGATAATATATACCTGGAAAGTACTCGAGGGTCTGGTCCCAAATCTGCACACTGCCATAACAACATACTGGAGTGAGAGATATGGGAGGAAGTGTAAAATAAACCCAGTGAGGAGCAGGGTGCGGTGGGGACAATACGGGAGCACTGTATTAACATCCGGGGTCCCAGACTATTCAACATCTTACCAGAAGATATCCGAAACACCGCTGGAACCAGTGTAGAAGCCTTCAAGAGGAAACTGGACAAGTATCTTCACCAGGTGCCAGATCAACCAGGCTGTGATGGATATGTGGGGCAGCGGGCCTCCAGCAGCAACAGCCTGGTTGACCAGTCGAGCATCAGACGAGCCTGGCCCATGGCCGGGCTCCGAGAGTAGTTAAACTCTCGAATTTCTTCGAAAATATTCAAATCAGAAGATGTAGAGGTGTCTTATATGTAGAGGTGTCTTATAAAGGTCCTCTATAGAGTGGATCCTCTTAAATGTTATTGAGAAGGCTCGTCTGAAATTGAAGAGTGCGTGGAAAGGCCTTTATGGTACGTGTTTCTCAATTGTCGTTGTAATTGTTCAGTAGAATTTATGAATAACTGCACTATGTTAAGGAGCTTTAGAAGAGAACAGAGAGAGAGAGAGAGAGAGAGAGAGAGAGAGAGAGAGAGAGAGGGAGGGGGGTAAGATCTCTTAGCCTGTTAAAAAAAAGATAAGGACTAGTGACCCTTAACCTAACACTGTCAAACCCATCATGTTAAGAGAGATAGACAGATAGATAAAGAGAGAGAGAGAGAGAGAGAGAGAGAGAGAGAGAGAGAGAGAGAGAGATCTAACAGCTCTTAGCCTGTAAAAAAAGGCAGGGACAAGGGACTCTTAACCTAACAATGTAAGACCCATCGTGTTAATATATATATATATATATATACAGAGAGAGAGAGAGAGAGAGAGAGAACAAAAAGTCTGGTCAGTATGCATACCAAAATGTCTACAAACTAGACTTGACTCCATCAGCATCCACTCAGAGTCAAATTCCCCAGATAAAATCCAGTTTTGAGGCAGTTAAGTCACTTGAGAGGTACACACGCACAAATATTATATATATACCACAACATGACACACTAATTGACCTAACACAGTAAATATATCGAGCACAAACTCTAAGACTCTTCAGTTGAGACAACTTCATCCCTTGTGGCAAGATTATGCTGCTGAACATGTGACAGATAGTTTAGAAAAACCGACAAGTTGAAGGATCTTTATTGAAGAAACGTTTCGCCACACATTGACTTCATCAGTCCAATACAGAGAAGAACGGTGGAGTTTGGGGTAGTCAGTCCCTCAGCCTGGAGTTGATGTGTTCACTCCATCAATCTTGGAGGAAATCTTCAAAATTGATGGACTGAATACATCAACTCCAGGCTGAGGGACTGACTACCTCAAACTCCCCCCTCTTCTTCCATTCTTCTTTGTATTGGACTGATGAAGCCACTGTGTGGCGAAACGTTTCCTCAATAAAGATACCCAAGTGTTGCATATGTGTCTAATTCTTCACGCTGCAGATACTCTTGATCTCTCTCTCTCTCTCTCTCTCTCTCTCTCTCAACACTTATTAATGGTATACAATACCGATAAGTTGATAAATCAGTCACATGTGCAACACTTGGGTATTCTTACTGCTGCAACATTTAAGTAATAAAGATACCTAAGTATTGCACATGCATCGCCTTCACCTCTCAACACTTGATGCTGTAACATAGCTCAGGTTCAGACTTAACTTTACAAACTGATAAGTGTTATCCTGCCCCAGCTCATTTATCTTTGTTTATTTTTATTATTAAGATATATGAATAGTGAGATGAAGATGGAGGCAGCTGTGGGTTAGAGGATTCATGCAGTGGTTGTCAGAACCTGTTTCTCACGCGAGTCGTACAAGGAATGGAGTAATGGCTATGAGACAGATACAACCAGAGTGAAATTGCTAATGACTGTCCGTCGTGTGGCATAATAGCAGTTTTCTGGATGTCTGCTAAGTTGAGCCATGTGCTGAATCTTGATAGTGTTGGGTCTTGTATGTAGCACTAAGGTCACTGACGTCTTAACGCTGTTAAAGGCTTTGCTGAAAAAATATATTAAACCAGGCTTGTTGAAGCGAGAGACTAATCGCTTTGCAAGCTCCTTCAACTTTCAAAGGTAGAGTTTGTTGCTTATATATATAATTATGTAGCTGTTGATTCCGCTAAGTCAGGTGGATGGGCTGGAGACTCACACACTAATAGATAACACAATAAGTGTCCGGGGCCCAAGACTGTTCAACTGCCTCCCAGCATACATAAGGGGGATTTCCAATAGACCCCTGGCTGTCTTCAAGAAGGAGGTGCACAGATACTTAATTCAGTACCTGACCAGCCGGGCGGTGGTTCGTACGTTTGCGTGCGGCCAACTAACAACCTGGTTGATCAGGCCCTGATGCACCGAGAGGACTGGGGGCATTGACCCCCAGAACACCTTCCACATAGGCACATTAATATTTATAAACGTAAGTTTGAATTACACCTAATTTTCTGACTTTTTGTGTGTGCGAGATGAAAAAAAAATCCTAAACCAGCAAGTAAGTTTTCACTTTCTTTATAATTAACCTAAAAGAAAAGGTATTTTTTTTTAAATACGGCAGCAGGTGGGCTTTAGAGATGTGATCTTCACTGGTGTTTTATTTCTAATATACCAGACGAGTCTTGACAGCCACTGAGAAGTGAACACAGAGGTAATGAGGGTGACATGATCTCAGCCACCACACTTATGCAACACTTTGCAATGTTAGGTCACAAGTGCAATTAATGTGACATTTTATTGTGGCAACGTTTCGCTCTCCAGGAGCTTTGTCAAGCATGGAGAGCGAAACGTTGCCACAATTAAATGTCGTATTAGTTGCACTTGTGTTCTTTTAGCTAACATATTGTCAGTAATTTTACCAACATTACTACAACATTTTGGTATCTTTACTGAGGAAACGCTTCGCCACACAGTGGCTTCATCAGTCCAATACAAAGAAGAACGGTGGAAATAGAGGAGTTTGAGGGAATCAGTCCCTCATCCTGAAGTCTATGTGTTCAGATTAACATATTGTCGGTAATTCTACCAACACTATTACAAGTGAACATGTTTGTGGGCAACATTTTTTATAAATTTTGTAAATCCGCGCAAGAAAACAAATAAAAATTGAGTGACTGAAGAATGCTGGAACTTACTGTAGGTGGGAACCATGTCCTGGAAACCAGAGAAAGTGTAAACATGAAGAAGACAGACTGTGCCATACGACAGTGAGTATGGCAAATGGATTCTGGTCTAAGTTCATGCACAGTAGAGCTACCGGAATAAATCACTTACACTGCCTTTTAACCTTCGTGAGTTGATAAAGGCCAGTGTGTGTGTGTGTGTGTGTGTAGGAAATGTTATCAATGTAAGATCACATCTGTGTTCCTTGTGAAACATGGACTCTCTGTGATGAACACTGAAATATGGACTCTCTCTGTGATGAACACTGAAATATGGACTCTCTCTGTGATGAACACTGAAACATGGACTCTCTCTGTGATGAACACTGAAACATGGACTCTCTCTGTGATGAACACTGAAATATGGACTCTCTCTGTGATGAACACTGAAATATGGACTCTCTCTGTGATGAACACTGAAACATGGACTCTCTCTGTGATGAATACTGAAATATGGACTCTCTCTGTGATGAACACTGAAATATGGACTCTCTCTGTGATGAACACTGAAATATGGACTCTCTCTGTGATGAACACTGAAATATGGACTCTCTCTGTGATGAACACTGAAATATGGACTCTCTCTGTGATGAACACTGAAATATGGACTCTCTCTGTGATGAACACTGAAACATGGACTCTCTCTGTGATGAACACTGAAACATGGACTCTCTCTGTGATGAACACTGAAACATGGACTCTCTCTGTGATGAACACTGAAATATGGACTCTCTCTGTGATGAACATTGAAACATGGACTCTCTCTGTGATGAACACTGAAACATGGACTCTCTCTATGATGAACACTGAAACATGGACTCTCTCTGTGAACATTGAAACATGGACTCTCTGTGATGAACACTGAAACATGGACTCTCTCTGTGATGAACACTGAAACATGGACTCTCTCTGTGATGAACACTGAAACATGGACTCTCTCTGTGATGAACACTGAAACATGGACTCTCTCTGTGATGAACACTGAAACATGGACTCTCTGTGATGAACACTGAAACATGGACTCTCTCTGTGATGAACACTGAAACATGGACTCTCTCTGTGATGAACACTTACAGCCTAGGAAGCTGGATTTAAACCTACACAAGCAGTCAAAGAAAGTCTTCTCACACCTGATGAACTGGTATACCTGGGTACCATGTATATCCTGGTACCTCCACTCTTGTATCCTGGAGGCTGCTAGTATATCTTAGATAAGGCTGGGCTTTGAGATGAGCTGAGTTAGGCCAACAGCTTAAAGACTGTAAAGTTAGTGTGTTTATCTCCCCTGTTATCTCAAGTACTGTCATATCTTCGATTTCTGTGCCACAAGCAGAAACAACGGGGAAAGTTTTCAAGTGGAGCACTGAAGGCAGGCTGGAACGCAAGTACATACGGACATTAGAATGGAGGAACACTGCAGAAGGCCTACTGGCCCATACAAGGCAGTTCCTTCTCAAAACCAACCATTCCCACCCACCCAATTAACCAACCCCTTCCCAAAGCCACCCAATCATTGGCTTCAACACCTCAGGTACTAATCAGACGCCCTAGATTAAGAGGTAGTGTGGACAATGAGTGGAAGCACCACTCTGTCTGCTGTACATAAATGAACTGTCAAGAGATGATCGAGTAATGTGGGTTACTAACTGTAATAATGAAAATATAATGAAAGGAATAAGTGCAGCTACCGACGGGGAGGTACGCCAGGACTCACACAGGTCGTAGGAATGGTTGAACAAGTGGCTGCTAGAGTGCAATCCTAACAGGTGCTTAGTCATAATTAGAAAACACCAGAAAGGTGCTTTAGGGGCTTAGGAAATCCCATAAATCGAAGACCGAGAACCTGGAAGTGAGCATTACACCAAACATATCGCCGGTGATGCACACCTGTTGCCTCTGTATCTGACTGAAGAAGCCTACTGTGAAGGCGAAACGTTTCAGCGATAAAGAAACCCAACTGTTGCACATGTGTGTTAATTATCAGCGCAACCTGGACGGTATATGTGGTGTACGTAGTGTGTGTAGTGTATTCTGTGTATGTAGTGTACGAAGCACAAAGTTCTCACCTGGCAAAGTATATCACCAGATTTAAAAGTTCATTACGATGAGATGAGAACAAAAAATGAACTTAGAAAACAGAACTGTCAAGGAAGACATGATTAAGACATGATTAAGACATGATTAAGACATGATGGAACAGTGAAACCAAAAACGAGTTAAGAGCAGAGGGAGAGGAAAGAAAGAAAACGGGTGGAAGAATAGAAGAGAAAGTGAGGAGGGAAAATAATGATGGGAAGGAGGGAGAGAGGTGAGAGACGGGAGAGAAAGGGGAGAAAAGGCTGGGGGTGAGGATGCAGAAGTTAGTGTGAGAAAGGAGAGGTAAGGGAAAGGAGTAAGGCTGAGGGAGATGGGAAGAGGGAACAGGAGGGGAAGGGGTTAGCATAAGGAATGAGGGGAGAGGCGAGGGAAAAATACCTCGGTGGATGTTCCCAGGAAAAGGTGAAGGCTTGTTAGCTTAATGACAGAGTCAGGTTTATAGTCTGTAAAATTGGTAGAACGAGGAGGCGAAAGTGGACGAGAGGGGCAGATGAAGAGGATGAGGAGAAGAGAAGACACGAGATAAACACTAGAAGACGAGGAAGAAGAAGATCAGGAGGAAAAAAAATTGGAAGAGGAGGTTGGGGGAAAGACGAATGGAGAAAGACAAGGAATAAGATAAAAAAAAACAAAGAGTGCATTGTTGATTATCAATAGCTGAGTCCATCGTGGATTTATAAAACAGTTTAAGAAGGACCTGCCTAGTATGGGCCAGTAAGCCTTCTGCAGTGTTCCTCCATTCTTATGTTAAAACACCCTCGAACCCAGTCACAGGTATATCACAGTCAGAGTGTTCCGTACAGTAAACCTTCACACAACCATCATACAACTCACATACACAACTCACAACCATCATACAACTCACATACACAACTCACAACCATCATACAACTCACATACACAACTCACAACCATCATACAACTCGCATACAAACAACGCAACAAACTCAAACCATTAATAAAACCAGGAAAACATACACTGATTCAAATCTTTGCCATCTATTAAAATCCATCAATTCATTAAAGCTAAAAAGAACTCCCCCAAAATGTCGCCGAGGTCCAACGAGACACTCGGAGATTTTTAAAACTCATTCCTTGTGTGGCATGGCTGTTGCCTAGGAAGTCACACTCAACTGCATGTTGAAAGCTGAAGAATTAAAACACATGTGCAACATCTGCGCATCTTGCAAACGCTTCACCATCCAGTGCCTTTATCAATACAAAGAGCATGTCCTGGAATTTGTATTGATAAAGCCACTGGTTGGCGAAACATCTACAAATAAAGACACCCAGATGTTGCACATGTGTCTAATTCTTCAGGGAGACGGTTCCTTGTATTACAGACAGACCTGACTCTCCACACTATATATACTCACGTACTCTTTACCCAGGTAGATCTGTTTGTGACTTGATCAAGTCCACTGTGTGGCCAAAACATAGTCAATAAAAGGTCACATTATACTTCATTTATGTCTATTTTTCCATCGTGTCGGTATTTTTATACCATTTATCTCCACAGTATATACACCACGAGATGTATATCAGTCATTGTATACATACTCAGAGGTTTCTTTAATCCATACTTTATGGATGCAAGTATTCTTGATTTGTGGTGGACAAGCTACATGCAGCCATAATTACCATCCTGTGTCGATATGTTTTAAACCAAATTAGCCAACCCGTCTTTGATATACCTTTGACAGATTGCGAGAGTTTTTCTACTCACGCAGGCCGGCCCTGGTCTTGTCTGGTGCTTGCCTAGTCAACCAGGCTGTTGCTGCTGGCGGCCCATTGTCCCACATCCACAACAGTATTCCCAGATATGCTCATGTTAAATTTTTTTGGGCCTAGTTCCTAGGCCTTTTGTGTATCCACATGTTCTTGTGCTACCCACCACAGGATGAATATGAGGTGTATAATAAACTAGCCACTTCCCCGGCAAAATACACACACACACACACACACACACACATGATAAAGCTTTTAAAGCAGGGGGGGGGGAGAAAGTGGACCTAGTAGAGACCAGCGAAGAGGCGGGGTCAAGAGCTGTGAACAGACCCCACACTTACGATATCTCTCCTCAACCTCCTACAGACAGACAGAAAAGGAAATCGCTGAATGTCTCGCTATCTCGATACAGAGGAAGGGGGGCATAACAGCATTCCTGGGCCAGTCACATGTGGAGGAATAAGTCATTTGTACACGAGTTAGGGTATTTTACACACACACACACACACACACACACACACACACACACACACACACACACAAATACTGAGAAGAATTGACAAGGTGGATAGGGAGATAATGTTTCAGATATGGGACACAGCAACAAGGGGTCACAACAAGGGGTCACAAGGGGTCACAACTGGAAGTTGAAGACTCAGATGAGTCACAGGGATGTTAGGAAGTATTAAGTCACACATTTGTCAGAAAGTGGAACAACGTGGAGTGTAGTACAGGCAGAATCCATACATAGCTTTAAGAAGACGCACGATAACGCTCTTGGAACAGGGAGAGAGAGTGGACTTCGTAGCGATTATGGAAACAGGAGGAGGCCAGCTGTGAATCAACCCTTGCAACCACAAATAGGTGAGTACACACAGGTATCACCAACACGCTCGACAGGTAACTGGAAGGAAACTCATGGAAGATAACCCCCCAGACCATAAGCCCAGCCCTCTCTACCTTAATACATCAAAAAAGGAATAGTGCAGAGTGCTGCATAAGTTTCCAATGCAGCTCAGTATCAGCACTGAAGATTTAATAATAATAATATTAATAATAATAAGTACATAATACAACTTATAAAGACCATAGCTGCTGCTAGGTGAACAGGGACATCAGGTGTTTTTAAGGAAACACGCCCCTAATGTTTCCATCTGTACCGGGGATCGAACCACGGACCTCAATATGTTAGCTGAGTGCGCTACCAACCGAGCTACGGGAGCCAATCAAAAGACCCATTCACAAGTCATCACATGGAAACTAATATCCCAATGCTTTTCAATAAAAATGGTAAATGATCAGGACAGCATTAAGGGGAGGAGGAACTAGAATATGACTAGGTACTAAGTGTCTTATTAAGCCACTCACCATGAAGAATGACTGGATGCATCAGCCAAGCAACCAGGGCTTACCAAGCCACTTGTAAAGTATACAAGTGCTGCATAAATATAGCTATGGTATTTTCAGGTTGACACTGAAAGGTGCTCTCTCTCTCTCTCTCTCTCTCTCTCTCTCTCTCTCTTCTCTCTCTCTCTCTCTCTCTCTCTCTCTTTCTCTTTCACTTTCACTTCATGATCTTCGTGGTTATGCTTCTTCTGTGTTCATTGGAAGGTTTACTACAGCATTAGATAGTACAACAGTAGTACAGTGCAACAGTAGTAGATAGTACAACTGTAGTAGATAGTACAACAGTAGTAGATAATACAACTGTAGTAGATAATACAACTGTAGTAGATAGTACAACTATAGTAGATAGTACAACAGTAGTAGATAGTACAACTATAGTAGATAGTACAACTGTAGTAGATAGTACAACAGTAGTAGATAGTACAACTGTAGTAGATAATACAACTGTAGTAGATAGTACAACTGTAGTAGATAATACAACTGTAGTAGATAGTACAACAGTAGTAGATAGTACAACAGTAGTAGATAGTACAACAGTAGTAGATAGTACAACAGTAGTAGGAGGTAGCAATACTAACAGCAATGGATAATATAACTATTTACCTTAACTATCTACCTTCACACTTCAGCTCTCCACCTAAAACACCAGATTATTATTATTATTATTATTATTTGTTACTGTTATGAAAGGAGTCTTGCAGCTTCTGGGGAAGTGGGAAATTATCAGGTTTGTTCCTAGGAAAGAGAAGTGGAAGCTCCAATCCCTTGAAACAAGACATTATCCAGCTATAATATTACATAATATTCCCCCTACGGTAATATTACACAGGCTGACATATTTATCAAAGAATAACAAGAACTTCTAATTCTCTCTACTGCCTCCTACCACCCCTGCAGAAATAACTTCAATAAAATCACTTAAAAATGCTGGTAGTACATACCCACAATAATCTAATAAAAAACTGTACAAGTATTATAACATCCACAAACTTTTAAATATTATCAAACTGAAGTATACCTGAAGGATACCTGAAGTATACTTAAAGGATACCTGAAGTATACTTAAAGGATACCTGAAGTATACTTAAAGGATACCTGAAGTATACCTAAAGGATACCTGAACTATACCTAAAGGATACCTGAACTATACCTAAAGGATACCTGAACTATACCTAAA